>CM044014.1:50789065-50871565 GCA_024085815.1 Flaveria linearis | reverse complement strand
TTACAATACAAAAAAAACATTAACAAAAGAACGCCATCCCAAAAGAGCTGAGTAGCCGCCTCGTGCCATTCCCAGCAACGCTACCTGCCAACTGGAAACACATAAAAAGTCAGCGTTGCTGAGTGAGTTCTAGTTTTTTTTTATAATAAACATACTTCGTTTCCATTAAAACTATTCTTTTCTTTACGCAATAATACATCATACGCATCCACATAGATAATATCTTTATTATCTCTTTCGTATATTTATTCATTCGTCCTTTATAACTTTGCTTGTACATTGGATATCATTTGTACCAATACCATATGCTAAACCCCGAACGTTATTAGCTACCGGGCCGAAGTCAATCCAGAGACAGCAAAGCGTATGCCACAGTACTGGGCCGAAGTCATTAAATGAACAGCAAAGCGTATGCCACAGCACTGGGCCGAAGTCTATGGAGAGACAGCTAAACGTGGTGCCGCAGTACTAGAGGTAAGCGGTAGAGGTACCATACGTATGGTCAATCACAAAGAAGGACCCGTTTACCTTATCCAATGCTTACAAGACTTATTTCGTTAGTTCATTAATGCATGTATTCGTCGTCATATTCATTTTCACTTATTCATTAATACATGCATTCATCGTCATGTTCCTCTTTCATTATCTTTCACTTTACGTTACATAATACTTCGTTTATTTGTCATCATAATACGTAAAGTTGTTGAAAGATATACGTACATTATCATAAGGAACACACATATCATACATACATCATCATACATAGCATCATACGTACATCATCATACATAACATCATACATGCATCATCATTACGTCATACATAACCTCGTACATACATAGCCTACATCATCAATCATCGCTAGGCACTTACTCCCGTAACCTTTCCCGAATCCGGGACTTTCTATGCGTCATCCTGGTGCAGTGGCACTAACTGTCCCTCCAAGACCGTGGGGACTCATACTAGGACCTTATATAACGTGCCGAGTCCACAACCATACCTTAGACGTATAACACAACATTATACCCAAATGGGTCATACATACATACGTCAGTAAACAAGTTTATATGTGTTCCAGCCCCAAAAATCATTTAAAAGCAGTAAATGAGGGGTCCTAGAACTCACCTGTGCTTGACAAGCAGCTTCTCAATCAAGCCTTAAAGTCGCGGGTCACACTACACTGCCTGCAGATAAGTTAACACTCAAATGAGTTAATTTCTGCCTAGTTTCGCTGCTAAGTTCGCAGGTAGTTTCGCCCGTAAATTCACCAGCAGTTTCGCCGGGCGAATCAGCAGTTTCGCTGCTAGTTTCGCCGGGCAGCATTCTGCCAGTTTCGCTGGACAGATTCGCTACCTCGAGCGCCCAACTTTCATTGGAATTCCCTAGTTTCGCAATATCTAAGGTCAACTTGGGCATTGGCATACTCATCAGCGAAACTATAGTTTCGCTAAGGCGAATATGTAGTTTCGCTGTAGCGAAACTGTAACTTCGCTGTAAATCCTTCCAGTTTCGCTGGACGAACTCACAGTTTCGCTGGTCGAGACCTTAAATTCGCAGAACGAGCTGAAATTTACGAATCAGCTCGTTTCAGCCCAAAAATCCAATCCTTTCCACCCAAACCCTTGGATTATCATCCAGGAAGCTATATCTAAGCTCATTACACGTTTTCTTACTCTAAAACGTGTGTTTTGGGGTGATTTTTGCCACTTTAAAACCCAAAAACCCCAAACTCGGGTGTTTTCACCCAAATGCAGCAATTTAGATACGTTTCTTACCTTGATTCTTGTAGTTTAGGAGTCCACAAACACCAGCCTTCGATTCTTGACCACCCGAGCTTCAATCCGGCACTTTCTCTCTCTACACTTTCTCTCTCTAGAATGGCGTTTGAGTGAAAATGAGAGTTGCTCAGCTGATCCATCTATTTATATGCCAGGCGTTCCCGGGACCCCAAACTCGTTAAACTCGTGACCCGTTGGGTTAACTCGGTGTAATACCCGCAACCATTTTATATTTATTAAATGGTTTTTCATCCGAGCCCATCACTATCACTTGACTCGATTAGAAAATTTTCCGGGTGTTACAAGTCCCCCCCTTATTTAGGTTTCGTCCTCGAAACCTGTTATTCTTCGAACAGATGTGGGTAATGTTGTCTCATTTCTTCTTCAGTCTCCCACGTAGACTCAGATCCCTTCCTGTGCTTCCACCGTACACGCACAAGAGGAACCACTTTGTTTCTTAGCCGTTTCTCTTTTCTATCGATGATCGCCACTGGTTGCTCCACGTAGTTGAGCCGTTCGTCTACTTCGATATCCTCCAGCGGTACAATCATATCTTCGTCGTCCAAGCATTTCCTCAGATGAGATACGTGGAAGGTCGGGTGAATTCCACTCAGCTCATCTGGCAGTTCCAACCTATAGGCCACCTCTCCCACACGAGCGATAATTCAGAAAGGGCCTATATACCGCGGGCTCAGTTTACCCCGCTTTCGGAACCTAATAATTCCTTTCCAAGGCGAGACTTTCAACATGACCCGATCACCGACCTTGAATTCTATCGGTCTTCGCCTCTTGTCAGCATACGACTTTTGTCTGTCTTTCGCCGCCTTCATGAAGGCTTTGATCTTTTCTAACTTTTCAGTCGTTGCTTCAACCACCTCGACACCACCCAGTTCCTTCTGCCCAATGTCTCCCCAACATACAGGCGTCCTACACTTCCTACCGTACAACATCTCGTAGGGCGGCATGCCAATGCTGGCATGATAACTGTTATTGTACGAGAATTCTGCTAACGGCAGGTGATCGTCCCAACTTCCTCCAAAATCGATCACGCATGCTCGAAGCATGTCTTCGAGTGTTTGGATCGTCCTCTCAGACTGACCGTCTGTCTGGGGGTGATATGCTGTGCTAATGTGTAGCCTCGTCCCATTGCATCATGAAACCTCTTCCAAAACTTGGAGGTAAACCGGGTGTCACGGTCAGACACAATAGACACCGGTACGCCATGACGAGCTACAATTTCTTTGATAAATAGATCCGCCAATCTTTCAGATGAATACGTCTCGCGGATCGGTAGGAAGTGGGCACTCTTCGTCAATCGATCAACTATCACCCATATAGCATCATACCATTTCGGGGTACGTGGTAGTTTCG
This sequence comes from Flaveria linearis, assembly GCA_024085815.1. NCBI lineage: Eukaryota > Viridiplantae > Streptophyta > Magnoliopsida > Asterales > Asteraceae > Flaveria > Flaveria linearis. The sequence continues at coordinate 50,868,416 of CM044014.1, read as the reverse complement.
TGATGAAATCCATGGTGATGTGCTCCCACTTCCACTCGGGTATATCCAACGGGGATCTTCCCGTACGGTTTCTGATGCTCTGCCTTGACTTGTGAACAAGTCATGCACTTACTCACATATTCCACCACATCTCGCTTCATGCCCGGCCACCAATAGTCTTCTTCATGTCTTGGTACATCTTGGTAGCGCCGGGGTGAATGGAATATCGAGTCTTATGGGCCTCATCCATGATCTTTCCACGTAGATCCCCGTACCGAGGAATCCACGCTTGCCCAAATCGGGTCTTAACACCAAGAGTGTTCTCACCCAGTTCTGTAACTAGACCTCTCATCCTTTCAGAGTTAAGACGATCTTCCTTCAAAGCCTCGTCTTGGAACTCCTTAACCTGCGTCATCACGTCAGAGGTCATAATTAGCTGATAAGCCTTCACCCGAATCGGCTCGGGCCTTTCCTTCCGGCTAAGGGCATCAGCCACCACATTGGCTTTGCCCGGGTGGTAATGGATCTCACAATCATAATCTTTTATCATCTCCAACCACCGTCTCTGCCTCATGTTTAGATCCTTCTGCTCGAAGAAGTACTTCAAGCTCTTGTGATCCGTGAAGATGGTGCACTTCGTCCCGTATAGATAGTGCCGCCAAATCTTCAACGCGAAAACCACCGCAGCTAGTTCTAGGTCGTGCGTGGGATAATTGACTTCGTGGGCCTTTAGTTGTCGAGATGCGTAGGTTATGACCTTTCCGCGTTGCATCAATACGCAACCCAGCCCAGAATAGGATGCGTCCGAATAGACCACCAAGTCTTCATTTCCCTCGGGCAATGTCAAGACAGGAGCTTGTGTCAGTCTCGTCTTCAATTCCTCAAAAGCGTCCTCCTATTCTCGACCCCACATGAACTTTACATCCTTGCGAGTCAATTTTTGTCAAAGGTGAGGCTACCTTGGAGAAGTCTTGAATAAATCTTCTATAGTAGCCCGCCAGCCCCAAGAAGCTGCGAATCTCGGTTGGCGTCTTCGGTGACTTCCATTGCATCACGGCCTCAACCTTTGCTGGGTCCACCATTATTCCTTCTGCATTCACTACGTGACCCAGAAATTGCACCTCGCGTAACCAAAAGGCGCACTTGGAGAACTTGGCGTACAATTTCTCCCTTCCCAACGTTTCCAACACTTCCCGAATATGCTCGGCGTGCTCTTCTTCACTTCTCGAATAAATCAGGATATCATCGATGAATACAATTACTGATTTATCCAACATTGGTCGGCACACTCGGTTCATCAAATCCATAAAAGCAGCCGGCGCATTGGTCAACCCAAAAGACATGACAAGAAACTCGTAATGACCATAGCGCGTACGAAAGGCTGTTTTAGGGATATCCTGCTCCTTCACCTTCAGTTGATGGTACCCCGATCGAAGATCTATCCTTGAAAACCAACTGGCACCCTGAAGTTGATTAAACAAGTCATCGATCCTTGGTAAGGGGTATCTGTTCTTCACCGTCAGCTTATTCAGCTCGCGGTAGTCGATGCACATCCTCATACTACCATCCTTCTTCTTTACGAACAGAACCGGAGCACCCCAAGGTGAGATACTCGGTCGGATAAACCCCTTATCCAGCAGCTCCTGCAACTGTTCCATCAACTCTTTCATCTCCGTCGGAGCCAAGCGATACGGTGCTTTTGCGACAGGTTGGGCACCCGGTATCAGGTCGATCTGGAACTCGATCTCTCGGTCAGGTGGCAATCCCGATAAGTCTTCGGGAAACACGTCTGGAAAGTCACACACCACTGGCACATCGCATAGCTGTGGTGTTGGCGTCTCTACATTCTTTACATAACATAAGTAGGCGTTACATCCGCGCCTCATACACCTTCCCGCCACCGCCATCGAGATCACCTTCGGAATCGTCGTAACTCGATCGCCATATATTGTCACCGGACTTCCGTCGGTCGCCGTCAGTCTAATCATCTTCTTTCGGCACACGATATTCGCTTCGTAGGTTGCTACCAGTCCATCCCTAACACTACATCAAATCCTCCTAGAGGCATCACATGTAACTCGGCAGCAAACCTATGGCCCTCAAATTCTATGGCACAGCCTTCTATCACATCCGTAACCCTAGTGGATTTACCAATAGCGGTTTCTACTTCAAAGGACTTATCGAGGCATTTACTTCTAACAGGCAATTTAGCACAGAAGGTAGTAGAAATAAAACTCCTACTTGCACCCGAATCAAATAACACAGAGGCTAAAATTTGGTCTATTAGGAACGTACCGGACACAACGTCAGGGTCCATTCTAGCCTCCTCCTGCGTCATGGTGAACGCCCTAGCCTTTGCCCTCGGTGCTTCTCCTCCCGTCTTCTTCTCCCCTGAGCCCTCAGCCCTCGGCTTCTTACAATCTCTGCTCATATGACCACCTTCCCCACAGTTAAAACACTTGCCCATTCGGCAATCCTTGGCCATATGCCCAGTCCTCCCACACTTGAAACAGATGTTGGATCCCCACTTACACTCCCCGAGTGCTCTTTCCCACACTGTCCACACTTTCTCATCCCTGCTCCCTTCGCGACCACTCGGCGGTCGTCTACCCTTGCCTTCTTGTTACTTGTCGAGGTATCACCTCGACCAAACCACTTTCCCTGCCAACCCTTCTCACCACCTCCTTTCTTACTGCCCTCAGCCTTCACCAATGCAGCTCGCTCATCGTACAACCTCCCCGCCAAATCCACCGCCGACCTGAAAGTACTTGGTCGAGCGAAAATCAAATGCCAACGTATTTCGGCTGGCAACCCTGAATATACCGGTTGATCTTTCGAGACACCGGCGTCACCTGCTCTGGGACCAACCGCGCCATATCGTTGAATTTGGCAGTGTATTGTTGGTGGGTCATCGTCCCTGCCTCCAACTGCAGAAACTCTCTCTCAACTCGGTCCATTTCCCGTCGAGGACTGAATTCCTCAATCACCAGCCTTTTCAACTCAGCCCACTTCATCTTCCCTATAGTCCTGCTACCCTCAGCCTGGACAATATTGTCCCACCAGCACAATGCCGTCCCCATAAATGAACGGGTAGCAAACTTCACCTTTTTATCCTCCTGGCAGTCACTGATATCGAGGACCGCCTCCATTTCCCTCACCCATTGGTGAGCATCCGCAGCCGTACCCGAACCATCAAAAGTCGGGGGCTTGCACCTCATAAATTTCCCGTAGTCACAACCCCGGGCTGTCTCACGCTCGACCTCCTCCTCCTCCTCTTCTTCATCATCAGAAAGAACCGTTTCCGGCCCTTGTTGCTGTTGTCGCCTCCCTAAGGCTCGATTCCTCCCTCGCCTCTCATCTTCGCGTACCGCTTTTATCACCTCAGTCACTACAGACGGTAAGATCGTCTGCATGACTTGGTGCACCTCCTCGATCACTGTCTCTTTCACCGAGGCCCTCAAATCATCACTCTCATCCACTCCCCCCGAGGGAGTAGTATTAGGTTCTTCAGGAACCTTCTTCTCTTATCTAGGCCTTCCTCTTGTGGCTCGTGGTTCCGCACCACTTCCGCCACTGCCTCCACCAAGTGGGGCTTTAGATGATCTACCACCGACCATCTTCTATCTCACACTGAAAGGTTCAAATACCAACACGGTCATTCAAGGAAATAGCTCAGTTTATGTCAAGTACAGTAAGTTGCTAATTACAGTGGCCAGTTGTGATTAGTCACTTACTCTACTTTTCGCACCCCAAGCATTACCCTTACTGACTACATCAGTATCTAAATCTAACAGCACACATAAACCACATTACACGCGCACATAACTTTGATTATCATTAAGAAAATACCTGATGGCACGCAGCTACTCAGATGGCATTCATCCCCTTTCTGTCCCATTTCTCAGTTTAAGTTTTAGGTTTATTTTTGAAAATTTACCCATTTTACTTAAACTTTTGCTCTGATACCAACTTGTAAGGCCCCGTTCCCGGGTACCTCACAGCTGGTCTATCATCGCACATAAAACATATATTTACATTAACTTAATAAAAACCATGCAGCGGAAACTTTGAATTTACTATAAATTTACTATAAATGCTTTTGCAAAGTAATACAACACTCATTACAAAATATTGTTTGTTTGCATTACAATACAAAAAAAACATTAACAAAAGAACGCCATCCCAAAAGAGCTGAGTAGCCGCCTCGTGCCATTCCCAGCAACGCTACCTGCCAACTGGAAACACATAAAAAGTCAGCGTTGCTGAGTGAGTTCTAGTTTTTTTTTATAATAAACATACTTCGTTTCCATTAAAACTATTCTTTTCTTTACGCAATAATACATCATACGCATCCACATAGATAATATCTTTATTATCTCTTTCGTATATTTATTCATTCGTCCTTTATAACTTTGCTTGTACATTGGATATCATTTGTACCAAAACATATGCTAAACCCCGAACGTTATTAGCTACCGGGCCGAAGTCAATCCAGAGACAGCAAAGCGTATGCCACAGTACTGGGCCGAAGTCATTAAATGAACAGCAAAGCGTATGCCACAGCACTGGGCCGAAGTCTATGGAGAGACAGCTAAACGTGGTGCCGCAGTACTAGAGGTAAGCGGTAGAGGTACCATACGTATGGTCAATCACAAAGAAGGACCCGTTTACCTTATCCAATGCTTACAAGACTTATTTCGTTAGTTCATTAATGCATGTATTCGTCGTCATATTCATTTTTCACTTATTCATTAATACATGCATTCATCGTCATGTTCCTCTTTCATTATCTTTCACTTTACGTTACATAATACTTCGTTTATTTGTCATCATAATACGTAAAGTTGTTGAAAGATATACGTACATTATCATAAGGAACACACATATCATACATACATCATCATACATAGCATCATACGTACATCATCATACATAACATCATACATGCATCATCATTACCGTCATACATAACCTCGTACATACATAGCCTACATCATCAATCATCGCTAGGCACTTACTCCCGTAACCTTTCCCGAATCCGGGACTTTCTATGCGTCATCCTGGTGCAGTGGCACTAACTGTCCCTCCAAGACCGTGGGGACTCATACTAGGACCTTATATAACGTGCCGAGTCCACAACCATACCTTAGACGTATAACACAACATTATACCCAAATGGGTCATACATACATACGTCAGTAAACAAGTTTATATGTGTTCCAGCCCCAAAAATCATTTAAAAGCAGTAAATGAGGGGTCCTAGAACTCACCTGTGCTTGACAAGCAGCGTCTCAATCAAGCCTTAAAGTCGCGGGTCACACTACACTGCCTGCAGATAAGTTAACACTCAAATGAGTTAATTTCTGCCTAGTTTCGCTGCTAAGTTCGCAGGTAGTTTCGCCCGTAAATTCACCAGCAGTTTCGCCGGGCGAATCAGCAGTTTCGCTGCTAGTTTCGCCGGGCAGCATTCTGCCAGTTTCGCTGGACAGATTCGCTACCTCGAGCGCCCAACTTTCGTTGGAATTCCCTAGTTTCGCAATATCTAAGGTCAACTTGGGCATTGGCATAGTCATCAGCGAAACTATAGTTTCGCTAAGGCAAATATGTAGTTTCACTGTAGCGAAACTGTAACTTCGCTGTAAATCCTTCCAGTTTCGCTGGACGAACTCACAGTTTCGCTGGTCGAGACCTTAAATTCGCAGAACGAGCTGAAATTTAAGAATCAGCTCGTTTCAGCCCAAAAATCCAATCCTTTCCACCCAAACCCTTGGATTATCATCCAGGAAGCTATATCTAAGCTCATTACACGTTTTCTTACTCTAAAACGGGTGTTTGGGGTGATTTTTGCCACTTTAAAACCCAAAAACCCCAAACTCGGGTGTTTCACCAAATGCAGCAATTTAGATACGTTTCTTACCTTGATTCTTGTAGTTTAGGAGTCCACAAACACCAGCCTTCGATTCTTGACCACCGAGCTTCAATCCGGCACTTTCTCTCTCTACACTTTCTCTCTCTAGAATGGCGTTTGAGTGAAAATGAGAGTTGCTCAGCTGATCCATCTATTTATATGCCAGGCGTTCCGGGACCCCAAACTCATTAAACTCGTGACCCGTTGGGTTAACTCGGTGTAATACCCGCAACCATTTTATATTTATTAAATGGTTTTTCATCCGAGCCCATCACTATCACTTGATTCGATTAGAAAATTTTCCGGGTGTTACACAAACCATTATCAAATTATCATTAACACTTTTATGAATATACTATGAAAAAAGGTCAAAGAATCGTCCAAAAATCAATGCAAAGTTGAAATTGAGCACTAAAAGAAAAAAAACACTTAAAAAATTTCATCCAATTAATGGAAGATAATTGTGTAACTTCCTAAATTAACTATATAGCATTAAAGACTCATATTAAATGCATATATTAAAAGACCATATTAATCTTGTTGTATTAATTAAAAAATAAATTAAATAAATAATAATCAATGGTTAGGATGAGTTCTCGTAGTTCTCACGATCTTTAGGAGTCCTGAAAAGATCCTGGCCCTATATATATATATATATATATATATATATATATATATATATATATATATATATATATATTGTCACACCCCCGCTTATAGCGGAAACACGAGGATGTAACGGACGGGATTGTCATAACACATTGTTAAGTTAATAGAGATGCATTAAATGATGAAGGTCAACGTGTCATGACGTCACCTGACACAAACGGAGACTTGTGTCACAGTTAGTCAATTCCACGACAAACATAGTCATTCAAACAAAATAATTATAAATCCCCCAACCTGGGAGCAAGTGATTGAAATGCGAATAACACACATCCGACACACACAACCATATATATACAACATAACACGCACAACCATATATATGTATTGTAAGGCCCCGTTCCCGGGACACTTACAGCTGGTCAATCATTGCACATAAAACATAAATTTACAGATATTTTAAATAAAACATGCGGCAGAAATTGTGAAATAACTTTTCAATTTACTATAAATGCTTTTGCCAGTTAATACAACGTTCATCAATTACAAAACATATATTATTGCATTACATCACAAAAACATTATACAAAAGAATGCCATCCCAAAAGAGCTGAGTAGCCGCCTCGTGCCATCCTCAGCAACACTACATGCCAACTGGAAATACATAAAAAGTCAGCGTTGCTGAGTGAGTTCTAGTTTTTAATAAAAGATACTTTCTTTCGTTAAAACCGTTCTTACATACATGCGATCACACAACATACGTACACATAGAGAATATTGTTATCATCTTCATCCTTCATTCATTAGCTTTCGTTCGTGTACCCTTCATCATTAACATTCATATTTTTTCTTTTGTTCGTACGTCTCTTACATACATTCATACATTCATTACATTCGTCCGTACGTGCGTTACATTCATTCATACATTCATTACATTCATTCGTACGTGCGTTACGTTCATTCATACGTTCATTACATTCATTCATACGTGCGTTACGTTCATTCATACGTTCATTGCATTCATTCGTACGTTCGTTACTTTTGGTGACATGTACAATACCCCAAACATTGTGTACTACTGCGGGCGCTGGACCTGTGATAATTAATCACAAACATTGTGCACTACAGCTGATCCAGTCACCTAGGGTAGGTACATACACCATTTATCTTTCCTCATTCATTTTGGATCAATGCTATGTGCTATACCGCGAATATTGTGCACTACTGCTGGTGCTGGACCTGTGGTAATTAATCACGAACGTTGTGCACTAATGCTGTTCCAGTCACCTAGGGTAAGCAGCAAGGATCCCATACATATGGTCAATCACAAAGACTGAACCCCAGTGTGCATCCTTCGGGGTAGCTAACCCTCACACCGTTGAGCTAACACCTTCATTGGGTGTGCACCTCCATACATTTGCTTGCAAGCCTTTTTCTTACATTCATTCGTTCATTCATTAATGCATGTATTCGTTCATCATGTTCCTCTTTCATTATCTTTCACTTTACGTTTCTTATTACTTTCGTTTCATTCATTAATCATAACACGTAAAGTCACGGAAAGATAAACACATATCGAAACAAGGAACACCGACATTTACAAGTCATCAGTCATTACCATCATATAGGGCTAGATCATACTTAACATACATACATCATGCATATACATGTAATGCTATCGTCATCATGCCCAACGTAACTTCTAAGCGTCGACAGTTATCACACATGCACCTACGGGAGCTATCATATCATTACTTACCCCTGCTCTTTTCCCGAAGGTCAGTAATTGGACTACATCTCCCCTCGTACACGACAGCCCTATTTGGGCGATTGAGCATGCTTCAGTCGCATGGCCTCCAGGCGACTGGACATCATGCGAATGGACTCAATGCGGATGAGCACCTATGGACTGGACTCTCAGTCGTGCGATTGAGCATCTAGGCGACTGAGCATCTATGCGACTGGGCTCTCAGTCGCATGACCTGTCATGCGACTGAACCTACAGTCATGCGATTGAACCTCAGTCATGCGACTGAGGCTCAGTCGTCCCTCAGTTGGCCGATTGGCCCTTCAGTCGCCTATCCCTAACTGGGCGGCGATTGGAGTTCATCCCAAACTGCAGCCGCAACATACGGCCTTTAAACCCTTCTAAACTCATTCTAAGCCCAAATCAACCCTCCTAAACCTTAGGGAATCATACTATAACATCATACAAGCACATACAAGTCCAAAATCGTACTCTAAACACACTACACACAATTACACCCAAATGGGTCAAACACACACATTTCAAAAACGGGTTTATATGTATTCCAGCCCCAAAATCATTTGAAAACAAGTAAATGAGGGGTCCTAGAACTCACCTTAGGAACCTCCTCGGTTAGAGCTTCGTTTTGACTTGCCACACAACGAATTCCGAGCCCGAACCACCCTTTTTCTCTTCTTTCTCTCTTCTCTTCTTTGCGGCTGATTTTGCAAAGTGTGGGGAGAGGGTAAGGGCTACCCTCTCCCTTAAATACTACAGTTCAGTCGCCCGAGCTCCAGGCGTATGGGCACTCCAGTCGCCTAAGCTCCATGCGATTGAACACCCCAGTCGTGCGACTTCCATGCCTATGGAGCTCCAGTCGTGCGACTTCCATGCGTATGGAGCTCCAGTCGTGCGACTTCCATGCGTATGGAGTTCCAGTCGCATGACACTCCAAACAGAATTTTCTGGGTGTTACTAGTCCACCCCCTTAAATAGGTTTCGTCCCTGAAACCTGTTGTTCCTTAAATCTTTGCGGGCAATACTATCTCATCTCTTTTCTAGTCTCTCACCTGGAATCCTATCGCTCTACATTGCTTATCAACTTACGACTTCTGGTACATCTTTGACTATCTCCGTCGGCAACCCATGCATACTGGTCAATGTCTATTTGACCAGGGACTTGCGGCCTCAAATATGCCATATAGAGTACGGTCACTATAATTAAAAAGAAACACCACAAGCCTTGTTTGATGTTCCTTAGGTATGAATAATGACCCTCTAGCAAACCAAACAACTGACGAGAAAGGCATTCATTAATCGTGCTATGGGTTGTTCCAAATATAACTGCACCGAGATCGGTTTTTCTCAGGTTCCTTGCAGGTACACTGTGATCGAAAGGCAAATCGACTTCTTTGGTGGCCCAAACCAAATTTACCGTTTTCTTTTGCTTCCGACCTCCCATTCTACTTGTTTGCTACAGCATCCAAACTATGCGTACATTGCCATTCGATGAGCCATTCACAGGCTGAAACTGTTCCTCAGACAACGGGTGACACAGCTTTCTCAATTGCATCACGCAATCCTCTAGGGCATCAGGTAACCTAGTGAATCCATTAATAGTAATCTCCATATCGAAGGGTTCATCGATGTTCTTTCCCCTAACATGCAACTTGCAACAGAAAGCAGTAGGAATGGAACTACTGCTAGCATCGCATTCAAGGCATAAGTGCATAAAATTAAATTACCGAAATCGTACCTGTCGTCCAGTCGGAGTCCGCTCTACCCTCCTCTTGGCTATGGCAAAAGCTGTAGCCTTCACCCTCTGTTCTCTTTCCTCGCACCGGAACTTCCCGCCTTTGACCTCTTACAATCCTTGCTCAGATATCCATCCTCACCGCAATTGTAGCACTTAGCCACACGACAATCCCTGCATGTACCTCTTGATCTTACGCGAAAGAGGTGTCACCTGATCCGGCACCAGCCGTGCCATTTTGTTGAATTTGGTGGTGTACTGCTGATGCGTCATCGTCCCCGCTTCCAACTGCAGGAACTCCCTTTTAACCTTATCCATCTCACGATGAGGACCGAACTCCTCAATCACCAGCCTTTTCAACTCTGACCATCTCATCCTTCCGATAGTCTGACTACCCTCAACTTGGACTATGTTGTCCCACCAACACAAAGCTGAGTACACAAAAGAGTGGGCGGCAAACTTCACTTTTTGATCCTCCTAGCACTCGCTGATATTCAGCATGGCTTCCATTTCCCTCACCCACCGGTGAGCAGCAACAGTAGTGCCATTACCATCAAAAGTTGGGAGCTTGCATCGTTGAAATGCCCCGTAGTTACAGCCTCGTGCCACCTCCGGCGCAGGCTCCTCCTCCTCTTCTTCCTCTTCATCATCGAAGAAAACCGTTCCAGTCTCGGGCTGTCTTCTTTCACCCGAAGGTCTACCCCTTTCCTGTCTCTCCCTATCTCTACAGCTTTTATCACCTCGGTCACTACAGATGGTAGGTTCGTCTGCATGGCCTGGTGCACTTCTTCCGCACCCGCCTCTGAGATTACTCTCGGAATCATTGTGACCCGATTCCCATAAACAGTTACTGAACTCCCGTCTGGCGCTATCAACGAATCATCTTCTCGCGACACGCTATATTTGCCTCGAAGTCCACCAACCCATCCATGCCACGAACCAATTCGAAATCACCTAAGGTTATCACAAGTAGTATAACCGGGTATCCATGACCTTCTAACTCCACCTCGCAGTCTCCTATCATCTCAGAAGTCCTGATGGACTTACCTTGACGGTTTCTGCATCGAAGGGCTTATCAATACTTCCACTCCTAATAGGCAACTTAGCACAGAAAAACACTGATGTAGACAAATTCAAGCTCCTGGATGATGTTTATTATGCTCCTAAGCTTGAATACAATCTACTCAGTGTTGGACAACTCATGCAAAAGGGCTATGTTGTTCACTTTGATAACGGGAAGTGCACTATCAAAAGTAAAGGAGCATCTGGAAAGGAGGTCATGCAAATTGCTGTAGCCAATAACAATATGTTTGTTTTGGATGCAACATGCATGACACTGATCCAGGATACTCCCTCACAAAACATGATGCCTCGGCTCAAATATGGCATCATCGCTATGGGCACTTACACTATGATGGACTAAAGCAACTCTCGGAGAAAAACATGGTGATGGGTCTGCCAAGGATAACTTCAAAGCTTGCTTGTGAAGCCTGCTTGATAGGGAAACAATCACGACTTCCCTTTAAGTCCTCCTTATGGCGTGCAAAGGAGAAGCTGGAACTCATTCATACTGACCTTTGTGGTCCTATGGAGGTACCAAGTTTGGGTAACAGTTTATACTACTTGTTATTTATTGATGACCTGACTAGATTGTGTTGGGTATACTTTATACCTAACAAAGCTGATGCTTTTTCAAAGTTTAAAGCTTTCAAAGCTATGGTAGAAAAGGAGGCTGGTCAATCAATAAAAGTCCTAAGATCTGACAGAGGGGGAGAGTTTTGTTCACTTGACTTTAATAAGTTCTGTGAACAAAATGGCATTAAAAGGGAATTAACAACTCCCTACACCCCTCAACTCAATGGTACTGCAGAAAGGAAAAACAGGACCATCATGGGTCTTGCCAGGAGCATGCTGAAATATGCTAGCCTGCCTAATGTCTTCTGGGCCGAGGCCGTAGCTACAGCCATCTACCTCATTAATAGGTCCCCTACAAGAGCCTTACTCAATCAAACTCCATATCAAGCTTGGTATGGAAAGAAACCACAGGTTACTCACTTAAAGGTGTTTGGTTGTATAGCCTATGGTTTAGTTCCTTCTCAATTGAGAAAGAAACTAGACAACAAATCTGAAAGAAACATCTTCATAGGCTACTCTACTCATGGGCATGGCTATAGACTTTATAATCCAGATACAAAGAAGCTTTCTACAAAAAGAGATGTGGTGTTTCTTGAAAAACTAAAGTGGGATTGGAGCAAAACTAAAGTAAGCACCTCACCTGATGTTGACTACTCCTATTGTAACCCGTTTCCCCATGTTGTCCTTGACTCTACACCCCATAGTACTAACACAAGTACTATGTCACAATCACCTACTGTAGCCTCTTCACCCCATATCTCTATCCACTCTTAATCAAACTCACCATCAAATACTCCTAACCAAAGTACCCATACCACACCATCACACCCGTCGCCTAACCCACAACCATTACCACCATCTCAAAGCTCTAACACCGAACCTGGCATATCCAAACGTATCTCAAAGCCACCAGCATGGCTTCAAGATTATCACACTGGAACAGACCTTTCGGATGAAGATGAAGGTATTATGACTGCTTGTCAATTTGCTCTTAACATCTCTGACCCAGTTACATTTGAGGAGGCTGAGCCACATGCAGAATGGAGAGAAGCCATGCATAAGGAACTTGAATCCATCGAAAAGAATCATACGTGGGAACTTATGAAACTACCCGAAGGGAAGAATGTCGTTAGGGTAAAGTGGCTTTACAAGACAAAGTTCGATGCAAATGGTAAGGTGTCAAAGTACAAGGCCAGGTTGGTGGCTAAAGGATACTCACAACAGCCCGGAGTAGATTTTCATGAAACATTTGCTCCGGTGGCTCGTTTTGAGACCATCCGAATGGTCCTCTCGATTGCAGCTCAGATGGGGTGGATGGTGTATCAGTTAGATGTCAAGTCTGCCTTTCTCAATGGAACTTTATCAGAAGACATATATGTAGAGCAACCTCCTGGGTTTGAAGTTAAAGGATAAAACGAGAAAGTGTATAAGCTGCATAAGGCCTTGTATGGGCTCAAGCAAGCACCTAGAGCATGGTATTCCAGAATTGATACGTATTTCTCATCACATGGGTACACAAGGAGTGATAGTGAACCTACGCTATATGTTCATTACTCAGGTACTTCTGATGTTCTCTATGTTTGCCTATATGTTGATGACATTATATATACCAGCTCTAGCAAGGACCTTATACACGTTTTCAAACAAGGAATGATGAATGAATTTGAGATGACTGATCTGGGTCACCTCAACTTCTTCCTTGGTTTGGAAGTGAAACAAACTTCGAAGGGGATCTTCTTGTCTCAAAGTCATTATGCCAAAGGGTTACTAGAAAAATTTGGCATGAAGGGATGTAAGGCTGAACCTGTTCCCATGACTCCAGGAGAGAAATACATGGTTGATGATGGTGATGACAAAGTTAACGAGACCATGTACAGAAGCCTGGTGGGAGGTTTAATGTACCTCACTAATACTCGACCAGATATTGTGTTTGCTGTTGGTGTGATTGCTAGATTCATGCAAGCTCCTTCCAAGTCTCATCTAGGAGCTGCAAAGAAGATCTTAAAGTATGTTGCTGGTACTAGCGAGTTTGGGATATGGTATTATCATGGAGCTAAGATTGTGTTGCAGGGTTATTCAGACAGTGATTGGGCAGCATGTGTTGATGACAGGAAAAGTGTGTCAGCAAATGTCTGTATGCTGGGAACTGGAGCAGTAGCCTGGAGTTCTAAAAAACAAAAGACCGTGGCCTTGTCTAGCACCGAAGCAGAATATGTGGCAGTCACTGATGCTGCGTGTCAAGCGATATGGATGAGAAGAGTTTTGAATGATCTGGGAATGAAGCAGGAGAATGAAACAACAGTTGTGTGTGATAGCCACTCAGTGATATGTTTAGCAAAGAACCCAACTTTTCACAGTCGTTCTAAGCATATTGAGCTGCGCCATCATTTTATTCGAGAGACAGTGAATCAAGGAGATATTGTTTTAAGGCATTGTAGCACTCATGAGAAATTGGCGGATGTTCTGACCAAGAGCCTCACCAAAGAGAAGTTTGTTTATTTCAGGCACAAGTTAGGTGTTGGAGAGTTTGAATCAAGGGGAGGTATTGAATGATGATTCAAATCTTCATGCACGTGGATTTCATGCATGCACGTGGATTTATTAGTTTAATATTTGAATAAAGTCTTTGACTTGTTTGTTTTGAATAAACCTAGTCCTACGGGTTGTTAGTAGGTTACTAGTATTTCGCAGCTTTATTGTTAGGCTTTGCTTTCCTGTTTCCTATTTAAGGAGTACTTCTCCATCAATGTATGTATGCAAACTTATTGATTACAATAAAAACTTCTCTGAATTTCTTTGTTCATCTTAGTGTTCATGAAATATACCAGAAACAAAACTCTTTCTAGCTCTGGAATCAAACAACATAGAAGACAGAGTTTGATTACTAGATACATACCTGTCACGATATCGTGACCCATCCTAGCCTGCTCCAGCATTATCGTGAAGGCCCTGCGCCCTCTGCCCTTGGCTTCTTGCAATATCTGCTTATGTGACCCCTTCCTCTACAGTTATAGCACCGTACCACCCCACACTCTCTTGCCACATGACCGTGCTTCCCGCATCTGAAACAGACATTGGTCCCTAATCTACATTCCCCACTATGCTCTCTTCTACACTTACCACACTTCTTCACACCCGCACCCGATGAAGCTGCACGTCGGTCCTCCTTCCTTGCAACCTTTTTGTTGAGGTTGACCCTGTCACGTCCAACCCGCTTTCCGTGCCAGTTCTTGTCGTCGCTATTCTTCGTGCTTCCTTCGATAGCAGTCGTCTCCTTCACCGCCCTAATTACCTCAGTCACCATAGATGACAGAATCGCATGCAGGGCCTGTTGGACCCCCTCAACAACAACCGCTTTCATGGCGATCCGTACACTAGCACCATCATCGCCGCCTTCCAGGTGAGGGGCCTCAGGCTCTTCGAGTGCCATTTTAGCCGCTCTAGCCATGCTTCTCGTGACACGGGGTTCAGCACCACGTTCACCACAGCCCCTATCTGGCAAAACCTTAGGAGTTCTACCGCTAGCCATCCTTTAACACTCACTGAAAGATTCAAACACCAACACGATCATTCAAGGGAATAGCTCAGTTTATGTCAAGTATAGTAAGTCTCTAATTACAGTAGCCAGTTGTGATTAGCCACTTACTTTAATCTTCGTACCCCGAGCATTACCTGTCCTGACTACATTAGTATCTAAATCTAACAGTAACACATAAACACATAACATGCGCACGTAATACTGGTTATCTTTAAGAAAATACCTGATTGCACGTAGCTACTCAGATTGGCATCCCATCCCTTTTCGTCCCATTCTCAGTTTAAGTTAAGGTTTATTTTGAAAATTTACCCATTTCACTTAAACATTGGCTCTGATACCAACTTGTAAGGCCCCGTTCCCGAGACACTTACAACTGGTCAATCATTGCACATAAAACATACATTTACAGATATTTTAAATAAAACATGCAGCGGAAATTGTGAAATAACTTTTCAATTTACTATAAATGCTTTTGCCAGTTAATACAACGTTCATCAATTACAAAACATATATTGTTGCATTACATCACAAAAGCATTATACAAAAGAATGCCATCCTAAAAGAGCTGAGTAGCCGCCTCGTGCCATCCTCCCCAACACTACCTGCCAACTGGAAACACATAAAAAGTCAGCGTTGCTGAGTGAGTTCTAGTTTTTAATAAAACATACTTTTCTTTCGTTAAAACCGTTCTTACATACATGCGATCACACAACAATCGTACACATAGATAATATTGTAATTATCTTCATCCTTCATTCATTAGCTTTCGTTCATGTACCGTTCATCGTTAACATTCACATTCTTTCTTTTGTTCGTACGTCTCTTACATACGTTCCTACATTCATTAAATTCGTCCGTACGTGCGTTACGTTCATTCATACGTTCATTACATTCATTCGTACGCGCGTTACGTTCATTCATACGTTCATTACATTCATTCGTACGTGCGTTACGTTCATTCATACGTTCATTACATTCATTCGTACGTTCATTACTTTTGGTGACATGTACAATACCCCGAACATTGTGCACTACTGCTGGTGCTGGACTTGTGATAATTAATCACGAACATTATGCACTACTGCTGATCCAGTCACCTAGGGTAGGTACATACACCATTTATCTTTCCTCATTCATTTTGGATCAATGCTATGTGCTATACCCCGAACATTATGCACTACTGCTGGTGCTGGACCTGTGGTAATTAATCATGAACGTTATTCACTAATGCTGATCCAGTCACCTAGGGTAAGCAGTAAGGATCCCATACATATGGTCAATCATAAAGACTGAACCCCAGTGTGCATCCTTCGGGGTAGCTAACCCGCACACCATTGAGCTAATACTTTCATTGGGTGTGCACCTCCATACATTTGCTTGCAAGCCTTTTTCTTACATTCATTCGTTCATTCACTAATGCATGCATTCGTTCATCATGTTCCTCTTTCATTATCTTTCACTTTACGTTTCTTATTACTTTCGTTTCATTCATTAATCATAACACGTAAAGTCACGGAAAGATAATCACGTATCGAAACAAGGAACACCGACATTTACAAGTCATCAGTCATTACCATCATACAGGGCTACATCATACTTAACATACATACATCATGCATATACATGCAATACTATCGTCATCATGCCCAACGTAACTTCTAAGCCTCGACAGTTATCACACATGCACCTACGGGAGCTATCACATCATTACTTACCCTGCTCTTTTCCAGAAGGTCAGTAATTGGACTACATCTCCCCTCGTACACGACAGCCCTATTTGGGCGATTGAGCATGCTTCAGTCGCATGGCCTCCATGCGACTGGACATCATGCGAATGGACTCAATGCGGATGAGCACCTATGCGACTGGACTCTCAGTCGTGCGATTGAGCATCTAGGCGACTGAGCATCTATGTGACTGGGCTCTCAGTCGCATAACCTATCATGCGACTGGACCTCCAGTCGTGCGATTGAACCTCAGTCGTGCGACTGAGTCTCAGTCGTCCCTCAGTCGGCCGATTGGCCCTTCAGTCGCCTAGCCCTAACTGGGCGGCGACTGGAGTTCATCCGAACTGCAGCCGCGACATACGACCTTCAAACCCTTCTAAACTCATTCTAAGCCCAAATCAACCCTCCTAAACCTTAGGGAATCATACTATAACATCATACAAGCACATAGAAGTCCAAAATCGTACTCTAACACACTACACACAATTACACCCAAATGGTTTAAACACACATATTTAAAAAACGGGTTTATATGTGTTCCAGCCCTAAAATCGTTTGAAAACAAGTAAATGAGGGGTCCTAGAACTCACCTTAGCAGCCTCCTCGGTTAGATCTTCGTTTTGACTCGCCACACAACGAATTCCGAGCTCGGACCACCTTTTTTCTCTTCTTTCTCTCTTCTTTCTCTCTTCTCTTGTTTGTGGCTGATTTTGCAAGTGTGGGGAGAGGGTAAGGGCTGCCCTGTCCCTTAAATACTACAGTTCAGTCGCCCGAGCTCCAGGCGTATGGGCACTCCAGTCGCCTGAGCTCCATGCGATTGAACACCCCAGTCGTGCGACTTCCATGCGTATGGAGCTCCAGTCGTGCGACTTCCATGCGTATGGAGCTCCAGTCATGCGACTTCCATGCGTATGGAGTTCCAGTCGCATGACACTCCAAATAGAATTTTCCAGGTGTTACATGTATACATACACGGGCTCACATACATACACATATACACACAAATTTCGATACATACATGTACATACACTGAAATACATACACACACACTGCATATACACACACACGGGTCTATACACACACATGGTATACATATACATACACTGAAACACATACATACAGACATCTATACACACATATGACATATACATACACACTCAACCACAGCAGCCTTCGGCTGGTGTGGTTGGGCTGCCTCGACCGCACACACCTACATATACATACGTTCACGACACACACACACACATATACAGCCATATACATATGCGGTTACATACACACACACATATACAAGCATATATAAAAACAGATACATACATATACATACGAACCACAACATATATACGTACGAATCAACCCGAAACAACCGAGACGATAACTCGACCCGAACGAAACGAGACGAAATGAAACGAAACGAAAACCACGACAACCGGTTACCTTTGAAACGTGACGACGGACGAACGAAGGCGTCGAACGGCGAACGACGGTGCTGCAATCGGCGAACGGCGGTGGTCGCGGTGGAGGTGCTCGGTGATGTCGCGACGTGTTGGGTGGGGGGGGGGGTTGGGCGCTTAGGGTTTGACCGAGAGATTTTATATATATATATATAATAATCATAATTACATTTAGGACCCTAGACTTTCAATTAATTAATCCCTTAAGTTTAGTTAACTTACAATTTAAACCCTGAACTTTAATTATAATAATAATAATAATATAAACAATAATATAGTTATAAATAAATATAATAATAATACTAATAATAATAATAGTATTAGTTACACTAATTAGTAAATACACTCTATTAGTTATTGTTTATATAATATTTGACAATTTAGGAGTATTATAATATTAGGGTTGGCACGAGACGTATATGAAAGGATTCGATTAGAAAGAAAGGAATTAATTACGTGAAATAATATTTACACGAGGAGAGTTAACGAATTTTTAAGTCAATTAACGGACCTGAAAGTGACAGATGTCACAGTATCCCCAGTTGACAGAATTTCGTCCCGAAATTCAGCTGGAGTTAGATCCCGAAGCTCTATCTGCGAACAGATGCGGATATTTAGATTTCATCTGGCCTCCCATTCTCATGTAAACTCAGGCCCACGCTTGGAGTTCCATCTCACTCTGACAATTGGGATCTTACTGCGCTTCAACTGTTTCACTTCCTGATCCATTATTTCTAGGGGTTATTCCACAAAGTGGAGTTTCTCGTCAATTTTGATTTCCTCAATTGGCACATGAAGGGATCCATTGGCTAAACATTTCTTAAGGTTTGACACATGGAATGTGTCATGCACGCCACTGAGTTCTTGAGGTAACTTTTGTCGATACTCTACAGGACCAATTTTTTCTGTGATCTCGAACGGTCCAACATACCTTGGGGCTAGTTTCCCTTTCTTTCCAAACCTTACGATTCCCTTCCACGGAGAAACCTTCAATAAGACACGATCACCAACGTTAGACTCTAAGGGTTTGCGACGGTTATTAGCGTAGCTTTTCTGACGGTCTCGAGCCTCTTTAAACCTGTCCTTGATTTGAAATATCTTATCCGTCATTTTCTGAATAATCTCCGGACCTGTCAATTGGCTTTCACCTACTTCTGCCCAACACACGGAGACCTACACTTCCTCCCATACAATGCCTCGACGGTGTAAGGCCCTGATCCCAGGAAACCTCACAGTTGATCATTCACAGCAAAAACATAGATTTAAAACATTCATTTATATATATATATATATATATATATATATATATATATATATATATATATATATATATATAGCAGCGGAAAAGTATATTAATCGCAATTCATTACAACATAGTTAAATTAAAATATAAACATTGTCTTTAAACATCAAATATTCTTTAAAAATCCTCTTAATATTCTTCTTCATCAGGGATGTCACACCCTCAAAATCCACGTGCGGAGTTTTACCGCGAGGCGTGTGAACAAACTAGGATCACAGTCAATAGTTACTCAGAACGACTCTATATGCCATATTTAATATAAACCAAACCAGAGTTCAAACTTTAAAACCATACGAAAGCGTATTGTAAATAAGACAAACCCAAAATATGAAAATGTATAATATGGCAAAACATGCGCCAACCAACTGTTTAAAAATCCAAAATATAAAGATAAGCAAATGTGTTTATAGTTTACGTCTTAGAATGCATGCTCGACCTGTGCTGTGCTCCTATTGGCAAGCTGAGTTATCGACCTAAGAATAGCATACTAAAATGTCACAACAATGGTTGGTGAGTTCAAGAGTTTGCGTTTAAACATAAACAGTTTAACAGTTGTGATATATATAAGCAGTGTATTGTAACAGATAGCTAGTCTATGAACAATAAATATTAATTCATAATGATTTCGCAATTGAAGCTGACTGTGATAGTTTTTGCCTCCTGCCACGACTTACCATGTCGTGACAACTGTTCATAGGACAAATTGCACACGGTTGACCTCGAGTCACACAGGTGGGGCTCGTTAGACCCAGTAGTACTACCCAAGTTTCCCCGCTATTCAATATTAATTCGAAAGTGTGAGGACTTTTTCATGGTAAACAACACTATATTAATATTATACACAACTTAAATACAATAAGCGTTTATGAAATTACCAGTATGCTATCTCCCCCAAAAGAGATTAAATAAATAGTGGGGCATGAACTCACCTGATACGCGTGATAGATATCTAAGGCTTAACTTGACCATAATAAGTGGAAAGACAACCTTCAAAGGTTACCTAGAACACACAAGTACATAAGTACATGTACATAGAAATCCCAAGGAAACTCTAAGTGCTCTGCAATCAAAGAACTCAAGGTTTTATAAAGACAACACACACGTGACCTAGTTGACCCGTTTGACCGTTGGTGACATTATGTCTTGTAAACCATTTAAATAGACATGAGCATATATCATACATGGTTAACATTCCAATGGATCACATATGGTGCTACATTACCAATGCATTGCTTATATCATCGTACTATGTAAATATCATACAAGTTATGTAAGTCCTTAACATCTAGCATGCTCAGTGTATCCATAACACAACTAGTGCATCATACAAAGATTAAATCAAGCATAAGCTACTCATATGATCCATAACTATGAATTATCATAAACAGGCCAAAACAGATAATTTACCAATTAATCATCCATACTAGCCACAACACATTCAACATGTCCATTACATTCAACATACATCAAGATGATCGATTTCCAGTCCCAAACATGATGTCCTAGTTGCTAATCAACATTTAATACCATACATGACTATCAAGGTTCATCAATCCCACATGATCAACTAAGCATTCATACAACTCCAATAACACATTCTAACACATTAGATATCCATAATAAACACTATAGCATGATCCTATCATCAAGAACATGTCCAAACCATCATATCCAAAGTTCATCAAAAATAGAGTTTCCCTTTTGGGAAAGTACATCCCAAAATCTACTAAACACCCAATGTATACATAATTCATCAATAATATACTATTTCAAGTTCATAGTAACCCCTAAACATGATCAACAACATCAAACCAACATAATTCCTCAATTTATATCTAAAAGGTTACTATCTTTAGTAAGGCATGGAGTCTAGCATGTAATCATGAATTACCAATGTTCATAGCAACAATCTAACATCCAATTATCATCATAAACACATCCATAACATCAATACATTAACAATTCAACATTACATGCAAAATAAAGTTACTATTATTAGTAACCTATGAACAAAGCCTTCAACTCATCAATTTCTTGCAAGATTCATGTATTCTAGCATCCATACTATCTAATTAACATCATAACATCATCAAACAACCATCAATTTCATGTAATCATCACCAACTTCGAATTAGGGTTCATCTAGAATCAAAATCCATAAACAATTCACAAAAACATATCATTCTTGCATAATCGACGTAAAACAACATGTATTCCATCAAACTAACATATCAACATCATCAAACAACAACAAAAGTCGACATCTTTGACTCCATTCATGAATTAGGGTTCGGCCCTATCAAGAACACCTATAAAACTTGTAAAATCTAACCTTTTTACATGTGTTGACTTGCAATTGATGATTCTAATGTGTTTCCTAGCTTGAAATCGATCCAATTCGTAGTTCCTTTGCTTGTTTTAGGCTGAATTCTAAGTGGAGAGGGAGGGGGTGAAGAAGTCGCGGCCGATGGGTGGTCATGGGGGCTAGGGTTTTGTTTTATTTAATTTAATTTATAAGAATTACCCTTTAAACCCTTGTGTTTTGTATTTTTATAAAATTTAAGCTTTTAACCTCCTTGTAAAGTGTTTTTAACTCAATAATATGAACATATAAACTAATGGTAACCATTATATATTTTATTTTTATAAAAACACAAGACATACGAATTAGTACGCATGTTTCCACGTTACGCGATTAATTTCCTAATTAGTGTTTAAAACACACCAAACACGTAAGCATAATACCATAATCACATAACAGTTAAATTATCATTAATTTAACATTATTAAATATTATTAGGTCACCAACGTTAAACGACAAGTAGTGTGTGCTCACGACACGTGTATGCAAGACTTAACAGAACTAACGGAGTTTTGGTAACGGAAAATTACCAGATGTCACATTATCCCCATGTTGAAAGAATTTTCGTCCTGAAAATTGCGTTACATGGTGAGAGTGTTCCATCACTGGTCTACTGCATTGGCACACAGAAATCAAATCTAGTGAGTTTTGGATGAGTTGTCACATCATCTCTATGTTGAAAGAAATTTCGTCCCGAAATTTAAATCAATACCTTTGTCTGCAGGCATCGTCTCGAATAGCTGAGGATACTTAAGCTTCATTTGATCTTCACATTCCCACGTGAATTCCGGTCCACGTCGCGAGTTCCAATGAACTTTAACTATGGGTATCTTGCTTTGCTTAAGTGTCTTCACCTCACGATCCATCACCTCAACTGGTTCTTCAATAAAGCGTAATTGTTCATCCACTTGACATCTTCTAGTGGTACAATTAGTGTTTCATCAGATAAACACTTCTTCAGATTTGAAACATGGAACACATTATGGACTCCACTCAGTGAATCAGGTAATGCTAGTCGATAGGCCACTGGACCTATTCTTTCCAATATCTCGAATGGTCCAACATACCTCGGATTTAGCTTCCCTCGCTTGCCAAACCGAACTACGCCTTTCCATGGTGAGACCTTCAATAAAACCTTGTCGCCAATCTAAAATTCTAAGGTTCCGTCTCTTGTCAGCATAACTTTTCTGTCTATCTCGCGCTGCAGCCATACGATTCTGTATCTGCACAATCTTCTCAGTTGTTTCATGAATTAGCTCGGGACCCGTTAGTTGACTATCACCAATTTCAGCCCAGCAAACCGGTGATCTACATTTTCTCCCATACAAGGCCTCGAAAGGTGCTGCCTGTATGCTAGTGTGATAACTGTTATTATAGGAAAATTCCACCAATGGTAGGTGAACTTCCCAGTTGTTCCCGAAATCAATCACACAATTACATAGCATATCCTCCAAAGTCTGTATGGTATGCTCACTCTGGCCTTCAGTTTGTGGATGATAAGTAGTACTGATATCCAACCGTGTACCCAGAGATTTTTGCAGTGATTTCCAGAAATGTGACGTGAAACGAGCATAGCAGTCAGAAATAATTGAGATCGGTACACCGTGTCTTGAAACGATTTCCTTCAGGTACAGTCGGGTTAATTTCTCCATCTTATCCGTTTCCTTAATTTCAAGGAAGTGAGCGGACTTGGTCAACCGATCTACAATGACCCATATTGTGTCACAACTAGTATTAGTCCGGGGTAGTTTAGTAATAAAATCCATGGAGATTTATTCCCATTTCCATATTGGTATCTCGGGTTGTTGTAACAGTCCAGATGGTTTTTGGTATTTTACCTTGACTTTTGAGCAGGTCAAACACTTGCTCACATACGTGGCTACATCCGCCTTCATATTAGGCCACCAGTAGTGCGCCTTTAGGCCATGATACATCTTGTCAGATCCAGGATGCATAGAGTACTTAGACTTGTGTGCCTCACTCATAACTAAGTCCCTTAGATTTCCATAGACAGGCACCCAAAGTCTATCCATGAAGTACCGAATTCCATCCTCTTTCACCACTAGTTGTTTATCCATTCCCCGTAATGACTCAGAGCTAACATTTTCCTCTTTCAAGGCTTCTATCTGTGCTTCCTTAACCTGTTCAGGCAGATGGGTGCTGATTGTAAGTTGTAAGGCTCGCACCCGCCTGGGTTTAGCTATTTCCTTCCGGCTTAAGGCATCGGCGACCACGTTCGCCTTTCCAGGATGGTACTTAATAGCGCAATCATAATCGTTCAGAAGTTCCACCTAACGTCGTTGCCTCATATTCAACTCCTTTTGCTCAAAGATGTGCTGAAGACTCTTGTGATCGGTGTAGATAGTGCATTTGGTACCGTACAAGTAATGTCTCCAAATCTTTAAGGCAAAAACCACTGCACCCAATTCCAGGTCATGGGTGGTATAGTTCTTCTCGTGAAATTTTAGTTCTCTCGAGGCGTATGCTATTACTTTATCACTTTGCATCAGGACACAACCCAATCCTTGAATGGATGCGTCATAATACACCTTGAAATGATCTGTTCCCTCTGGCAGTGCCAATATCGGTGCATTACAGAGTTTCTGTTTTAATAGCTGAAAAGCCGCCTCCTGACTTTCACCCCATTTGTATGCCGTTCCTTTGTGGGTCAAGGCTGTGAGAGGTTGTGCAATCTTAGAGAATCCCTCTATGAATCGTCGGTAATACCCAGCTAACCCCAAAAATTGCCTTATCTCGCTCGGTGTTTTGGGTATAACCAATTCTTTATCGCCACAATCTTAGCAGGATCAACATGTATTCCCTTCTCATTAACAATGTGACCTAGAAATTGCACTTCCCGCATCCAAAAGTCACACTTGGAGAATTTAGCGTACAGTTGCTCATTCTTCAATAGTTCTAAGATCAATCGTAAGTGTTCTTCATGGTCCTCCTTGGTCCTAGAGTATATCAGTATGTCATCGATAAACACAATGATGAACTGATCGAGATAGGGTTTGCACACACGATTCATGAGATCCATGAACACCGCAGGTGCATTAGTCAACCCAAAAGGCATGACCAAGAAAACTCGTAATGACCATAACGAGTACGGAATGCAGTTTTGGAGATGTCTTCTTCTCGGACCCTAAGTTGATGATAACCATATCTCAAATCAATCTTCGAATAATAGCTTGATCCGAGAAGTTGATCGAACAAGTCGTCGATACAAGGTAAAGGGTATCGGTTCTTGACTGTGACTTTGTTTAACTCCCTATAATCGATGCACATTCGAAACGTGCCATCTTTCTTTTTAACAAAGAGAACAGGGGCTCCCCAAGGTGATTTGCTAGGTCGAATAAAGCCCTTATCTAAAAGCTCCTGAAGTTGTGATGACAACTCCTGTAGTTTGTTCGGTGCTAATCGATAAGGTGCTCTAGAAATCGGGGCTGCACCGGGAGTCAATTTGATATGGAATTCCACTTGGCAATGAGGTGGTAGTCCAGGAAGATCCTCTGGAAACACCTCTGGAAAGTCTCGTACCATAGGTATGTCCTCCATTCTCCTTTCCTCCGGTTGCTTATCGGTGACGACTGCCAGAATAGCCAAACGACCTTTTCGCAACAACTTCTGTGCTTTCATGTAAGAGATGATGCCTATCACTGCACCACTCCTATCACCTCTGACTGTAAGGATTTCATCACCAACAGGAATTCGTATGATTTTCTCGTGACATATGACATCCGCTTGCTTATTAGAGAGCCAATCCATGCCTATCACAACGTCAAAACTTCCCAGTGTAACAGGCATAAGATCTATAGCAAAAGTATGACCAGCGAGCTCTATCGTACAATCTCTAAGGATATGTGTTACATGGATCTGTTTACCGTCGGCCAATTCTACGGTGTATTTAGATTCTAAGGCAGAGGGAATATCACTTAGAAGACTACAGAATTTTACGGATATGAAACTCCTATCGGCTCTAGTATCAAACAGTACCGTAGCAAAACATCCATTGACAGAAAACCTACCAGTAACAGTCGTAGGGTCATTTAGAGCATCACCTGAGCCAATGACGAAGGCTCTCCCTTTGGCTCCATTATTGTTACCACCATTCCCATTGCCGTTGCCATCATTGTTGTTGTTGCCTTGATTGTTGTTATTTTGACCAGTGCCAATGCCATTACCATTTTTCCTTAGTTGCGGGCAGTTTCGCCTGTAATGCCCTTCCTTCCACATTCAAAACAACCCTTGGGAGTCTCCTGAGGTTTTGTGGCTTCTTTACCAACTCACCACGGCAATCCTTTGCTAAGTGTCCCATTTTACCGCAACGCTGACATTTGAAGTTGTCGCACCTTCCCACATGGTGGTAGTTACATCGCGTGCACCTCAGTTGTTTACCACCATAACCGCTTGGTCCTTCATTGTTTGAAGCCGACTGGTTGAAGTTACGATTGTTGTCGAACTTCCGTTGTTGTTGCTGAACCGGCTGTTGTTACTGAGGTTGATGTTAACCGCTGGACGATGATGATTTGTTGTTGTTGGAAGCATCCCATTTCCTCTTGTTGTCGGGCACGCTCGCCACAACACCCCGTTTCGGTAATCGTCCTTGTTCCACGGCTTCGTCGGTCAGTTTGTGGGCTAAGCGAATAGCTTGCTGAATTGTAGCTGGGTTGGAGGAAGTCACCATGCTCCGAATCTCAGGCACCAATCCCCGAATGTAGTGATCCACCCGCTTGTGCATCTCATTTACCATTCCTGGGCATAGAGTGGCCAATTCATGAGTTCTAGTAGTATAAGTCTTGATTTCCGAGGCTTGCATTTTCAGTTGCTAGAACTCCATTTCCAGCTTTTGCACTTCACTTCGAGGACAGTACTCCTCTGTCATCATCTCTTTAAATTCATTCCAGGGGAGTTCATCTGCTATGGCTTGCCCTAGCATTTGTACTTATGCATTCCACCAGGACAACGAGGCACCTTCCAAAGTTCCAGTGGCGTATTTCACCTGGTCGGCAGGTGGACCGTTGCACTTGGAGAAAATGGATTCCATCTTCTCAAACCAGCGTACTAGCCCTACAGCTCCCTCAGTACCGCTGTAGGTGTGTGGCTTACAGTCCATAAAGGACTTATAAGTACACACGGGTGGTCCTATTTTAACACGGTAACATTGATCAGATATCCTATACGATTAACTATAACATTGGATTTAACTTTCTATTGTCGTTTACCTGTTGGCTGTCCCACTTGGGCAGCAGCTACCGCTGCCTGAACTTGTTCGTTTATTAGGGCAGCCAATTCAGCAGGGGTCATGTTGATAGTACCGCCACCTTGATCACCGGCGCCACGTCCACGTCCGCGCCCACGCCCTCGACCACGTCCACGTCCTCGGGCGTCCATTTTCTTTCACTTTACATTCACAAATACAATAATGAGTAACATCAAACATATTCATCTCATTGAAGTATAGTAAACAATAAGAGAGTAACAAATCATCACATCCACAACCTTCATAACAAAAATGATAACCAAGATAAATAAATTGTAAATAAGTCACAATGTATTCACCAATGTCAAAATTTAAGTTCCTCGTTCGGGTGGGGAAACAATCCTTCCCACATAGGTTTCAAAAGAAAGAAACGCTACATAGTCCAAGTCATTAAAGAAAAATAAAATCAATCAATGATATCCGACCCGTCGCTGTCATCTTCCATCTTCACGGGTTCTTCTTCAGGTTCCTCTTCGGGTTCCTCTTCGGGTTCCTCCTCCTCCTCGGGGGCCTCTACAGGAGCAGGAGCTAGGCCGATCTGAAGCGCCGCCAACTGGGCTTCTAAAGTAGCAATCCTATTGTCTGCTGCTTCGTCGCGCTGTTCTTGAGCAGTCATGCTTCCACTAAGTGTCTGATAATCGTCCCGCATGTGGTAACATCCTTCCAAGGTGTTACCATGTTGTTCCTCAAGTGTATTCAGCTGGTGTCGTAGTTTGTACACCTCGTGCTGTAGTGTACAAACGTCACTCGTGAGTCGTCTGACTCGGTTTGCTCCGTATCCAGTGCTGCCACCAACGCAGCAATCACTTGCTCGTTGGATTGCACCGTCCGTGGGAGTGAAGGTAGTGGCTGTTCGGTGTTAGTTCTAGTTCTAGGTCTCGGTGTAGGTACACGTTCCCTATACATGATATGATCCACGAACTCAGGGTAGAAACTCTAGTCTCGCGGAGGGTCGCGCTTCATCAGGGCAAAAGGTTGATCCCTATCAAACTCTCCTCGTGGGTAGTCTAGACGAGGCCAGTCATGTCCATTGTCAGGTACTGGTCCAGGAGGTGGGGACTCGGATCGAGTGGGTGATGCCGGTTGCTTACTAGGAGCTCTAGACGATGATGCCATGCTGCAGAGAGTGTGATGTGTATGCCAATGAGTATACCGTAGAGAAATCAGGAACAAGTAACTAACTAACTGTGTGCGGTTATAGTCTAGTGTGTATGAAACCTAGTTTTCTATAACCAATGGCTCTGATACCAATCTGTCACACCCTCAAAATCCACGTGCGGAGTTTTACCGCGAGGCGTGTGAACAAACCAGGATCACAGTTAATAGTTACTTAGAACGACTTTATATGCCATATTTAATATAAACCAAACCAGAGTTCAAACTTTAAAACCATGCGGAAGCGTATTGTAAATAAGACAAACCCAAATATGAAAATGTATAATATGGCAAAACATGCGCCAACCAACTGTTTAAAAATCCAAAATATAAAGACAAGCAAATGTCTTTAAGTTTAAGTCTTAGAATGCATGCTCGACCCGTGCTGTGCTCCTATTGGCAAGCTGAGTTATCGACCTGAGAATAGCATACTAAAATGTCAACACAATGGTTGGTGAGTTCAAGAGTTTGCCCGAACAATCAGTAGAATCTGCCCGAACAAGTTAAGGAAGCATAGATAGAAGCCTTGAAAGAGGAACATATTGGTTCTGAGTCATTACGAGGAATGGATAAGCAATTGGTAGTGAAAGAGGATGGAATTCGGTACTTCATGGATAGACTTTGGGTGCCTGTCTATGGAAATCTGAGAGATTTAGTTATGAGTGAAGCACACAAGTCTAAATACTCCATACATCCTGGATCTGATAAGATGTATCACGACCTATTGGTGGCCTAATATGAAGGCGGATGTAGCTCGAATGGTGGAATACCAAAAACCATCCGGACTGTTACAACAACTTGAGATGTGAAATGGGAACAATTTCTATGGATTTTATCACAAAATTACCCGGACTAATACTGGTTGTGATACAATCTGGGTTATTGTGGACCAGTTGATGAAGTCCGCTCACTTTCTTGCAATTAAGGAAACGGATAAGATGGAGAAACTAACCCGCGGTGTACCGATCTCGATTATCTTTGACCGTGATGCTCGTTTCACGTCACACTTTGGCAATCACTACAAAAATCTCTTGGTACACTTGGATATGAGTACTGCTTATCATCCACAAACTGACGACCAGAGTGAGCGTACCATACAGACTGGAGGATATGCTTCGTGCTTGTGTGATTGATTTCGGGAACAACTGGGAAGTTCACCTGCCATTGGTGATATTTTCCTATAACAACAGTTATATACTAGAATACAGGCAGCACTTTTCGAGGTTTGTATGGGAGAAAGTGTCAATCACTGGTTTGCTGGGCTGAAATTGGTGATAGTCAACTAACGGGTCCCGAGCTAATTCATGAAACAACTGAGAAGATTGTGCAGATACGGAACCGTATGGCTGCAGCGCGAGATAGACAGAAAAGTTATGCTGACAAGAGACGAAAACCTCTAGAGTTTCAAATTGGCGACAAGGTCCTATTGAAAGTCTCACCGTGGAAAGACGTAGTTCGGTTTGGCAAGCGAGGAAAGCTAAATCCGAGGTATGTTGGACCATTCAAGATATTGGAAAGGATAGGTCCAGTGGCTTATCGGCTAGCCTTACCTGATTCACTGAGTGGAGTCCATAATGTGTTCCATGTTTCAAATCTGAAGAAGTGTTTATCTGATGAAACACTAATTGTACACTAGAAGATGTTCAAGTGGATGAGCAATTACGTTTTATCAAAGAACCAGTCGAGGTGATGGACCGTGAGGTGAAAACACTTAAGCAAAGCAAGATACCCATAGTCAAAGTTCGTTGGAACTCACGACGAGGACGGAATTCACGTGGAACGTGAAGATCAAATGAAGCTTAAGTATCCTCAGCTATTCGACACGATGCCCGCAGACAAAGGTATTGATTTAAATTTCAGGACGAAATTTCTTTCAACATGAGGATGATGTGAACTCATCCAAAACTCACTAGATTTGATTTTCTGTGTGCCAATACAGTAGACAGTGATGGAACACTCGCACCATGTGATGGAACACTCTCACCATGTAACGCAACATGGGGATAATGTGACATCGCTAATTTTTCGTTACCAAACTCCGTTAGTTCCGTTAAGTTTTGCATACACGTGTCGTAAGCACACACTAGTTGTCGTTTGACGTTGGTGACCTAATAATAATTAATAATGTTGAATTAATAATAATCTAGTGGATTAGATGATTATTGTGTTATGTTTATGTGTTTACGCGATTTAAATGTTAACGATGAATTTTATCGCGTAACATGGAAACGCGTGTGTTAATTCGTACGTCTTGTGTTTTTATAATAATAATATTATAAGTGTTACCATAGTTTATATCTTCATAATATTAAGTTAAAAACACTTTACAAGGAGGTTTAAATCTTAATTTTATAAAAATACAAAACACAAGGGTTTAAAGGGTGAATTTTGTAAATTAAATTAAATAAAACAAAACCCAACCCTAGAACCCCCCTTGCGGCGCGACCTACTCCACACACATACAATTCGATTTTCATCAAGAGCAAGTGCATTCCATTCGATTTGGTTGATCTCAAGCATTGCAACAAGTTAGAATCATCAAATACAAGCCATTACATGTTTAAAGGTTAGATTTTAAAGTTTGTGGGTTTTTATTGTTAGGGCGAGCCCATTCATGGATGATGGTTCATGTTGTCGAAATTGATGTTATTTGATAATGTTACATGTTAGTTTGATAGTATATATGTGTTTAACGTTGATTATGCGAGAATGATACGTTTTTGTTGAAGTTCAAGAAACCCTGATTAAAGATGATGATAGTATGAAATTGATAGTTGTTTGATGTTGTTGAGATGGTAATTAGATAGTATGAATGCTACATACATGAATCTTGCAAGAAATTGATAAATTGAGGGCTTTGTTCTAGGTTACTAATAATAGTAACTTTATTTTGCATGTAACGTTGAATTGGTGATGTGTGATGTTATGGATGTGTTTATGATATTGATTAGGTGCTAGATTGTTGATAGGAATGCTAGAAATCATAGATTGGATGTTGTTGTTCATATCTTGCCAAAAGTAGAAACTTTTAGTTATGAATGATGAATTATGCTAGTTGATGTTGTTGATCATGCTTGGATGTTGTCATGAAATTGAAATAGTATATTATTGATAATTGTATATACATTGGGTGTTTAGTAGATTTTGGGATATACTTTCCAAAAGGAAACTTTATTTTGGATGAACATTGAATATTGGGAATTGGACATGTTCATGACACTAGGATCATGTTAGAATGATTGTTGTGGATGCTTAAGTGATAGAACTTGTTAATTAGGTGTATGGATTGTTTATTTGGTTATGTGTGTTTATGTACTTGGATGATCATTTATGGTATTGGACGTTGATTGTAACTAGGACATCATGTTTGGGACTGGAAATCAATCATATTGATGTATGTGTATGTAATGGACATGTTGAATGTGTTGTGGTTAGTATGGATGATTATTTGGTAAATTATCTGTTTTGATCCGTATATGCTAATTCATGGTAATAGGTCATATGAGTAGGTTATGCATGATCTAACCTTTTATATGATACACTAGTTGAGTTATGGATACACTGAGCATGCTAGATTTAAGGAATTACCTAACTTGTATGGTATTTACATGGTATGATGATCTAGGCAATACATTGGGAATGTAGCGTCATATGTGATTCATTGAAATGTTAACCATGTATATATATGATCTTGTCTATTTAAATGGCTTACAACACATAATGTCACCAACGGGTCAAAGGGTCAGCTGGGTCAACATGTCTATTCTTCTAAAACCTTAAGTGTTTGGTTGTAGCGCACTTAGGGTTTCTCATATTTTGTTTACACATACTCATGTATTACATGATCTAGGTAACCTCTGAGGTTGACTGTCCACTTTCTTTCAAGTAAACTCTAAGTAATCAATATGCGTATCAGGTGAGTTCAAGCCCACTCTTTATTTAAATCTCTTTTGGGGGAGATAGCATACTGGTAATCTCGCAAACGCTTTATGTATTTAGGGGTGTATAATATTATATAGTGCGTTACCATGATAAAGTCCTCACACTTTCGAAATTGTTAATATTGAATAGCGGGGAAAAAGGGGGTAGTACTACTGGGTCTGACGAGCCCCACCTGTGTGACTTGAGGTCAACCGGGTGCAATTTGTTCTATGAACATTTGTCACGACCTGGTAAGTCGTGATAGGAGGCAAACATATCACAGTCAGCTTCAATTGCGAAATCACTATGTATTAATATTATTGTTATAGACTAGCTATCTGTACAGTACACATGTTTATATATCACAACTGTTAAAATGTTATGTTTAAACGCAAACTCTTGAACTCACCAACCATTGTGTGACTTTTTAGTATGCTATTCTCAGGTCGATAATCCGGATTGCCAGTAGGAGCACTGCACGAGTCAAGCATGCATTCTAGGACTTAAACAATGACACATTTGCTCATCTTTACATTTTGGGTTTTTAACAGTTGGTTGGCGCATGTTTGCCATGTTATATACTTTTATATTTTGGGTTGTCTTATTTACAATACTCCGCACAAATTTAAGTTTGAACTCTGGTTTGATTTATACTAAATATGGCATATAGAGTCGTTCCGAGTAACTATTGACTGTGATCCTGGTTTGTTCACACGCCTCGCGGTATAAAACTCCGCACGTGGATTTGAGGGTGTGACAGATTGGTATCAGAGCCATTGGTTATAAAGAACTAGGTTGCATACACACTAGATAACCGCACACAGTTAGTTAGTTACTTGTTCCTGATTTCTCTACTGTATACTCATTGGCATACACATCACATACTCTGCAGCATGGTATCATCGTCACGGGTTTTGGGAAAAAGACGTGCTCATTCTGGATACCTCCACCTGTACCTCACGCGATATGACTGGCCGCGACATCCTTACCCCCCTGGGGAGATAGACCGGGATCAACCGTTTGTGCCACCTGAACGCGACCCTCCACGAGATTGGAGTTATTACCTGACTTGTATAGATGCATGATTGTAGGGAGGTGTTCCGAAGCGGCCACTACTGGATCTAGGACTAGGTCAGCAACTACCTCTGCAACCCCACCCTCCCATCCTCTAGATGTACCCCTTGAGCAAGCCGTGGCGGCATTGAGCGACACTTGAGATTGAGCGTCGACGAGTTGGAGTGCTCACTGAGAGAACTCCACACTTAAGAATGATATACGCCGACTATGGCTAAAGATGGCTATAATTGAGGAGGGGTGTCGATGTCCATCCAAGGAAATTTCAAAATGGTTGGTAGTGTGGATGGATCTTACTGAGCTTATGGGCGAACAAGATCTCCACAATGTGGGCGTCCAGAGCAGACTAACAGGATTAGAAGCACAGCTCGCAGCACTACAAATCGAGGATAAACCCTGCACCTGTTAAAGACTCCGATGAAGACCCTGAGAGACCAGAAGAAGCTCCAGACGGTGGAAACAGTGATGGATCAGCTTTGTTCGATTGATTCCCTTTATTCTTATAACTTTGACTGCATAGTGTTTATTTTGAAACCTATTGGGAAGGGTTGTTTCCCACCCAAACGACAAAATCAAATTTTGACATTGATAAATATTTTGTGACTCATTTGCAATTTATTTACCTTTGGTTATTATTTTTGTTATAAATGTTGTGGTGGTGATGAATTCATTATTTCTTCATGTTTACTATACTTCAATGAGATAAATATGTTTGATGTTACTCATTATGGTATTTGTGAATGTAAAGTGAAAGAAAATGGACACCCGAGGACGTGGACGTGGTCGAGGACGCGGGAGCGGACGTGGACGTGGCGCCAGTGATCAAGGTGCCGGTACTATTAATATGACCCCTGCGGAATTGGCTGCCTTAATCAACGAACAATTTCAAGCAGCGGTAGATGCTACCCAAGTAGGACAGCCAGCAGGTAAACAATGATGGAAAGTTACATCAAATGCCATAGTTAACCGAATAAGATATCTGATCAATGTTTACCGTATTAAAGCAGGACCACCAGTGTACTTACAAGTCCTTTATGGACTGCAAGCCACACACCTACAGTGGAATGAGGGAGCTGTAGGGTTGGTAAGGTGGTTTGAGAAGACAGAGTCCGTGCTCTTAAAGTGTAACTGTCCACCTGCCGACCAGGTGAAATACGCTACTGGAACGTTGGATGGTGCTGCATTGTCCTGGTGGAATGCTCAAGTGCAGATGCTAGGGCAAGCCATGGCAAATGAACTCCCTTGGAATGAGTTTAAAGAGATGATGACCGAGGAGTACTGTCCTCGAAATGAGGTACAAAAGCTAGAAATGGAATTTTGGCAACTGAAGATGCAAGGTTCAAAGATCGAGGCTTATACCACTAGAACTCAAGAGCTGGCCACACTATGCCCAGGAATGGTAAACGAGATGCACAAGCGGGTGTGAGCACTACATTCGGGGATTGGTGCCCGAGATTAGGAGTATGGTGACTTCCTCCAACCCGGCTACTATCCAGCAAGTTATTCTCCTAGCCCACAAAATGACCGATGAAGCGGTGGAGCAAGGACGGTTACAAAACGGGGCACTACGGTGCGCGTGCCCAATAACAAGAGGAAGTGGGATGCCTCAAACAATAACAAGAACACCAATAAATCATCATCGTCCGGTGGTCAACATCACCCTCAGCAACAACCACCGCAGCAACAACAAAGGAGCTTCGACAACAATCGTAATTTCAACCAGTCGGTTTCGAACAACCAAGGACCGAGCGGTTATGGTGGTAAACAACCGAGGTGCACGCGGTGCAACTATCATCATGTGGGAAGATGTGGCAACTTCAAATGTCAACGTTGCGGTAAAATGGGACACTTAGCAAAGGATTGCCGTGGTGAGTTGGTAAGAAGCCACAACAACCTCTGGAGACTCCCAAAGGTTGTTTTGAATGTGGGAAAGAAGGGCACTACAGGCGAAACTGCCCGCAGCTAAGGAAAAACAGTAATGGCAATGGCCAAAACAACAACAACCAAGGCAACAACAACAACAATTATGGAAACGGCAATGGAAATGGTGGTAACCATAATGGAGCCAAAGGGAGAGCCTTCGTCATTAGCTCAGGTGAGGCTCTAAATGACCCTACAACTGTTACTGGTAGGTTTTCTGTCAATGGATGTTTCGCTACAGTACTGTTTGATACTGGAGCTGATAGGAGTTTCATATCCTTAAAGTTCTGTAGTCTTTTAAGTGATAATCCTTCTGCCTTAGAATCCAAATATACTGTAGAATTGGTCGACGGTAAACAAATCCATGTAACACACATCCTTAGAGATTGTAAGATAGAACTCGCTGGTCATACTTTCGCTATAGATCTTATGCCTGTTACACTGGGAAGTTTTGACATGGTGGTAGGCATGGATGGTGACGAAATCCTTACAGTCAGAGTCGATAGGAGTGGTGCAGTGATGGGCATTATCTCTTACATGAAAGCACAAAAGTTATTGTGAAAAGGTCGTTTGGCTATTCTGGCACTCGTCACCGATAAGCAACCAGAGGAAAGAAGAATAGAGGACATACCTGTGGTACGAGGCTTTCCAGAGGTGTTTTCAGAGGATCTTCCTGGGCTACCACCTCATCGCCAGGTGGAATTCCAAATCAAACTGACTCCCGGTGCAGCCCCGATTGCTAGAGCACCTTATCGATTAGCACCGAACGAACTACAGGAGTTGTCATCACAACTTCAGGAGCTTTTAGATAAGGGCTTTATTCAACCTAGCACATCACCTTGGGGAGCCCCTGTTCTCTTTGTTAAGAAGAAAGATGGCACGTTTCGAATGTGCATCGATTATAGGGAGTTAAACAAAGTCAAAGTCAAGAACCGATACCCTTTACCTCGTATCGACGGCATATTTGTTTAGCTTCAGAGATCAAGTTATTACTCGAAGATTGATTTGAGATCTGGTTATCATCAACTTAGAGTCCGTGAAGAAGACATCTCCAAAACTGCGTTTCGTACTCGTTATGTAATGCACCTGCGGTGTTCATGGATCTCATGAATCGCGTGTGCAAACCCTATCTCGATCAGTTCGTCATTGTGTTTATCGATGACATACTGATATACTCTAGGACCAAGGAGGACCATGAAGAGCACTTACGATTGATCTTGGAACTATTAAAGAATGAGCAACTGTACGCCAAATTCTCTAAGTGTGACTTTTGGATACGCGAAGTGCAATTTCTAGGTCACATTGTTAATGAGAAGGGAATACATGTTGATCCTGCCAAGATTGTAACGATAAAGAATTGGGCTATACCCAAAACGCCGAGTGAGATAAGGCAATTTCTGGGATTAGCAGGGTATTACCGATGATTCATAGAGGGATTCTCTAAGATTGCACAACCTCTCACAGCCTTGACCCACAAGGGAACGACATACAAATGGGGTGAAAGTCAAGAGGCGGCTTTTCAGCTACTAAAAAAGAAACTCTGTAGTGCACCGATATTGGCACTGCTAGAGGGAACGGATGATTTCGTGGTGTATTATGACTCATCCATTCAAGGATTGGGTTGTGTCCTGATGCAACGTGACAAAGTGATAGCTTACGCCTCGAGACAACTGAAGGTTCACGAGAAGAACTATACCACCCATGACTTGGAATTGAGTGCAGTGGTTTTTGCCTTAAAGATTTGGAGACATTACTTGTACGGTACCAAATGCACTATCTACACCGATCACAAGAGTCTTCAGCACATCTTTGAGCAAAAAGTGTTGAATATGAGGCAATGACGTTGGGTAGAGCTTCTGAATGATTATGATTGCACTATCAAGTACCATCCTGGAAAGGCGAACGTGGTTGCCGATGCCTTAAGCAGGAAGGAAACAGCTAAACCCAGGCGGGTGCGAGCCTTACAACTTACAATCAGTACTAATCTGCCCGAACAAGTTAAGGAAGCATAGATAGAAGCCTTGAAAGAGGAACATATTGGTTCTGAGTCATTACGGGGAATGGATAAGCAATTGGTAGTGAAAGAGGATGGAATTCGGTACTTCATGGATAGACTTTGGGTGCCTGTCTATGGAAATCTGAGAGATTTAGTTATGAGTGAAGCACACAAGTCTAAATACTCCATACATCCTGGATCTGACAAGATGTATCACAACCTAAAGGCGCAGTATTGGTGGCCTAATATGAAGGCGGATGTAGCTACGTATGTGAGCAAGTGTTTGACCTGCTCGAAGGTAAAGGTGGGATACCAAAAACCATCCGGACTGTTACAACAACTTGAGATACCAATGTGGAAATGGGAACAAATTTCTATGGATTTCATCACGAAATTACCCCGGACTAATACTGGTTGTGACACAATCTGGGTTATTGTGGACCGGTTGATGAAGTCCGCTCACTTTCTTGCAATTAAGGAAACGGATAAGATGGAGAAACTAACCCGACTGTATCTTAAGGAAATCGTTTCGAGACACGGTGTACCGATCTCGATTATCTCTGATAGTGACGCTCGTTTCACGTCACACTTTTGGCAATCACTACAAAAATCTCTTGGTACACGATTGGATATGAGTACTGCTTATCATCCACAAACTGACGGCCAGAGTGAGCGTACCATATAGACTTTGGAGGATATGCTTCGTGCTTGTGTGATTGATTTCGGGAACAACTGGGAAGTTCACCTGCCATTGTTGGAATTTTCCTATAACAACAGTTATCATACTAGCATACAGGCAGCACCTTTCGAGGCTTTGTATAGGAGAAAGTGTCAATCACCGGTTTACTGGGCTGAAATTGGTGATAGTCAACTAACGGGTCCCGAGCTAATTCATGAAATAACTGAGAAGATTGTGCAGATACGGAACCGTATGGCTGCAGCGCTAGATAGACAGAAAAGTTATGCTGACAAGAGACGGAAACCTCTAGAGTTTCAAATTGGCGACAAGGTCCTATTGAAAGTCTCACCGTGGAAAGGCGTAGGTCGGTTTGGCAAGCGAGGAAAGCTAAATCCGAGGTATGTTGGACCATTCGAGATATTGGAAAGGATAGGTCCAGTGGCTTATCGGCTAGCCTTACCTGATTCACTGAGTGGAGTCCATAATGTGTTCCATGTTTCAAATATGAAGAAGTGTTTATCCGATGAAACACTAATTGTACCATTAGAAGATGTTCAAGTGGATGAGCAATTACGTTTTATCGAAGAACCAGTCGA
This sequence comes from Flaveria linearis, assembly GCA_024085815.1. NCBI lineage: Eukaryota > Viridiplantae > Streptophyta > Magnoliopsida > Asterales > Asteraceae > Flaveria > Flaveria linearis. The sequence continues at coordinate 50,829,800 of CM044014.1, read as the reverse complement.
GGTGATGGACCGTGAGGTGAAAACACTTAAGCAAAGCAAGATACCCATAGTCAAAGTTCGTTGGAACTCACGACTAGGACCGGAATTCATGTAGGAACGTGAAGATCAAATGAAGCTTAAGTATCCTCAGCTATTCGACACGATGCCCGCAGACAAAGGTATTGATTTAAATTTCAGGACGAAATTTCTTTCAACATGAGGATGATGTGACAACTCATCCAAAACTCACTAGATTTCGATTTCTATGTGCCAATGCAGTAGACCAGTGATGGAACACTCGTACCATGTGATGGAACACTCTCACCATGTAACGCAACATGGGGATAATGTGACATCCGCTAATTTTCCGTTACCAAACTTCGTTAGTTCCGTTAAGTTTTGCATACACGTGTCGTAAGCACACACTAGTTGTCGTTTGACGTTGGTGACCTAATAATAATTAATAATTTTGAATTAATAAGAATCTAGTGGATTAGGTGATTAATGTGTTATGTTTATGCGTTTACGCGATTTAAATGTTAACGGTGAATTTTATCGCGTAACGTGGAAACGCGTGTGTTAATTCGTACGTCTTGTGTTTTTATAAATAAAATATATAAGTGTTACCATTAGTTTATATCTTCATAATATTAAGTTAAAAACACTTTACAAGGAGGCTAAAAGCTTAAATTTTATAAAAATACAAAACACAAGGGTTTAAAGGGTGAATTTTGTAAATTAAATTAAATAAAACAAAACCCAACCCTAGAACCCCCCTTGCGGCCGCGACCCTACTCCACACACATACAATTCGATTTTCATCAAGAGCAAGTGCATTCCATTCGTTTTTGGTTGATCTCAAGCATTGCAACAAGTTAGAATCATCAAATACAAGCCATTACATGTTCAAAGGTTAGATTTTACAAGTTTTTGTGGGTTTTTTTTGTTAGGGCCGAGCCCTAATTCGTGGATGATGGTTCATGGGGTCGAAACTGATGTTATTTGATAATGTTAACATGTTAGTTTGATAGTATATATGTTGTTTAACGTTGATTATGCGAGAATGATACGTTTTTGTTGAATTGTTCATGAACTTGATTCAAGATGAACCCTAATTTCAAAATTGATGATGATAGTATGAAATTGATAGTTGTTTGATGTTGTTGAGATGGTAATTAGAGAGTATGAATGCTACAATACATGAATCTTGCAAGAAATTGATAAATTGAGGGCTTTGTTCATAGGTTACTAATAATAGTAACTTTATTTTGCATGTAACTTTGAATTGGTGATGTGTTGATGTTATGGATGTGTTTATGATGTTGATTAGGTGCTAGATTGTTGATAGGAATGCTAGAAATCTTAGGTTGGATGTTGTTGTTCATATCTTGCCAAAAGTAGAAACTTTTTAGTTATGAATTGACGAATTATGCTAGTTTGATGTTGTTGATCATGCTTGGATGTTGTCATGAACTTGAAATAGTATATATTGATGAATTGTATATACATTGGGTGTTTAGTAGATTTTGAGATATACTTTCCCAAAAGGGAAACTTTATTTGGATGGACATTGGATATTGGGAAGTGGACATGTTCGTGACACTAGGATCATGTTAGAATGATTGTTGTGGATGCTTAACGTGATAGAACTTGTTAATTAGGTTGTATGGAATGTTTATTTGGTTATGTGTGGTTTATGTACTTGGATGATCATGAATGGTATCGGATGTTGATTAGTAACTAGGACATCATGTTTGGGACTGGAAATCAATCATATTGATGTATGTGTATGTAATGGACATGTTGAATGAGTTGTGGTTAGTATGGATGATTATTTGGTAAATTATCTGTTTTGACCCGTATATGCTAATTCATGGTTATAGGTCATATAAGTTGGTTATGCATGATCTGACCTTTTATATGATACACTAGTTGAGTTATGGATACACTGAGCATGCTAGATATTAAGGAATTACCTAACTTGTATGGTATTTACATGGTATGATGATCTAGGAAATACATTGGGAATGTAGCATCATATGTCATTCATTGAAATGTTAACCATGTATAATATATGATCATGTCTATTTAAATGGCTTACAACACATAATGTCACCAACGGGTTAAACGGGTCAGCTGGTCAAACATGTCTATTCTTCTAAAACCTTAAGTCTTTGGTTGTAGCGCACTTAGGGTTTCACATATTCTCTGTTTACACATACTCATATACTTACATGATCTAGGTAACCTCTGAGGGTTGACTGTCCACTTTCTTTCAAGTAAACTCTAAGTACTCAATACGCGTATCAGGTGAGTTCATGCCCCACTCTTTATTTAAATCTCTTTTGGGGGAGATAGCATACTGGTAATCTCGCAAACGCTTTATGTATTTAAGATGTGTATAATATTAATATAGTGCTGTTTACCATGATAAAGTCCTCACACTTTCGAATTGTTAATATTGAATAGTGGGAAAACTTGGGTAGTACTACTGGGTCTGACGAGCCCCACCTGTGTGACTCGAGGTCAACCGAGTGCAATTTGTCCTATGAACATTTTTCACGACCTGGTAAGTCGTGACAGGAGGCAAACATATCACAGTCAGCTTCAATTGCGAAATCACTATGTATTAATATCTATTGTTAATAGACTAGCTATCTGTTACAGTACACATTCTTATATATCACAACTGTTAAATTGTTATGTTTAAACGCAAACTTTTGAACTCACCAACCATTGTGTTGACTTTTTAGTATGCTATTCTCAGGTCGATAATCCGGATTGCCAGTAGGAGCACTGTACGAGTCAAGCATGCATTCTAGGACTTAAACAATGACACATTTGCTCATCTTTACATTTTGGGTTTTTAAACAGTTGGTTGGCGCATGTTTTGCCATGTTTTATACTTTTATATTTTGGGTTCGTCTTATTTACAATACGATTCCGCACAAATTTAAAGTTTGAACTTTGGTTTGATTTATACTAAATATGGCATATAGAGTCGTTCCGAGTAACTATTGACTGTGATCCTGGTTTGTTCACACGCCTCGCGGTAAAACTCCGCACGTGGATTTTGAGGGTATGATAATAGTTACCATTCCCATACCTCTTCCTTTTATTATTCCAAACCTTCCTCGTTTCACCTACTGTCACTGGCCTGCGATGATCGTACAACCTTTCACTGAGGTCCACCGCTGACCTAAAAGTACCAGGTCGGGCAGTGGCCATGTCCTACGAATGTACAGAGGCAACCCTTGTATGTGCCTCTTATCCTCTTGGATTCAGGAGTCACCAAGTCAGGCACCAGACGTGCCGTTTCATTAAATTTTGCGGTGTACTCCTGATGTGTCATGTTTCCAGCCTCCAAGCTCACAAACTCTTGTTCAATCTTATCAAGCTCTCTCTCCGGAAAGTACTCCTCTATCACCAACCTCTTCATTTCAGGCCACTTCATCCTCTTAAAGCCTCCTCCCCGTAAGAGTCAACGATGTTATCCCACCAACACAGTGTTGGATCCAAAAGTGAATGGGAAGCAAACTTCACCTTTTGGTCTTCCCAACACTTGTTGATCCTCAGCACGGCTTCCATTTCTCTGATCCAACGCTGAGCAGTAGCAGCATTACCAGTACCATCAAATGTGGGGGCTTACACCTCTGAAAAGCCCCATAGTTGCACCCCTTTGCCACCTCTTCAACCTCCGAATCATCATTTTTACCCAGATGACCTTCCTCATTGCTCATTTCCTCAGTCTTGACCACTTTCTTCTTATCAACCTTCTTTGAAGTCGTACCCTTTTACCGCCGCCCTTAACCTGCTCCACAACCTCCGCGAGCAAAGCGGGCATCACTCCAGATAGGATCTGGTGCACCTCTTAGGCAATAGCTTCCTTTACTTTTTCCTTCAGCTTTGCTTGGTCCGCGGTAGGCCCCTCGGTTTCCATTCCTAACTCAACCTCCTCCTTAATCGGTTTCTCAACCGGATTTCTGGTTGACCTTTTTGTTGGTTTCGCAGTTTTGCTTGCTGTTTCTTTTGCCTTAGTAGGGGGCTTTCCCTAGTGATTCTCTGGGTGACCATAGTTGGAACTGCTTTCTTTGGTGCCATTCTTTCTACGTCCTATAAGATTCAAAATGTCAATATGGTCTTTCAAGGCAAGTTCAGATCACGACAAGTTTTGTAAATTTTTAATAACAGTGGCCAGTTGATTAACTACTTACAGAACTTCTCATGTCCTAAACTCTCTTATCCTGAACCATACTAACACTAGAACCTACTATACCTATTCTATGCACGTATAGGTCACATAAATTCAGATAGGCACCATAGATAATGTCATCATACCCTATCCTTGATTCTAACTTAAATAACAAGGCACTACCCATCGGAATAATACTTATAACATATTTCGTTGCCTCTGGGCATGGAGCTTTTTGGACTGGCATCCTTCTACTTGGTCTCGTTTTCTGTTTAAGTTTAGGTTTATAAAATAGTTTTCCTAAATCTCTTAAACATTGGCTCTGATACCAACTTGTAAGGCCCTGATCCCAGGAAACCTCACAATTGGTCCTAATCCAAATTCACCCAAATTGGTTCATATCCTTCCTTTCGGCTCAGGGCATCGGCTACCACATTTGCCTTACCTAGGTGATAATGGATTTCACAGTCCTAATCCTTTATCAGCTCTAACCACCTCTTCTGTCTCATATTTAGGTCTTTCTGCTCAAAGATATATTTCAGACTTTTGTGTCGGTAAATATGGTGCACTTAGTTCCATACAAATAATGTCTCCATATCTTCAATACAAACACTACTGCGGCGAGTTCCAAATCATTAACCGGGTAATTAACCTCCGTGTCCTTTAGCTGTCTGGATGCGTAAGCTATAACCTCTCCTCTTTGCATTAACACACAGCCTAACCTGCAGTAAGAGGCATCGGAGTATACCGTTAGGTCTTCATCTCCCTCCGGTAGGGTTAGTACAGGAGCTTGATTAGTCTATCCTTCAATTCTTGAAAAGTATCTTCCTGATCTTTTCCCCAGTCGAACACCACGTTCTTCCTCGTTAAACTTGTTAATGGGGAAGCTATCTTTGAGAAATCCTTGATGAACCTTCTATAATAGCCAGCCAATCCCAAGAAACTACGGATTTCGGATGGCGTCCTTAGGGAATTCCATTGCGTAACTGCTTCAACTTTTGCTGGATCAACCATAACTCCCTCGGAATTTATAACATGCCCTAAAAAATGCACCTCCCGTAGCCAGAATGCACATTTAGAGAACGTCACGTACAGTTTCTCCTTTCGTATGTTTCTAACACCTTCTTGATATGACAAGCATGGTGTCCTTTTTTCTTTGAGTATATTAAGATATCATCGATGAAGACTATTACTGATTTGTCCAACATCAGTAGACATACGCGATTCATTAAGTCCATAAACGCCGCACGAGCATTGGTTAGCCCGAAAGACATAACCAGAAACTCATAGTGTCCATAGCGCATTCGGAAAGCCGTCTTTGGGATATCTTGCTCCCTTACCTTCAGCTGGTAATATCCGGATCTGAGATCTATTCGGGAGAACCAGTTTGCCCCTTGCAACTGGTCAAACATATCGTCTATTCTGGGTAAAGGGTATCGATTCTTCATGGTCAGTTTATCCAATTCCCCGTAATCTATACACATCCTCATGCTGCCATCCTTCTTCCTCACAAACAACACTGGGGAACCCCATGGAGAAATGCTGGGCCTAATGAATCCTTTATCAAGAAGTTCTTGCAGTTGTGACATGAGTTCCTTCATCTCGGACGGGTCTAGGCGGTAGGGTGCCTTGGCAATGGGTTGGGCTCCTGATAGTAAATCAATTTGAAATTCTATCTCCCTATCCGGTGATACACCTGGCAGATCCTCCGGGAATACATCAGGAAAGTCCCGTACCACTGGTACATCCGAAAACTCTTTTGCTTTATCTTTAACATCTCTGACATACGCTAGATAAGCCCCGTACCCTCGCCTCATACATTTCTCCGCCTTGATCATGGAAATGATCCTTGAAACCTTGCAAACGTTATCACCGTAGATTGCAACTGGATTACCATAGGGAGCCGTTAATTGGATTATCTGTTGTTAGCATATTATGTTAGCATCATGGGCAGCCAGCCAATCCATTCCTAGTATGACGTCGAAACCTCCTAAGGTCATGGCAAACAATTGTGTGGGAAAGTAATGACCTCCTAGTTTAATGTGGCAATCCTTTAACACCCTGACTATTCTAATGGATTTAGCATCGGCCGTTTCTACTTCAAAAGCATCATATATTTCCCTAGTTTGGATATCTAGGGTAGCACAGAAGGATGCAGATACAAAACTCTTACTGGCACCACTATCAAATAATATGGAGGCACAAACATCATTGACAAGGAACATACCTGACACCACGTCTGGGTCTTTCCTTGCCTCCTTCTTGTTCATGGTGAAAGCCCTTGCCCTGGCCTTAGGCTTTCAATCATCCCCTTTGTCATTATTCCCGCTTGTTCTTGAGTTCCCCGGCTTAGCTTTCTTGCAATCCCTACTATAGTGCCCCGACTCATGGCAGTTGAAGCACTTCTTCACTTCTGGGCATTCTCTAGCCATTTGACCAGTTTTCCCACACCGGTAGCACCCATAGATACCCACTCGACACTCTCCGGGATGCCTCCTCCCACACTTCCCACATTCCTTAACTTCATCAACCCCCTTCACAATCAGTCATTTTGTATCCACCCTTGCTTTCTTGTTTCCTGATTGATAGTTACCATTCCCATACCTCTTCCCATTATTATTCCAAACCTTCCTCGTTTCACCCACTGCCACTTGCCTACGATGATCGTACAACCTTACACTGAGGTCCACCGCTGACCTAAAAGTACCAGGTAGGGCAGTGACCATGTCCCTACGAATGTCAATAGGCAACCCTTGTATGTACCTCTTAATCCTCTTGGATTCAGGAGTCACCAAGTCAGGCACCACACGTGCCATTTCATTAAATTTTGTGGTGTACTCCTGATGTGTCATGTTTCCAGCCTCCAAGCTCACAAACTCTTGTTCAATCTTATCAAGCTCTCTCTCCGGACAGTACACCTATATCACCAACCTCTTCATTTCAGGCCACTTCATCCTCTTAATAGCCTCCTCCCCGTAAGAGTCAACGATGTTATCCCACCAACACAGTGCTGGATCCAAAAGTGAATGGGAAGCAAACTTCACCTTTTGGTCTTCCCAACACTCGCAGATCCTCAGCACGACTTCTATTTCTCTGATCCAACGCTGAGCAGTAGCAGCATTCCCAGTACCATCAAATGTTGGGGGCTTACACCTCTGGAAAAGCCCCATAGCTGCACCCCTTTGCCACCTCTTCAACCTCCGAATCATCATTGTTACCCAGACGACCTTCCTCATTGTTCATTTCCTCAGTCTTGACCACCTTCTTCTTATCAACCTTCTTTGAAGTCGTACCCTTTTTACCATCGCCCTTAACCTGCTCCACAACCTCCGTGAGCAAAGCGGGCATCACTCCAGATAGGATCTGGTGCACCTCTTGGGCAATAGCTTCCTTTATTGTTTCCTTCAGCTTTGCTTGGTCCGCGGTAGGCCCCTCGGTTTCCGTTCCTAACTCAACCTCCTCCTTAACCGGTTTCACAACCGGCTTCCTGGTTGACCTTTTTGTCGGTTTCGCAGTTTTGCTTGCTGTTTCTTTTGCCTTAGTAGGGGGCTTCCCCTAGCGCTTCTCGGGTGACCATAGCTGGAACTGCTTTCTTTGGTGCAATTCTCATGTCCTAAACTCTCCTATCCTGAACCATACTAACACTAGAACCTACTATACCTATTCTATGCACGTATAGGTCATATAAATTCAGATAGGCAGCACAGATAATGTCATCATATCCTATCCTCGATTCTAACTTAAATAACAAGGCACTACCCATCAGAATAATACATACAACATATTTCGTTACCTCTGGGCATGGAGCTTCTTGGACTAGCATCCTTCTACTTGGTCCCGTTTTCTGTTTAAGTTTAGGTTTATAAAATAGTTTTCCCAAATCTCTTAAGCATTGGCTCTGATACCAACTTGTAAGGCCCTGATCCCATGAAACCTCATAGTTGGTCATTCACAGCAAAACATAGATTTAAAACATTTGTCTATATATATATATATATATATATATATATATATATATATATATATATATATATAGCAGCGGAAAAGTATAGTAATTGCAATTCATTACAACATAGTTAAATTAAAATATAAACATTGTCTTTAAACATCAAATATTCTTTAAAAATCCTCTTAATATTCTTCTTCATTAGGGATGCCAGTCTTTAGATGCCAAGAAGCTTTAGATCCATGCTCCCATCCCATAAGCCCTAACGCTCACCTGTCAACTAATATGCATAAAAAGTCAGCTTCGCTGAGTGAATTCTAGGTTTACTTTGTTAAATAACTTTTGTAAGAGGTATTAGCTTTAACATTTGAAAATACTCATCATTTATTAGAACATTGATACACATGGATTATTGCTTTTCAATGCTTTGCCATTACTTATTAATTATTACTCTTCCTATCCTTCAATTCCCAGTTACTATCGGTGCCTATGATAAACACAGGACTTTACCGACACGCCAATTTAGGCCTTATTGTCGTACCCAAACAGGCCATTATTGTCATGCCAATCCAGGCCTTACTGACCTGCCTGTTCAAGCCTTTACTTTATCATCGTGAGGGCACAACAGATGCAACCCTCCTTTATTAATTGCTTGCAAGGCTTTACTTTATCAGGGTACACGTTATGGGCCTAATAACAGTTCTTTAAGTTTCACTTATATCTTTAGTTTACACATACACTTAACATATAATAAGAAGCAAACTCTTAGTCTAAGCATTCACATTTCATCAACCATGAGAGATAAACCAGATAACCGACCCTCCGTGGGACAGCGGGGTTCGGGGGCGGCAGCCCCTGATAGCGGGGTTCTAGGGGCGGCAGCCCCTAGTGTGGTCCAACGGGCAACGCCCCTGGCTGGGACCGGGCTGCCAGGTCCGCGCGCCCAAAAATTATTTTGAACTATTTAAATGACACATTTTACTTTAGAAAATTTTATTTTCTTGATTAGAGGTCTTAAAAAACCGTCATCATAAAAGTATGTATTTTAGTATGCATATCACCCCAAAACATTGAAAACAGGTAAAGGAGGGGTCTAGAACTCACCTTTCATTGGGCAGTTTCGCTGGGCAGCACTTCTGCCAGTTTCGCTGGACAGATTCGCTGCTATGAGCGCCCAACTTTCACTGGAATTTCCTAGATTCGCCAAGTCTTAATGGTTTTCTCAACACAGCAGTTTCGCTTAAGCGAAACTACAGTTTCGCTGGTTGAAGGGATAATTTCGCTAGTTGAAGGTACAATTTCGCTAGTCGGGCTCACAGTTTTGTCGGATGCATAAAAATGACGAACTAGCCCGTTTTTAACCCAAAATCTTAACTTTTTACATCCAAATCCTTGGTTTACCATCCATGAAACCATATCTAACCTTTTTACACGTTTTCATACGTAAAAATTTGACCTTTATGTGTTTTTTTGAAGCTTTTTGAACCCAAAACCCTAGAAATCCGGATATGTTCTAAAGGGATGTTTGGATGATGATTCTTACCTTGATTTGTTGCTCCTTTCTTGTGGTTTGAAGCTCCAACACTCAGATCTTCAATCTCTTCCACAATAGCACACAAATCCTTGGGTTTTTCTTCACTTTCTCAATCTACTTTCTCTCTCTAGAAACTTGGGGGCTAGGGTTGCAAATGATGGGATGGAGGCTGATCATGCATGTTTAAGGGCTGATTAAGGGCTCTTAAACCATCAAAACATTGCCCATTAGGGTTAATTTAGTCCATAGCTCACTAACTTATTATATTTTTTTATTTAATTAACCCTTAAAAAGCCCATTATTATTAAATGGCTTGCTTCAGGAATTTTGGGGCGTTACAAACGAAGCACAGCCAATGCTCGTATGATAACTACTGTTATAAGAAAATTCTATCATGGTAAGTGAGTATCCCAACTCCCACTAAAATCAATCACACATGCCCTAAGCATGTCTTCTAGAGTTTCTATCGTTCGTTCACTTTGACCGTCTGTTTGTGGGTGATAGGCAGTACTTAAGTCCAACCGAGTACCCATTGCCTTCTGTAGAGTCTGCCAAAACCGTGATGTAAATCTACTATCTCGATCTGGTATGATTGACACAGGCACTCCATGCCTAGCCACAATTTCATTCACATATAGTCTCGCTAACTTCTCCATTTTATAGTCCTCGCGAATAGGTAAGAAGTGAGCGGACTTTGTCATTCGATCCACAATGACCCAAAATGAATCGTGCCCACTACTGGTTCTAGGCAACTTAGTGATGAAGTCTATCGCTATATTTTCCCACTTCCATTTGGGAATTCTGGTTGTTGCAATAGACCCGACGGTTTCTGATGTTTGGCTTTGACTTTCGAACATGTCAAACATTCACTTACATATTTTGCAATGTCCTTCTTCATGCCTGGCCACCAATACAACTCCTTAAGATCTTGGTACATTTTGTCTGCACCAGGATGCACGTGCTTCGTTCATAACTAGGGTTTGAACATCTCCCCACTTAGGTACCCATATACGATCCACAAAGTAACGTAAGTCATCCTCCTTACGGTTCATTAGTTTGTCTAACCCTCTAAATTCCTCACTTGCGACATTCTCCTCCTTTGGTGCCTCGTCTTGTGCTATCAGTATTTGTGTTTTCAGATTTGATTGAATGGTCATTCCCAACGCTCGAGCACGTAGGGGTTTAACACGTTCCTTCCTACTCAAGGCATCCGCTACTACATTTGCCTTCCCCGGATGATATCGAATCTCACAGTCATAATCACTTAAAAGTTCCACCCATCGCCTTTGACGCATATTAAATTCCTTTTGGTCAAAGATGTGTTGAAGACTTTTATGGTCAGTGTAGATAACGCACTTGGTCCCATACAGATAATGTTTCCATATCTTAAGTGCAAACACTACCGCGCCTAACTCCAGGTCGTGCATCGTGTAATTCTTTTCGTGAACCTTAAGTTGACGTGAGGCGTAAGCGATCACCTTATCCTTCTACATAAGCACACACCTAGGCCTTGGTGTGACGCATCACAGAACACCACAAAGTCATTTGACCATCAGGTAGAGTCAATATAGGTGCGTTACATAATCTTTCCTTTAACGCCTGGAATGCCTCTTCTTGCTTATGTCCCCAATCAAACTTCTTATCTTTTTATGTTAACATTGTCAGCGTGTGACATCCATCACCAAAAAGGTCTGTCATTTAACGTGAATTTCGTTAACTATTCTTAGAACAATCACTCCTCACACTTATAAACCATTCGTGTGGATATCATACTTGATTTATTTTCTTTTTCAGTGGTGTTATCATTATTTGTATCCGTATCACTTAAAACGCTTATGAATAGCACCGACGACATCACAAACTGAATTATGTTATATTATATAAACATCATTAATAACATCATATTCAAGATACAAACAACATTAAATGCTTCCCTATAATTAATATAACGCGCGTATTTACATCGTTTTCAACCGAAGCAAATTTGGGAACCCGGGGGGCTAAGTGCAGGGACTAAAAGTGACAATTGCCAAACTAGGGCTGGTATAAATACCCTTGATTCCATCCCTAGCCTTCACCATTTCTTCTTTTTCCTTATCTTCTTCTCCACTTTTCTTCTTCATCCTTGCACCTAGAACCGCCCCGTTTTCTTCGCGATTTCACCGTTTAGACTACTACTATAGCCTAGACAACACGTTTCAAGCAGGTAGATGACCTTGGTCATCCATTTTTGCCTAATTTTACTTCTTCGATTTCTAGGGTTTTGGGTGCTCGGGTTCAACCCGAGCACAAGAGGTCGTGGGGGTGCGTGTGTTGCCTTTCTGTGTGTGCATCTTACTTAGATATGTTAGATGAGTATTTCTGGAGTTCCTTGATGTGAGAAACCCGTGCACGGAGTAGCCGACACTCTGCAGTCGCGAACCTACTGTTCAAGCGACTGGGTCTGTCATGCGACTGAGTCGTGCGACTGGGTGAGTCGTGCGACTAAGTCCATGCGATTGGGTCTGTCGTGCGACTGAGTCCAAGCGATTGAGTGAATCGTGTGACTGAGCCCATACGATTGTGTGTGTCGTGCGATTGAGTCATGCGAATGAGTATTGCCATGGGATTGAGTCAATGTGGATGAATGTGTGCGATTGTGTGTATCGCACGACTGAAGGTCCAGTCGCATGAATGAAAGTTCAGTCGTACGAATGAAGCTAATTCGTACGAATGAAGGTTGAATCGTACGAATGGAAGTTGAGTCACACGAATGGGGGTTTCAATCATGCGAATGAAGCTGATTCGCACGACTGAGAGTTGATTCGTGCGAATGGAGTGTCCAGTCGTGCGTCTAGTCATGTCATGCAATTGGAGTCATTATGTGTGGATTCTTCCTGTGTGCGTTGTGTGTGGTTGTGTGATGTTAAGGTGACATCGACACGGTTGCCATTGATAATGACGATCTTTAAGATTAACACTATCAAACTTATTAAAGTTATATCGAATCAAATCAACTTAACATTTTACAATTAGCAACAAACGATTCATAACACAAGTGCTTACCAAGTATTTCTCTAACAACAATAACACTTTTACACAAATATCATCGACAATGGCAACGCTTCTGGTACTTGGATCTACATAAGATCTATTGCGCGTGTTTGTGTGCAAGTGTTACCCACGACCGAACCGATACGACCCGACCCAACTAAACAATATTGTTGACATCAGACGCATTATTAATGCTTAACATAACTGTCAATAGGTGATTGACCGTTCATACATACATACAAGTTTGGGAAGTTACATCATACATACTTACCACTTAACAAGTGAGTTTCGTGGCCCCTTTTATGCTTATACAATTGTTTCAATCTTTTACAAACATGGGGGAAAAGTATGCTCACACGTTTTCAATGCTGTACAACATACATACAATTTTCATACTTGGAATCAACGTGATACTGTTTTGTGAGTACATATCTGATGCATACATGATGTTACTGTGTGGTTCTTCTTACAACCATTAATTCCGGTGTTGGAACCAATAGATAGGTATTAGTAGTACTATTGGGTTGACACCCCCACCCTTACAGATGGTTACTCGTGAGTACCATCACACTGCAAAGAACGAGCCTTGGGTGAATATATTCCGACAAGTTGTTGTGTGTACGTCATTAGGTTTGGTTGTATAAAACTCATGTATGTGATTTTGCTTGCTTATAACTGTATGCACGGTATTCCACAACAAACACTATACAACATCAATTACATGTTTACAATTTAAACCTGCGAAGCTCACCAACATTATTATTGACAATTTTGAGCGTATCTATTCAGTAACAATGAGAACTGAAGATCTAGGAGTGCTGCCTTAGTGGAGACCCTAGGATGCATTTTTGAGACTTAACATACCTGATGAATAATTATTTTGTACATTGTTGCAGTCCATTAAACAGTTAACATTCTTTTGGATACTTGTTCCTGGGTTGTGGGAATTCCATACAAGAATACAATTATTGTGATTATGTGAATCGTTTATGTGAATCAATTACAAGTTTCTGTTTATGCTTATGGCTATGCTGTCGTGGATATTGACTAAACACGACACAAGTCTCCATTTAACCATGTGTTATGACGATCCCGTCTTGCTCGCATCCCTGTGTTTCCGCTCTCAGCGGGGGTGTGACAGACTGGTATCAGAGCCATAGGTTATAGAGAATTAGGCAATTCACTTGACCTAGACTGTAACCTAGGAACCTTCATGTAGAATGCATGCTAGGACTGGCTTGCATTTGATATTACATGTATGTTACTCTATACTTGTTTCTTGCCTCTATACTTGATTCTATACATATATGCTTGTTATCTGATCATCCTGAGGAAGACACTATTACTCTTAGTCTTTCTTCACGGGATACCTTATACTGGAATCTTACATTTGTATACGCACAACATTATACCATTAGGTCGGAATGCCCAAACTGAAGGGAAACTTCACAGATCACGCGTAGCGTCATCTTAAATACTAAATCCGACCCTAAGATAGCGTGCCTGAGATCCTGAAAGTATGAAGGATAGGCAACTATCGTTAGACTAATTGTGTTTATGTGCTTGGAGTTTATTTGCTATCACATACTACTATTGGAATACTATTGGCTCATGGACATGAGGACAATACATGAACTGTGCTTGATGAATGTTGTCAATACTATGATGTTAACTTGGGGTAGGTGAAGCTAAGGGTAACCATGCAAGGCAAATTACCATTACGGGTGCACACGTAATTGCAATTTGCAGTGCATGAGAAGTCTGGCTAATCTTACATGAGGTAACGATCATGAGTATCACTAGTTCCTATTCTATACCCTAGGGTGCTAGGATCATAATTCTAGTAAGACCTTGTTAAGGGTAACAAAACATTACTAACACTTACTATTACCTAAGTCATGTCCTACATAGAGCCTTCGTGGTACTTCCAATCATGACATTGATTTTATTCTCCACGAAACATTCCTCCACGTAGCATTTCAGTAACTAAGGAACTGATAGAATGCTTAGAATGAAAGTGGACTTCAAGAAATGTAGAGAGTGATGATACTCCCTACACATACATTACGTTATTCATTGGGATGATGCTAAGGAAAATCGGATGTCAAGTAACTGGTTTAAGCGTCATTCTAGGTATATCGCGGATGTGGTGGGAACGCTGCGGGGAACCCTATATATAAGCATCACCGGCATACTAAGAATGTGCTTAAACTGGGCTACATGATGATCTTGATTGACCGAAGCATGGATTATTGGAATTTGATGAGTGGAATCATACATGTATCTTCAAGTGACTAAGGTTTACATGTTTACTAAAGTTTACATGTTTACTCCTTTTATAATTGAAGATGCCACCTCGAAGAGTCACACGCAGTACAAATCATGAAGGAGAGACCCCACAAGGCAGAGGTAGGGGTAGACCACCAAGAACAGGTGGTGCTCCCACCGGCAACAATCAGGGAACTGAAAACCCTGATATAGCTGCTATGAATGCTCAGCAACTAGCCGCACTGATTCCAACTATAGTGACTCAAGTAAGCGACACTCTTCTGAATCATAAACTCCACAGGGATCATGATACTAATGATCAGCATAACCAAGGAATAGGGGAGGATACTGGGATTGGTGGAACAACTGGTAACGAAACTGGGGTCGATAATACAAGACGGGGATGTTCTTACAAAGAATTTATGGCCTGCAAACCCCGAGAATTTGATGGAAAAGGTGGGGCGATAGCCCTAACTAGGTGGCTTGAAAAGATGGAGGCAGTGATTGACATCAGTGAGTGCCTCGACAGTCGAAGAATCAAGTATGCCACGTGTTCACTGCAGGGTAAGGCACTAACCTGGTGGAACACCCAGGTTCAAGCTAGAGGAAGAGAGTCCGCGATGCGGATGTCATGGGATGAGTTCAAAGCTTTGATTACTGAGGAGTACTGCCCACTCAACGAAATGTAGAAACTGGAGCACGAATTCTGGAATCATGCTATGGTGGGGTCTGGACATGCAGCTTACACTGATCGTTTCCACGAGTTGGCAAGACTTGTTGCACACCTTGTGACTCCGGAATCAAAGAGAATCGAGAGGTACATTTGGGGACTTGCGCCTCAAATCCGGGCAATGGTAACAGCAGCTGCTCCTCCAATGATTCAGAGCGCAATTCTAAAGGCTGGCGCTCTAACTGACGAGATGGTAAGAACAGGGGTATTGGGTAGGGGAGCAGAGAAGAGAAAGTATGCTGGAGAAATGAGCCGGTCGAGTATCGGAAAATTTGATAAAAGGGCCAAGATCACCAGAAATTTCGTGGTTGTGACTCAGGGCAAGAGAGAATATGTTGGGCCGCACCCCAAATGTGACAGGTGCAACTATCATCATCCCCTAGAGATGCAGTGCCGGGTGTGTGTGAACTGTAGGCGTCCGGGGCACCTAGCGAAGGATTGTAGGATTACGCCAAATCTGGTGGCACCCGTCAACGCGGTTAACCCCGCCGGGAATGCCAGAGTCTGTTACGAATGTGGAAATCCGGGTCACTACCGGAACATGTGCCCCAAACTAAACAGGGCACCGGGTCAACAAGGGAATAATCAGCAGCAAGTGATGGCCATAGCTGGGAATCAAGGCCCGACTAATCAAGGGAACGTCGCTCGAGGACGTGCATTTTGTAGGGTTTGCTAGAACATAAAAAACAAGTTTAACCTTTTAAACTTTTCAGAAAATGCAGCGGATGTTTAGGATTATAACATGTTTATAATCTGAAAATTTCATGTTCTAAATGATGTTTTAAGATGAAAAACAAAACCCAAATCAATAGGATCTTTAATATGTGAATGAACAAGCTATTAGCATATGTAAAACTACATAAAATCACAGCTTCAATGAGCTGTGATATCTACCTTCTTCCAGCAGCAAAATCAACCGGGGAATGAAGGTTTGGATGCTTAAATCTCGGCCAAGACTCCAAGGAAGAAGCCCTCAAGTGTGTTTACCCCCAAGCTCCTTGCAAGACACCTTCTTGTTAGGAAGAACACCACCAAAATGAACACCAAATTGCTCTTCTAACAGCTCCAAAGCTGCTGTCCAGTTCCGTGAACTAGAAAGAAAAAGGAAGAGTATTTTGTGTATTGTTGCATGCAAAATGAGAATGGTCTAGTGAGAGGAATGGGAGAATCCAAGACTAATCAATATGTGTGTTGTTCAAGGCAATTTTGGTCCAATAATATGCAAGGGGGGGATGGCCAACTTGATTTTAAATTTGTTTCCCTCCTTGCAAATATCACACATTAAAATAGTTGACTAGTCTCACTCTTAGAAATACAATTAACCTTTTAATTGTATTGTCCATACACTCCCATTATTAATTTGTGATGTTATCTAACTTACTTAAATAACATTACAAATAATATCATTAAACAAAATATCCTAATAAGTTGTTCCATCTCATATGCAACTTATTTAGAAAACCATTTTCTAAATTGGTGTAAATATTTAATTGCATGATCATATCATCAATTAAATATTAATTTGTGTTTGCTAAGCTTGTTATTGGGTATAACCCGACTTGGATCATAACGTACTAACCACATCAATATTCTAAGTGTCTTTGGCACACAGAATTCTACAATCTCCCACTTGCCCAAGATTCATAGAAGATTGATTCAAGCAGTAAATACCGCCTAACAACGGTTTACTACCCTTAATACGCATGACTTATAGCCATTCAATAACATCATCCCTTTCAAGTACCCTACTTGAAATGATTTAGGTGAATCAATCATCTATCCTTTTGTTACAGATGTCATGTTAAATCTAAGAACACAGAATGATCATTTCTTGTTGATTTAACTTATCAGGCCTTAGACATCTAACTCTCAACGAATAAGAGGAACAAATTCCATCTTGACTACATATGTTTCTCACAAACACCTCGTGTTATACCTGAACATACCCTTATGTACTGTCCATTATTTCAGGACAGCGAAGAATTAGCTGAAGGTATAATACTTGGTGAATATCAAAACCCAATATGTATCTCAGGTCGGAGGATACCAAATGATATTCTCCTTTACTCAAATTTACTTATGATCAATCAATAAGATTCCATGTAGGAAAATTTGAGATGCGGGTTAGTCCAATATTTGTATCCCACAAATATCTATGAACCTTGATAGCAACCTATTGCTCTATATTCATTCTTATGAATATCAACCAATCCAAGTTCATAATAGTCTTACCCTCACACTTGTTCCCACAAGTCTGAATGACTACGGACATTTAGAGTAAACAATTTACTCATGGATCAAACATGCTAAATTGGAACATTAATTGAAACATTATAACCAAATAATTTTATTCAAATAATAAAGAGTTCCACATATCCAATTGTTAGTCCAGGAGCTCTTGAATCAATCAAATAACATGAAGATTTGGATCAAACACATAAAATATGATGAACAAATATGAACACCAAGAACAACTCAAAATCCCCTTGTTTGATCCAAAATGTGATTACAAAATTATCTGAAAGTTGGAAACCCTAATCACCTAGCTCATTCAAGCTCTATACCCTAATTGTCATACTTTAATATTTATAGTAAATGACAATTTACTAATTACACTTAGGACCCTAAACTATGACAATTAAAAATTACAAATAAAACCCAAAATGTCTAAAAATAAGATAAAATATATTTTGTTCACACAAAATATATTTATTAACAATAAACATCCTAGACAAATATATCTTCAATGTCCTGTCTCTAATCTTCGTCCCGAACGTGACGTTTGACTTTTCCGTTGACTTTGACCGTTGACGTTCACTTTGTTGACTTTAACTGTGTTGATAATATTAGACTATATGTCAGACCCAACAATATTCCCCTTATTCTACTATTATCAACGTCTTTCATCGTCATCAGCACCGATAAGTCAACTGAACTTGATTTTCAATTTGGTAAGCTTCAGTCTCAATATTAAGGTCCAACAATATTCCCCCTAGACTGATGCTTCCCAAATTTTGTTGCTGAAGATCTTTATCTCACAAGTTCCCCCTTTTTGCATGCTCCCCCTTGTTGTGTGCATCCTCTTGATTATAATGGAACTCCTTTCTTGAATCTCTGAGTGGTTCAGAAGATGTAGGAGGAGGTTCCTAGCTCAGTATCTTCTGTAAATTTGAGGAACAGGTTCTCTGGTCTGGTTCATTGCTCATGTGATGATCGGCCATCTCTTGTAGCACAATCTGTAACATAAACATAAACACAAACACATTCTACATATTTCTCGTTAGATCATTTCAACAAAACAAATAAACTCATGTTTATCTGTTTATAAAAAAACAAGCGAACCCGTGTTCGTTTGTGTGTGCAATTTCCCGTGAAATGCATGAAAATGATAAAATTGTAACAGCATAATATGGAAGACCTAAATGAATTTTAAAATGAAAATTTATTATATTTTATTAATATATATATATATATTAATTTTTTTAATTTTAATTAATTTTTTTTTTTAATTTTATATATCTATTAATTTTTTTTTATAACCGAGAACTGAATCGATCATGAGATCACATCCTCAAAATATACTTTAGCATAAAGATGAAATTAATCATCGACAAGCAATGAGATCATACTGATAACTGAATCCAATCACAGTCTTTGAATGATTTTGAAATTCTCAAACAGATCAATAACGATTGCTGATATGTTTGTCCACTTAAACTCATGCCCTATCTTTTTCAACAAGTATCAGATGATTCGTTAAGATTCGATTAAGCACTTTAGAATGCTAGGACCCCATAATCATTTGGCAAAAACCCTCACCCAACCTCAGGATTTCTTGAATTTTGTTATGATCTTTATAGAACAAGGCTTGTGCATGAGTGTGTAAGTGATTATCAACAGAATATTGCATTCTGTGATGAATTCATCATTTAGATGATTTGACACAACTTAGATTAAAATGATGAGAGCTCCAGATCTATACTCACGTATAACAAAGGAGATGACCATTTAAACATGTGCCGATGAGAGCTCCAGGTCAGTACTATCGCACAGCAAAGGAGATCATCACTCGAGGTCAGTACTTCCGTACAGCAGAGGAGATTAGCACAAACACAAGACACATAAATACACCAAACATGGCAAAGAGATAGAGATATAGCTTATCATCATGGTGGGTGAAAGATCAATTCTCAATCCAATTTTTGTCGGGACTCAGTTTTCGTGCAGGCTAAAATGATTGCGTAAATCCAGACATCCATAAGTATATATTTAATTTAAATCATCATACTGCTGTCTACTTTATTCTTCAGGCTGAGCCTACCAAGCATATCATTAAAGAATCTGTTTGTTTTTCTATTATTTGCAATTAAAAATAAGATGTAAATCAGATAACAGCATCAGTTACTATCATTTCTCATTTTAAAAATGCAAGTCATGCAAAAACAAGCATTTCAAGATGATATACAATCATTTCTCAGTCATCTCGAATCAAGTTCCCAGTTTTTTTATTTCTTTTCATTTTATATAATTTTGATATACTCTCCCCCTAAATTTTTATTTTAGCAAACCTATTTTTGTTTTTTTTTTAATTTTTTAATATGTTTTTTTATGTTTGTTTTTTTATATTCTTAAAACTGTACAAAAATAGAAATTTACCAAAGAAGGTCTTCCAAACTACACTGATATCTAGATAAGAAATGAATTCTTAAGAAATATGCAGTGACTATGAAGTGAGAACTGTGATAATGCGGATAAAAATCCAGATTGTGGATATAATACCATGACCTTAACCTGTTTGTTCCGCCTCAAATTTGAATTAGGAACAATCCCTGTCAGTAAACCGGATTACTAACAGTCCTCCTGAATTGTTCCTGCACTCATACACAGATTAGTTAGAAAGAGGAACCCATGCCATCGTAGTCCTGGAAGTTCCTTTTTCATCAAGATAAGTAACAAGCTTCTGCACACAACCATTTAAACAATCGGGGATTCTTGTATCCTTCTTTTTAATTTGCCAAATTTGTTTCGGTTCAATTAACTTGGATTTGAATGAATTAAATTTGGAAATCATTTTCTGTTGAAGACTAGAAGGAAAAGAATTTGGTTTTGAACCTTTGGTTATTTTCATCTTTGAATCATGTGAAACCGGCTTCACATGAAAAGGTGTGGATGTAGGGTTTTTCATCCAACCATTCAAAGATGTGTCCTTTTTACCTCTTAATCCAAAGAAACAACCCGTGTTGCCCTTATTGTCTGGAACATTCTTGGTAGGCTTACATCTGGAGAAGCAATTCGTTTTGCCTTTACCATCCTTAGCAAGTCTTTATGGACATTTCTTTACCACATGACCTTCTTTTCCACACTAAAACAAGCCTTGAAAGGCTTTTGATGCTTGACTGACCCGTGCGATGCAGGTGGGGATGAGGATTGCTTTGAGCTTGTAGCAGATTCTGGCTTACTCTGAAGTTTCCCGTGCTGAAGAGGGAATGAGATCTTCACTGATTGAGTGGGATGCTTTGCAATTGGAGACGAGATCCGTATTGGTCTTAATTCAACTTTTGGAAGCTTTTGAGACTTGACAATATCAGGAGATATATTGATCTGTGATGAACCAACACGCTCCTTTGTGTTTGATTCATCATCTGAGCTTATCCAGTCTTGTATACATAAATCAGCTTCCAATGGATCTTGATTGACACCTCCTATTGTGTCGGCTTCGGTTATAGGATTTTGATTGCCTGACGATTCAACAACTGTTCCTTCTTTGACAAACCTGACAGGAACAAACGAAGGAATGTTACCTGTTTTGAATTTGTTAAAGAAGGTTGGAGAAGCAACTGATATTTATTTTGGAGCATCAGAGGTAGAATCGTCATTAATCTTCTTATCAGACCGTTGCCTGAGAGATCCTAAACCTACAGGAGAATCCTGCACATCTCTAACCTCTTTAAGATTAACGTTGCTTAAACCGGCATTTAAACTATTAGTTTCTGCAGCTTCAATCAAATCATTAGATGGATGAGGTTAAGGCATAGGAGAGTAACAATGGGTGCTAGGAGGAGGATAAACATATGGATTTTCACCAAAATCCACTCCCGTTTTAATCCTAGCTCCCCTCTGTTTACACAGTAGCTCTTCCTGTTTCATTCCAGATATGGTCCATCTATCAAGCTTTGTTTTAAGCTTGCTTGTTTCAAATTCAGCCAAAGTGACTCTTACGTTTAAAAGATTGATTTCAACGTTTCTTTCAAGAAGAGTTCGTTTTAAATGATCATTTTCTTTTAAAGCTTCATTTAATTTTATGAAATACTTGGCTTCATTCTTTTTAAGTTCCGCGTTTATGGTGGTTAATTCCTTTTTGTTATCTAAAAGTAACCTATTAGCTTTATACACACCAAATAAACGGATTTTACAAGCAGAAGAACACATATCCTGAACTGTCTCGTATGGAAGATCCAGGATGACTCTTTCAGCAGCAAGAGCCTCCTCACAGTTGCAAACTCTTGTATTTTGATTCCATTCCTCTTCCTTCTCAGCATCACAAACTTCAGCATTCAACTCAGCTCCATCTTTACCTGTTGATGTCTGTTTAAGCTCCTGTTGTACCTCTTCAGTTCCAGGTTTTGGTAAACCGTCGGAATTGGTGCCAGAATCTGATCTCTCTTCTGGTTTCTCTTTGGAGTTTGAAGTGATCATTGGAGTTGGATATGTTGCTTCATAGTACTCACGACGTTTGATATCCAACTCCATTTCTTTTAGAAAGAAAAAACATTCCATTGTCCATAAACAAACGCAACCATCAACAAAACTCATGCCAAAACTGGTCTCTTAAAGACATTAAAAGGGTACTAGAAATGAAAAGGAAAACCAACATAACAGTACTTTAATGGCATCAAAACCATCGATCCCGAATTACCAAACATGAAATCGTAAGAACATATTGTTTTTCATACCTTCTTGCGGTTGTAGAACCTGAGCTTCTCGTCTGTAGTCTGGAAACGACCATGACCAAATTTGGATGATGTGTCGATGAACTTGAGTTTGATCTCTTCAAGAGCCAAACGAGATGTCTGTGCAAGCAATGATTGGCGGAGAGTTACCACCCTCTTCTTGGGACCCACACAACAACCTTTGATCACAAGTAGTCTTCTTTCACCACACCGTAGTGAGGGAACCCACCCATTGGAGTTATGTCTTTCTCAGTCTTGTCAAACTCGGTAAGAGCAGTATGGGATTCTTGTCCACTTTTGCCAAGCTTGTAAATCTTTTTGTTCATGGGGCAACCACCGTGCGCAAATACAAAATATACAGATCAAATCCAATCACTAGAATATCGAAGTCCCATGGCACAAGTATGACCTTCATGCTTTGCCTTTTCAAGGAGCTTCGTGAGAGGATCCGTAATGTTTTGATCTGTGTGAACTTTGCGAATACATATCTTTCCCGTTTCAACTTCATCTCGTATGTAGTTGAATCTCCGCTCAATGTGCCTAGTCTTTTGATGAGCACGGGGTTCCTTGATTTGAGCAATCGCACCCTCGTTATCACAAAAGATCTCTAGGGGGTCCTGAATAGAAGGGACAACCCCTAGATCGGTAATGAATTTCTTCAACCATGCAGCTTCTTGAGCTGCCAATGAGGCGGCGACGTATTCTGATTCTGTAGTCGATAGAGCCACCACATCCTGCTTGGAGCTCTTCCAAGAGACCACTCCTCCATTCAGAATGAAGATGTATCCCGATTATGACCGTGAAGCGTCACGATCGGTTTGGAAACTCAGATCCGTGTAACCTTTTACAACGAGTTTCTCATCACCAGATCCAAAGATTAGGAACATATCTCTTGTCCTCCTTAGGTACTTAAGTATGTTCTTAACAACCATCCAATGACTGTTTCCAGGATTTTACTGGTATCGGCTTGTCATGCTTAAGGCGCATGACACGTCCGGTCGAGTGCATATCATTGCATACATGATGGATCCAATAGCAGATACGTATGGGATTGCCTTCATTTTATCTTCCTCATCCTTTGAGCTTGGACATTGAGTCGTACTCAATATCGTTCCTCTTTGAATAGGTACGGTACCTTTCTTAGAGTTTTCCATCTTGAACCTTTTCAAGATCTTATCAATGTATGCACTTTGATTCAAACCAATCAACCGCCTTGATCTATCCCTATAGATCTTTATTCCCAGAATATAGGCGGCTTCACCAAGATCCTTAATGGAAAAACAACTTCCAAGCCAGGTTTTTACACCTTCCAAGGTTGGAATGTCATTTCCAAATAGTAGTATGTCATCAACATACAATACTAGGAAAGTTATTGTGCTCCCACTAGCCTTCTTATACACACAAGCCTCATCAGTGTTTTTGATGAAGCCAAATCTCTTTACTTCCTCATCAAACGGTGATTCCAGCTTCTCGATGCTTGTTTCAATCCATAGATTGATTTCTTTAATTTGCATACTTTATTAGGATGTTTTGGATCGACAAAACCTTCAGGCTGAACCATATAGACATCTTCCTCAAGATATCCATTTAGGAAAGCGGTTTTGACATCCATTTGCCAAATCTCATAATCATAATGAGCATCTATGTCAAACAATATCCTTATAGACTTTAGCATCGCAACAGGTGAGAAGGTTTCATCATAATCAACCCCTTGAGTTTGAGTGAAACCCTTTGCTACAAGTCTAGCTTTATAAGTATCCGCGTTTCCATGCATATCGGTTTTCTTCTTGAAAACCCACTTACTTCCAACTATCTTGGAATTAAGAGGTGGTACAACAAGTTCCCAAACTTGGTTGTCATACATGGATTGCATCTCAACGTTCATGGCTTCTAGCCATTTGTCACAATCCGAATTAGACATTGCATTATGGTATGTGGTTGGTTCATCTGAATCTACCACATAGCATCCATCCATGAAAAATCCATATCTTTCAGGTGGATTACTAGTTCTACCACTTCTGCGAACGTCTTGTGTGTATTGATCAACCCCTTGATCATCCTCAACATCCTCATGTTGAGTGCTAGTTTCAACCAAACGTGCATCGGGTTGTGGTTCTTGATCCTCTTCAAGATCCACTGTTCTACTGCCAGCTCCTTCCATAAGAAACTTTGCTTCTAAGAACTCACCCTTTCTTGCAACAAACACCTTTTGTTCCAGTGGATCATAGAAATAATATCCCATAGAATCTCTAGGATATCCAACAAAGATACACTTGGTGGATCGGACTTCCAATTTGTTTGGGGTGGGAGTCTTAACATAAGCCTCACATCCCCAAACCCTTAAGTATGATAGGGATGGAACTCTTCCATGCCATATCTCAAAAGGTGTCCTTTCCACCTTTTTGGTTGGGGTCATATTTAGAATACGGGCCGCGGAGAGCAAAGCGAAACCCCAAAATGATAGAGGTAATGTGCTTCTAGCCATCATAGATCGAACCATATCCAATAAGGTTCGATTCCTCCTCTCAGACACACCATTATATTGTGGTGTTCTAGGTGGAGTGAGTTGTGAGACAATCCCACAACTCCTAAGATGATCTTGAAAAGCATCACTTAGGTATTCACCTCGTCTATCGGTACGGAGAACTTTAATCGACTTGTTGAGTTGATTTTCTACTTCATTCTTGAAGATTTTGAACATTTCAAAAGCTTCATCTTTGTGCCTTAATAAGTACACATACCCATAGCGACTATAATCATCGGTAAAGGTAATGAAGTATCTTTCACCATTCCTAGTCGTTGGCTTAAAAGGACCACATACATCCGAATGTATGATACCTAATAAATCTTTTGCCCTTTCGTTAGTTCCACTAAAGGGTGCCTTAGTCATTTTACCTTGTAAACAAGATTCATAAACATCAAATGAATCACATTCATTTGTTTTTAAAAGACCATTCTTTTGAAGTGTTTGTAAACGTTCCTTGTTTACATGACCAAGACGACAATGCCAAAGATAGGTGTCACTCAAGTCCAACTTGAGTTTCTTGGTGTTAGTTTGGTACAATGAACTATTTAAAGTATTTTCATGAACCAATTCATCAATACCATTAATGGGAATAGCTTTAAAATAGAACATACCATTTAAAGAAACATGAATATCATTTTCAATAAAGGATAATACTTAATCATAATGTCTTAATTGGGATACAGAAATAATGTTCCTAGTCAAACTAGGAACATACAAAACATTCTTCAAAATAACTTCCAAACCACTTGGAAGTCCTAGGATGTAGTCCCCACGAGCTTCAACTAAGACTTTAGTTCTATTGCCCATGAAGAGGCTAACATCCTCTTGTTTAAAGTCCCTACTTCTTGTGAACCCCTGCAACAAATTGCAAATATGAGTTCCACATCCGGTATCCAATACCCATGTGTTAGAAGATGTAACATTAAGATCAATATGAATCATGTGTATTGTACCTGAGGTCTGCCCGGCATCCCTCTTTGCTTTCAACTCTTGGAGATGGACAGGACAATTCCTTGCCCAATGTCCTATCTCCCCACACTTGAAGCATGGGTCATTAGTAGCAACCTTTTGCTTCTTCTCTTGTGGTTTGGGTGGTACCCTTACCACCCCTTTCCCTTTTCCCCAAACGGGTCCCTTACCCTTGGCAACCTTTGCCTTTGGGTGTGGGATGAGGCATTTTGTTGTTCCCACCTTCATTGATGGTGTGAACGAGTAAAACCCTTTTACCCATGGCCGCCTCGGCCGTTTTGAGCATTGAGTGAAGCTCACTAATGCTTTTGTCCCATGAATTCATGTTGTAGTTCAACACGAATGTCTCGAACTTCTTGGTTAGGCCATTTAGGATCAAATCCGTGGCCAATTCCTTCGAGACGGGACAATTTAGCCTCTCGAGGCGGTCAATGTGACTTTTCATCTTAAGTACATAAGATGAAACAGATTGGTTGTCGTCCATACGACATGCATGGAATGCTCGAACCGTTTCGAAGCGCTCAACCCTTGCTTGCTGTTGGAACGTTTCTTTCAGCTGGGTTATCATGTCGTAAGCTCCGTGATGTTCATACTCCTTTTGGAGATCCAGATTCATGCTCGCTAGCATGAGACAAGACACTTGGACGGAGTCCTCAGTGTATTTCAGCCAGTCGTTATAGGCCTCCTCATCATTCTCGGTAGGTTGATCGGGGATAGGGTCGTCTAAAACATATGATCTTTTCTCTTACTTGAGAACGATTCTCAAGTTTCGATACCAATCAATAAAGTTGTTATGATTTAGACGTTCCTTTTGGAGGATCGCTCGTAATGATTGGTTTGACGCGGATGAGTTATCGTGATTTTCATTATTGGTGGCTATCTACAAAATTTAACAAAGATCTATTTTAGTATTTTTGATATTGCTAATTTTAATAATTAATGCCTTTTAAGGTCAATTTTATATTAAAATCTAGAACCCAACATTACATTTAAATTGTGGTTAGGTGACCTTTATCCCACGATTTAAATTAATAAGGTGGTCAACGATTGACGATTGCAACCATTTGCAACTTTTAGAGGTATGGGATCGACTTTAAACATCATATGCAAAGTCGGCATGTTTAATCCCATCAACACCATTTGGAAACCATATTTTAGGTGATTCATTTAACATGGTTTGCAAATCAAGTTACCCTACTCGCACACACATGTGAGTTTACCAACATAAGTGGTTAGGTGACCTTTATCCCACCAATGTGGTATTCCCACCTTAAGTCACAAGTTCCCTCAAAATAGCTAGGTGACCTTTATTCCATTAAGAGTTTCCAAATGACTTAAGTGTTGTGCAAAAGGACGGTGTTAAACTTGTTTGTTATATATTTAGAGGTTTCATAATTCTAGTTTAGAAAACTCTATGTACTTGTATTTGCATGCTTTCAAACACAAGGTACCCTATAGTTCTTTGATTAAAACCTATTTTAATCTTAAAAATCATTAAATCATTTTAATAACCTTTTATTAACTTTTAAAAACCATCAATTTTCAGCTTGTTAAGTTTGTTAATGAGTTTGTTATAAATATCCAAATATCAACCATACAATCAAATAACAAACATCCAAACAAGTCATAAACATGAACAACCATAATGTGCATAACCTTAGCCCTTATGTTGACAACACTTGCTTGCCATCACAAGTGTTGTCAATTGGTCTTTTCTAAGGTTACAACAAGAGAACACATAGAAATCTTCCAAAAGCCTCCCACTTGAAACCGCATCCAAAATGCTCCATGTTTCTTTTGTGTCTTCCTTTGTGCTTCCAAGGCATATGTCTTCATATTACAAGATATAAAGTCCTAAGACATGATATCTAGTAAAATGAAAAATACACCTAATCTATTTATTACAACCAAATAATAAATAAATTACACCTTTTATACAAAGCACAAATAAAATAATATACAACCCATTGAATAAGCCAAAACAACCAATGCATTCATCCAAAAAACACAAGGCCAAATGCTAGGTTATGCACATAAACAACCAATGATCATATCATCCAAAAGTATAATGAAAACCCCACTTAAAACCACGAAATTTCAGCCAACATAAACTGAAATTTCGGGTTTTATTTTGTCCAAACAAAACAAACAATAAACATGTATATCTTTCAAAGTTTAATCACAAGCATGTGTGATATGACTTTGAAAGATTGGGGTTTCATATCATATGAACTTAGCAGCCCAAAATCAGCCTATACTAAGTTTATTATCATCTTTTAAAACCAATTTTAAGGACAAAACAAGCAAGTCATCCACATAACCGGCTCTTGATACCATTGTAGGGTTTGCTAGAACATAAAAAACAAGTTTAACCTTTGAGTAAATTACCAGTTGCATCCCTGACGTTTTTCCATTTTAACCATTTGCATCCCTATAGTTTCAAAGTCTTGATTCGCTCCCTAACGTTTTAATTTTGTTCCCGTTTGAATCCAAATAACTAACTCCGTTAAACTGTTCAGTTAACTTTGTGTGAAATGACAAAATTACCCTTAATAATAAAAATTGAGTAAATTCCTTTGTTGGACCACCCATCTTATCTCACCCTAAACACATACACACACTCTCACTCTCATCTCTTCATACCCACCACCATAAACACCACCGCCACTTCAACCGGTTGCCACCCGAAGCTAACTGTTGGCCCGAAGCCTATGAAGCCATTGGGTCGGAGAGTTCACCGAAGCCATCGACTGTCCCATACGTTGCCACCCGAAGCTAACTGTTGGCCCGAAGCCTACCACTTCAACCGGCAAACCTCTTGTTGGTGGTCGGAGTACGTTTCAACGACGTGCGACCTTATACGCACATCGTTGTTCACTATCCGACCATCCATCGCGATTTGGTGGTGGATTCGAGGAGAAAGTCGTGTGATGTTAGGGCTCGTAGTACTCTGTCGGATCTGTTTGTTGTTGATGATACAAAGATAGCAGGAGATGGTGGTTCAAGGGTTGAATCGATGAATTTAGGGCTTTCGATGTTGGAGACGAAGGAAACTGTTGAAGAAGATGATTATGAAATTAGGGTTTCGGATGAGCTCAAGAAGTGCAGTCACCTGCAGATCACAAGGTTCGAGGGTCGGTAAACAGAAGCTATTAGAATCAAAACCAAAATCAGCTTCAACCTCAAGAGGTGCAGTCATCTGCAATTCGTTGTCATTCAACGTGATGTTGGCTAAATTAGGGAGAAATGTTAAAGATGGATGAACTAATCCGGTGAATTGATTATCCCTCAGTGCATTTCGACAGATCAAGGATCGCTCCGGTGAACAAATTAGCCTGCAACAACACTTGATGCAACTATGACATAGACGAAAGCACATCGATCAAACCTGAAAGCCCCGATTTCTGATTGTTAACCACCGGTTCTAATCTTCGGCCCACCGAAACTTTTTTGCAAACCTCCGGTGATATCGTTGTACGACAACTGGAGAGACTGCAAATTGGGGAAAATGTCAAAGATATCCGGAATCAAGCCTTTGATGTTGCAACTACTCGCTTGAAACGACTACAAATTGCTACTTGTAAGGGCACCTGCAAATGCCGACTGCAAGAAGACACCTTTTTAGGGCATATGTAAATGTCGACTACAAGAAGAAAGAAGCAGAGACAGCCGACTGCTTGTAAGGGGCTGCGGTGGTGGTGATGGGTGGCTATGGTGGTGGTGATGGGGCTACGGCGATAGTGATAGGGCTGTGGTGGTGGTGATAGTGGCTGCGGTGATGGTGATAGGGGCTACGGTGGTGATGATGGGGACTACGTTGGTGGTGATGGGGACTACGTTGGTGGTGATGGGGCTACGATGGTAGTGATGGGGTTACGGTGGTGGTGATAGTGGCTACGGTGGTGGTGCTGGGTGGTTGTCATGAGCTCATGGTGATGACAAGTTGGATGTGGTGGTGGTGATGGGGGTGGTTGTGGTAGTGGTGATTTGAAAAAGATGATGCTTATGGACAGGACCCACAAGGTTTTAT
Source organism: Flaveria linearis (assembly GCA_024085815.1). Lineage (NCBI taxonomy): Eukaryota > Viridiplantae > Streptophyta > Magnoliopsida > Asterales > Asteraceae > Flaveria > Flaveria linearis. The sequence goes on along the minus strand of CM044014.1, from coordinate 50,799,642 downwards.
GTTATTATTTATTTTTAGGGGTAGTTTCGTCTTTTTAATAATAATTTTAACAGAAACATTAACAGTGTTAGTCGTTAGAACTCAAATGGAGATAAAAATTAAACATATAGACTCAAATGAAGATAACATAAAACGTCAGGGGGTGGATGGCAATTTTGAAACTATAGGGATGCAAACGGTTAAAATGGAAAAAACGTCAGGGATGCAAACGGTAATTTACTCTTAACCTTTTAAACTTTTCAGAAAACGCAGCGGATGTTTAGGATTATAACATGTTTATAATCTGAAAATTTCGTGTTCTAAATGATGTTTTAAGATGAAAAACAAAACCCAAATAAATAGGATCTTTAATATGTGAATGAACAAGCTATTAGCATATGTAAAACTACATAAAATCACAGCTTCAATAAGCTGTGATATCTACCTTCTTCCAGCAGCAAAATCGACCAGGGAATGAAGGTTTGGATGCTCAAATCTCGGCCAAGACTCCAAGGAAGAAGCCCTCAAGTGTGTTTACCCCCAAGCTCCTTGCAAGAAACCTTCTTGTTAGGAAGAACACCACCAAAATGAACACCAAATTGCTCTTCTAACAGCTCCAAAGCTGCTGTCCAGTTCCGTGAACTAGAGAGAAAAAGGAAGAGTATTTTGTGTGTTGTTGCATGCAAAATGAGAATGGTCTAGTGAGAGGAATGGGAGAATCCAAGACTAATCAATATGTGTGTTGTTCAAGGCAATTTTGGTCCAATAATATGCAAGGGGGGGGATGGCTAACTTGATTTTAAATTTGTTTCCCTCCTTGCAAATATCACACATTAAAATAGTTGACTAGTCTCACTCTTAGAAATACAATTAACCTTTTAATTGTATTGTCCATACACTCCCATTATTAATTTGTGATGTTATCTAACTTACTTAAATAACATTACAAATAATATCATTGAACAAAATATCCTAATAAGTTGTTCCATCTCATATGCAACTTATTTAGAAAACCCATTTTCTAAATTGGTGTAAATATTTAATTGCATGATCATATCATCAATTAATATTAATTGGTGTTTGCTAAGCTTGTTATTGGGTATAACCCGACTTGGATCATAACGTACTAACCACATCAATATTCTAAGTGTCTTGGGAACACAGAATCCTACACATTTGTCGTTGGAGCTAACGATGCTCGTCAGGACCCGAATGTTGTTACGGGTACGTACTTGCTCAATCACCACTTCGCATCCTTATTGTTTGATACTTGAGCAGACAATAGTTTCATATCCTCTGATTTTGCACACATGCTTGCCATGAACCCTAGTAGACTAGAAACTAGCTTCTCCGTAGAAATGGCCAACAGTAGAGTTGTATAGGCCGATGAGATTATTAGGAAGTACTCCATGATATTGGAAAACCATGCGTTTGACATAGACTTAATACATTTTGAGCTGGGAAGTTTCGATGTGATTGTGGGGATGGATTGGTTGTCGAAACACAGAGCCGAGATTGTTTGTCGGGAGATAGTATTATGAATCCCCATGCCAGACGGGGAGATACTCAAGATTCAAGGGGAACGGCCGGGAAGAACTCTAAAGCTTATTTCTTGCATGAAGACACGTCGATGTTTACAAAATCAGTGTTATGCGTTTCTGGCCCATGTGGTGGAAAAGAAAGAAGAGAACAACAAGTTGGTAGATATTCCTGTCGTACGAGATTATCCGAATGTATTTCCGGATGACTTGTCAGGTTTGCCTCCTCCACGACAGGTGGAATTTCGTATAGAGTTGGTTCCTGGAGCTACGCCGGTAGCAAAAGCACCGTATCGGTTGGCACCATCAGAAATGCAAGAGTTATCTAGCTAATTACAAGAGCTACTGGAGAAGGGTTTTATTCGGCCGAGTCACTCACCATGGGGAGCGCCGGTATTATTTGTCAAAAAGAAAGACAGATCGTTCCGTATGTGCATCGATTATCACGAGTTGAACAAGTTGACTGTGAAGAATCTGTATCCTCTTCCCAGAATTGATGATTTATTTGATCAGTTGCAAGGAGCTTCATATTTCTCCAAGATTGATCTTCGTTCTGGATACCATCAACTAAGGGTTTTCGAGGATGACATACCGAAAACAGCGTTTAGCACTCGTTATGGGCACTATGAGTTCTTGGTCATGCCATTCGGACTGACTAATGCACCAGCTATGTTCATGGATCTGATGAATCGAGTATGCAAACCCTACTTGGATAAGTTCGTGATCGTGTTCATAGACGATATACTTATCTACTACCGATCGAAAGAAGACCACGAGGAACATCTTCGAGTGATACTGTGTCTGTTACAAGAAGAGAAACTTTTCACTAAAATCTCAAAGTGTGAGTTTTGGCTTCGAGAAGTGAAATTTTTGGGGCATGTAGTTAACGAAAATGGGATTCATGTAGATCCCGGCAAGATTGAAGCAGTGAGGAAGTGGGATGCACCCCAGACACCTTCAGAGATACGGCAATTCTTAAGATTGGCCGGATACTATCGTCGCTTCATTGCGAATTTCTCAAAGATTGCTCAACCGTTAACTTTGTTGACTCAAAAAGACAAGAAGTTTGATTGGGGACATGCACAAGAAAAAGCATTCCAAACGTTGAAGGAGAAGTTGTGCAACGCACCAATATTGTCCCTCCCAGACGGAACTGATGATTTTGTGGTGTTGTGATGCTTCACATCAAGGATTGGGTTGTGTGCTAATGCAGAAAGATAAGGTGATTGCCTACGCCTCACGACAACTTAAGGTGCACGAAAGGAACTATACAACTCATGATTTGGAGTTGGGCGTTGTAGTATTTGCACTTAAGATATGGAGGCACTATCTGTATGGAACCAAATGCACCATCTACACAGATCATAAGAGCCTTCAACACATCCTGAATCAGAAAGAACTCAATATGTGACAACGACGTTGGGTAGAGTTACTTAGTGACTACGATTGTGAAATCCGGTATCATCCGGGGAAAGCAAACATGGTGGCTGATGCTTTAAGCCGCAAAGAACGCATGAAATCACTACGTGCTCGAGCTTTGGGATTGACTATTCAAATGAACTTGAAAGCTCAGATCCAACTTGCACAAAGTGAGGCATTGAAAGAAGAAAACCTTGCGGGAGAAGAATTCCAAGGGTTAGACAAACAGATGGTTTGCAAAGATGATGGTATACAGTACTTCATGGATGGTATATGGGTACCCAAATAGGGAGACGTTCTTACCCTAATCATGGATGAAGAACACAAGACACGATATTCTGTTCATCCTGGTGCAGACAAGATGTATCATGATCTTAAGGATCTATACTGGTGGCCAGGCATGAAGAAAGACATTGCTATGTATGTAAGTCGATGCTTGATGTGCTCGAAAGTTAAGGCTGAACATCAGAAACCATTGGGATTATTACAGCAACCTGAAATTCACGAGTGGAAATGGGAGAACATAGCCATGGATTTCATTACCAAACTCCCTAGACCAAGTAGCGGCACGACTCGATATGGGTCGTAGTGGATCGAATGACGAAGTCCGCTCATTTCTTACCGATCCTGGAGGATTACAAGATGGAAAAGTTGGCGAGATTGTACATAAAGGAGGTTGTGACACGGCACGGAGTGCCGGTGTCAGTCATATCTGACCGTGACAGTCGATTTACTTCACGATTTTGGCAAACACTACAGAAAGCGATAAGCACTCGATTAGATATGAGTACGGCCTATCACCTACAAACGGATGGTCAAAGTGAACAAACAATACAAACGTTGGAAGACATGCTCAGAGCTTGTGTAATCGATTTTGGTGGTAGCTGGGGCACTCATCTACCATTGATTGAGTTCTCTTACAACAACAGCTACCATACAAGCATTAGAAGCGCTCCATTTGAAGCATTGTATGGGAGGAAATGTAGATCCCCAGTTTGTCGGGCTGAGACTGGTGAAAGCTAGCTAACAGGCCCAGAGATCATTCAAGAAACAACTGACAAGATTTTTCAAACCAAAGACATATTAAAAGCTGCAAGAGATCGCCAAAAGAGCTATGCGGGCAACCGTCGGAAGCCTCTAGAATTCAATGTTGGAGATCATGTCCTACTCAAAGTCTCTCCCTGGAAAGGGATTGTACGATTTGGAAAGAAAGGGAAGTTATCCCCAAGATACGTAGGACCATTTGAGATTCCAGAAAGAATCAGTCCGGTGGCTTACCGATTAAGGTTGCCACAAGAACTCAGTGGTGTACACAACACATTTCACGTATCAAACCTCAAAAAGTGACCGGCAGATGAAACTCTACATGTGCCAATTGAGGAAATCAAGATTGACGAAAAGCTTCATTTCATCGAAGAACCTATCGAGATCATGGACCGAAAGGTCAAACGCTTAAGGCGCAGCAAGATACCGATCGTTCGCGTGATATGGAACTCCAAACGAGGACTAGAATTCACGTTGGAATGGGAAGATCAGATGAAGCTTAAATATCCACATCTATTCGAGGATGACACTCTTGGACCTAACACCAGTTGAATTTCGGGACGAAATTCTCTCAACTGAGGGATACTGTGACATCCGTCACCAAAAAGGTCCATCATTTGACGTGAATTTCATTAACTATTCTTAGAACAATCACTCCTCACACTTATAAACCATTCGTGTGGATATCATACTTGATTTATTTTCTTTTTCAGTGGTGTTATCATTATTTGAATCCGTATCACTTAAAACGCTTATGAATAGCACCGACGACATCACTAACGAACTTATGTTATATAATATAAACATCATTAATAACATCATATTCAAGATACAAACAACATTAAATGCTTCCCTTTAATTAATATAACGCGCGTATTTACGTCGTTTTCAACCGAAGCAAATTTGGGAACCCGGGGGGGCTAAGTGCAGGGACTAAAAGTGACAATCGTCAAACTAGGGCTGGGTATAAATACCCTTGATTTCAGCCCTAGCCTTTACCATTTCTTCATCTTCCTTATCTTCTTCTCCATTTTTCTTCTTCATCCTTGCACCTAGAACCGCCCCGTTTTCTTCATGATATCACCGTTTAGACTACTACTATAGCCTAGACAACACGTTTCAAGCAGGTAGACGATCTTGGTCATCCATTTTTGCTCATTTTACTTCTGCGATTTCTAGGGTTTCAGGTGCTCGGGTTCAACCCGAGCACAAGAGGTCGTGGGGGTGCGTGTGTTGCCTTTCTAAGTGTGCATCTTACTTAGATATGTTAGATGAGTGTTTCTGGAGGTCCTTGATGTGTGAAACCCGTGCACGGAGCTGCCGACGCTCTGCAGTCACGAACCTACTGTTCAGGCGACTGGGTCTGTCATGCGACTGGGTCTGTCATGCGACTGAGTCGTGCGACTGGGTGAGTCGTGCGACTAAGTCCATGCGATTGGGTCTGTCGTGCGACTGAGTCCAAGCGATTGAGTGAGTCGTGCGACTGAGCCCATACGATTATGTGTGTTGTGCGATTGAGTCATGCGGATGAGTATTGCCATGCGATTGAGTCAATGCGGATGAATGTGTGCGATTGTGTGTATCGCACGACTGAAGGTCCAGTCGCACGAATGAAAGTTCATTCGTACGAATGAAGCTAATTCGTACGAATGAAGCTAATTCGTACGAATAAAGGTTGAATCGTGCGAATGGAAGTTGAGTCGTGCGATTGGGTGCTGTGTTGTACGACTGAATGCTTAGTCGCACGAATGGGGGTTCAATCGTGCGAATGAAGCTGATTCGCACGACTGAGAGTTGATTCATGCGAATGGAGTGTCCAGTCGTGTGTCTAGTCATGTCGTGCAATTGGAGTCATTGTGTGTGGATTCTTCCTGTGTGCGGTGTGTGTGGTTGTGTGATGTTAAGGAGACATCGACACGGTTGCCATTGCACATGAAGATCTTTAAGATTAACACTATCAAACTTATAAATGTTATATCCAATCAAATCAACTTAACATTTTACAATTAGCAATAAACGATTCATAACACAAGTGCTTACCAAGTATTTCTCTTACAACAATAACACTTTTACACAAATATCATCGACAATGGCAACCCTTCTGGTACTTGGATCTACATAAGATCTATTGCGCGTGTTTATGTGCAAGTGTTACCCACGACCGAACCGATACGACTCGACCCAACTAAATAATATTGTTGACATCAGACGCATTATTAATGCTTAACATAACTATCGATAGGTGATTGACCGCTCATACACACATACAAGTTTGGGAAGTTACATCATACATACTTACCACTTAACAAGTGAGTTTCGTGGCCCCTTTTATGCTTATACAATTGTTTCAATCTTTTACAAACATGGGGGAAAAGTATGCTCACACGTTTTCAATGTTGTACAACATACATACAATTTTCATACTTGGAATCAACGTGATACTGTTTTGTGAGTACATATCTGATGCATACATGATGTTACTGTGTGGTTCTTCTTACAACCATTAATTTTGGTGTTGGAACCAACGGATAGGTATTAGTAGTACTACTGGGTTGACACCCCCACCCTTGACAGATGGTTACTCGTGAGTACCATCACACTGCCAGGAACGGGCCTTGGGTGAATATATTCCGATAAGTTGCTGTGTGTACGTCATTAGGTTTGGTTGTGTAAAACTCATGGTATGTGATTTTGCTTGCTTATAACTGTATGCACGGTATTCCACAACAAACACTATACAGCATCAATTACATGTTTACAATTTAAACCTGCGAAGCTCACCAACATTATTGTTGACAATTTTGAGCATATCTTTTCAGGTAACAATGAGAACTGAAGATCTAGGAGTGATGCCTTAGTGGAGACCCTAGGATGCATTTTTAAGACTGAGCACACATGATGAACAATTATTTTGTACATTGTTGCAGTCCATTAAACAGTTAACATTCTTTTGGATACTTGTTCCCGGGTTGTGAGAATTCCATACAAGAATACAATTATTGTGATTATGTGAATCGTTTATGTGAATCAATTACAAGTTTCTGTTTATGCTTATGGCTATGCTGTCGTGGATATTGACTAAACACGACACAAGTCTCCATTTGTGCCGGGTGTCGTCATGACACACTATGTCATTAATTACATATATATTGCATCTCTATTGTTAACCATGTGTTATGACGATCCCGTCTCGCTCGCATCCCTGTGTTTCCGCTCTCAGCGGGGGTGTGACACAGTGGCTGGGTGATCTTAGAAGTTGGCAATGAATCGTCGATAGTACCCAGCCAACCCTAATAATTGTCGTATCTCTGAATGCGTCTTAGGAGTGTCCCACTTCTTAACTGCTTTGATCTTTCCAGGATCAACGTGGATTCCCTTTTCATTAACCACATGTCCTAAAAACTTCACTTCCCGCAACCAAAATTCACACTTCAAAAACTTGGCGTAAAGCTTTTCTTCCATTAATAACTTGAGAATTGCTCGAAGGTGCTGCTCATGGTCTTCCTTCGATCTAGAATAGATGAGAATGTCATCTATAAACACGATTACAAATTTATCTAGATAGGGTTTGCACACCCGGTTCATCAGATCCATGAACACTACTGGAGCGTTAGTCAACCCAAACGACATGACTAAGAATTCGTAATGTCCATATCAGGTTCTAAACATTGTCTTTGGTATATCTTCCTCGTGAACCCGTAACTGATGATAACCCGACCGGAGGTCAATCTTGGAGAAGTACGAAGCTCCCTGTAACTGGTCAAATAGGTCGTCGATTCTGGGAAGTGGATACCCATTTTTCATAGTCAACTTGTTTAACTCGCGGTAGTCTATACACATTCGGAACGTCCCATCCTTCTTCTTGACAAATAGTATCGGTGCTCCCCATGGCGAGTGACTCGATCGTATGAAACCCTTATCCAACAATTCCTGTAACTGGCCCGATAATTCCTGCATTTCTGATGGTGCTAACCGATACGGCGTCTTTGCTATAGGTGTTGCTCCAGGAACCAGATCTATACGGAATTCTACTTGTAGAGGAGGGGGTAAACGGGACAAATCGTCAGGGAATACCTCCGGAAAGTCTCGCACCACCGGAATGTCTTCCAGCTTCCCTCCCTCGGCTTTCTTCTCCACCACGTGTGCCAAGAACGCATAGCATCGTTTCTGCAAGCAACGACGAGCTTTCATGCAATAGATAATCTTTAGACCTTTCCCCGGTGGTTCTCCTTGAATCTTGAGTACATCGCCATTAGGCATAGGGATCCGCACCACTTTCTCCCGACAAACAATTTCAGCTCCACACTTCGACAACCAATCCATTCCCACTACCACGTCGAAGCTTCCCAATTCAAACGGTATTAAATCTATGTCAAAGCTAATGTAATCGTGCACCCTCTAATTTCACTAGCAAGGAATAGCAGTTTCAAACAACTATTGTCTGCCCCAGTATCAAACAGTACAGATGCAAAATGATTATTGAGAAGATGCATACCCATAACAACGTTCGGGTCCTGACGCGCGTCATTTGCACCAATCACAAACGCATGTTCTCGGGCAGCATTCCCTTGATTTCCCTGTCCTTGTTTACAGCTATTGCCATCACTTGGTTTTGGTTATTCCCATATTGACCCGGTGCCCGATTCAGTCTAGGGAACACATTCCGGTCATGATCGGGGCTTCCACACTCATAACAAACCCTGACGTTTCCAGTTGGATTGATTGCATTAATCGGTGCGATCAGGTTGGGCGCCACCCTACAATCTTTTGCAATATGCCCCAGGCGTCTACAATTCCTGCATACTCAACATGGTCCCGCTGGTGGATGATGATAGTTACATTTCCAGCACTTTGGATGTGGCCCAACATAGTCCTTTCTCCCTTGGTTCACCGCCACAAAGTTCCTCGTCACCTTTGCCTTTTTATCAAATCTTCCCCCTGCTTGTCTGCTCGGTTCCCCCATATCTCTTCTTTTCTCACTACCCTTACCTAGCACCCCACTTCTTATCATCTCATCAGTCAGAGTGCCAGCCTTCAAGATTGCACTCTGAATAGTCGGGGTGCCGCAACAGTCACCAAACCAAGTATCTGAGGTACTAAACCCCAAATGTAACACTCAATCCGCTTTGACTCAGGTGTCACTAGGTGTGCCACCAGCCTGGCCAACTCATGAAACCGGTCGGTGTAAGCAGCATGACCCGACCCTACCATCGAATGGTTCCAGAACTCGTGTTCCAACTTCTGTATTTCGTTCACTGAACATTATTCTTCAGTTGCAAAAGCTTTGAATTCTGCCCAAGTCATGGCCATTGCTGCCTCCCTACCTCGAGCCTGCACTTGGGTATTCCACCACGTTAACACTTTCCCCACCAGTGAACATGTAACATACTTCACTTTCTGATTTTCGGCATAGTTGCTGACATCCATCACAGATTCCATCTTCTCAATCCAATGGGTTAAAGCAGTGGCTCCACCCTTTCCATCAAACTCTTTTGGCTTACAAGCCATGAACTCCTTATAAGTACAACCAATCCTTCCTCCAATTTCACCCCCATTCATATTACCATTGCCGTTTCTGTTTCCCATTCCTCCTCCTTCCCTGTTGTTATTTCCTCCCCCGTCTCCATGTCCGTCTTCGTTGTTTTCCCCATGACCATCATTCTCATCATTATGCTCATTGTCCTCATTACCACCCCCATTATTGTGGACCATGATATTATCACTCACCTGTGCCACTATGGTCGGTATGAGTGCTACCGGTTGTTGAGCAATTATGGTGGCTATGACAGGGTTTCCAGCTCCCTGATTATTACCACCTTGCCCACCATCGTTTCCTCCTGTAGGTGCTTCACCCCTACCTCCTGCACCTCTTCCCCTACCTCTGCCTTTTGGGCAGCACCACCACGACTAACACTGTGTGTAATCCTTCTGGATGGCATCTTTCTAATCAATATAAACAATATATGAGTCTTAACATTTATCAAATATCATCACAACTCAGTCAATCTCATAAAGCATAACATCATAAACGCATTTTCCATGGCATAACATCACAATCCAAACATCATAATAATATAAAGTCTCATTCTCATAAATCATAATATCTCAACGTCATAATCGATAAAAGAAACATCTCATAAGCGTGCGAAAACCCAAAGTCTAACAATGTCTGAAACGAAGTACGAAATACTAAAGTAAAGCTCTTAAATCCTCAGGCCTTCACTAATGCTCATGCGTCATCAGTCCTGCTCGTTGTCACTGCCAGATGAGCTAGAAGGACTTGGGGGCCGGTCAGGATGGTCACCCCACAAGCTAGCCTCATCTGCCGGCACCCGAAACCTTATACGAGTGGCCGAAAAACACCCTCTTCTTAGCTGTCCTCAGTAGCACCGATCCTACACCGTTCACCCGTACGGTCCTCTTGGGTAGCCGGGCACCCCAGGTCCTGCCTCAGGGGCGTACCGTGCAATAGCCAGCCCAACAGGTATCATAGGAGCAACTGGAGCGGCAGGGACGTCTGGTGCAGCAGGAACAATAGGTGCACTTGGTGCAGCTAGAGCTTCAGGTGCCGCAGGACTAGGAGGTGCAGCACGAGTG
>CM044014.1:50609065-50784065 GCA_024085815.1 Flaveria linearis | reverse complement strand
GATTGGTAACCACAATAAGCCACCTAAGCTTCTATCAATTGATGAGTTCCCGTAGTGGAAGCAGAGGTTTGAGATTCATCTCAATGGCGTGGATACTAATCATTGGAACGCTATTGAAACTGGTTACACCATGCCAGTTGGTGCTGATGGTATACCCTTAACGTTGAGAGGACTGACTGATGCTCAAAAGATTGCCTACAATGCTGAAAAGAAAGCTTACGCGATGCTCACTCAGTCTATTCCTAAAGAGATCTTCCATCAGTATTCTGAGCATAAAAAAGTAAGAAATTCTGGAAAGCTTTCGAGAAAAGATATGAAGGGAGCTCAACTCTGAAGTCTTTAAAGGCCAAAGCACTTAAGAAAGAATTTGATAATTTTTCTACTATTGGGAATGAGAGTTTGGACGACATAATTGACCGCTTCTATCATCTGATGAGTGAACTTCACACTCATGGGGTAACCACGTCTAAAGAAGAAAAGGTCTCCAGTTTGGCTGATGGACTTCCAGAAAAGTGGGATTCGTTTATTTCCACCTTGAGATACAATTCAGTTCTTGAGACATTGGATATAAATGACTTTATTCTGAAACTACGAGAGGAAGAAGTCAGACACAGGTACAAGGCAAAGAAGGGTTCTTATGCTCAGGATCCTACACTCTACAATGTTACTCCTTCTGCTACTTCTACTTCCAAAACTTCCAGCGCTCCTCTGCAGACTGCTTTGTGTCAAATGCATCACCATCTACTGATCAAGGCTCATCATCAGCTAGTGAGTCACATGATGCATCTGGGGTTCTACAAAGTTCAACGGTTACTCAATCAACGAAGTTAATGACTGAAAATTTGGGAAAAGTAACTGTGGAAGTTGCAAAGGAGCACATGGTTCTACTTGTTGCGGTAGTTCATTCCTATGATGGTTTAGTGGCTGGAAAGATTGGAAACTGCCACCTGGCTGATGAAGACTATGAGCAGGTAGATGAGAACGAGCTGGAACATATGGATATTATGTGGGCACTTGCAAGTGCTGTGCGAAGAGCTAAGAAGTTTGTGAAAAAGACAGGACAGAATCTCGTGGCTACAAAAGATACTACATTTGGTTTTGACAAGTCCAAAGTCACATGTTTCAACTGTGGAGAAAAAGGCCACTTCAAGAGAGAATGTGTGAAACCAAAAAGACTGGCAACGGGAATCCATTCTCATCTTTCAACAGGCAAGACAAAGAGAAGAAGACAGCTCCCACAGGCAGTGAGTCCAAGGCTATGGTTGCTCAGGTGATGAAGGACAGGATTGGTCCTTCCGATTCTTATCTGACGGTGAAGCCAACATAGCATCTGTTGAAGACTTAAATGAAGACTCAGCGAGTGAGGGAGAGAGCTCAGCTGAGATTGATACTGCTGAAATGGAAGAGACTTTAGCTGCTGTTAATCAAATTGTTGAGAACAAGCTGAACGGTGAATCTGAAGCACAACCAGAGTCTCAGAATGCTTTCATGGCTGGAACGTCCACATCTGCACAAGTAGAATCGAATGATGAACTTTTTGCTAAACATGCTTGTATTGATTGTGAAAAATTTAGGGAAATCATTGACTTAAATTTTCTAGGTTATTAGATCACAATGATAACTTAGTAAATGACTTAAAACTATGCTCAGAGGCTAACAGAGTGTTAAAACAAAATGAGAGCAGTTATAAGGAAAAGGTTGAGGCATTAAAGAAACAATTAAAAGAGACTGAAGTTGCAACCAAGAGAATGATATTAAATTCTATTTAAAGACCATTGAAGAAACTAAAAAGGATAAAGCAGTTTTACAAGTTGAAAATGAATCTTTAAAACAAAAACTTCATAGTCTTGCGAGCTCCTCGCATATTTTGAAAAACTTGGTTAAAGAGCGTAACAACGGGGAAGGTTTGGGATACAAAGTTGTGCCTCCACCACATGAGATCCTCTTGAACACCAAACAACGTCCAATTAATGATAACCCCATAAAGGATCATGTGGTGACAACTCCTCTGGTCATCGATCCGGACACAACAGTTAACTCTGCCCCTCCGGTTTCTGACCAGAAAGCATCATCATCAGGCACAACTGGCACACAAGTCACTGGAAACCGGGTGGACGAGAATGTTCAAGCATCCCTTGGGTTGGGTCAAAAATCGACTACCACACAACCTAACATTTCTAAAACCACTCAATCTAAATCAGTGAAACAAGATACCCACCATCTTCCAAGACAAAACACACATAATGTTAAACAAGTTAAATTTGTCAAGGGAGGTGAAAGTCTTAAAGTGAGAACAAAAAGAAAGAACCTGAAGTTTACTCACCGCCCCACAAGAGATCTCCTAGCCCTGATGAATGGAGAACCTGCTATACTTGTGGACAGCGCGGTCATATTTCTACAAACTGTCCTCGCTATCAGACTCCAAGAATTAAGGTTGATCTAAACAACAAAGTTAATATAGATTCAAAACAGCGATATAAGACTCCTGTTAGATCAAAAACACCTATTAGTTCTAAAACACCTTCTAGGTCGTTTTCGTCTCCTCCACGCCAAAGGCAACACAGACAAGTCACTGACAAGTCTGTGATGCCAGCGGCAAAACCTGTTTCTGAATCTAAACCATATGCTCAAACTGTAAATCAGTCTAAGGTTTACCATAAACAATCCTTTCACAGGGATGGTTTGTGGAAAGCCAAAACAACTGTCACATCCTGGCGGAAGCGTGAACGATACGGGTGGAATGTGACTAGCTTTTATCAGAGTGCATTGTTTATAGTAAATAAACACAGTGATAGTAGAAACATAAAACAGACATGCTTTTATTTATACTAGAGGAATTACATCATTTAAGTACTATTACAAAATTTAATGTAATTGGTTACACTAAATTACAGCACGTCTAAAACCTATGAAAATGCGCGTCAACGTACACGCTCCCGCTCCCGTCAACTATATTGACGGTCAGCGTGACACAGACCCTCCCCATAACGTCACCCCATCCATCATGAACTTCAAAGTTGAAATCAAATGAGTTACTCATTTCCTGAAAAGTACACTTAAACCAGTCAACAAAAATGTTGGTGAGAACATAGGTTTAATCCAGACAAATAATTTTGTTGATGTATCATTACAACCAATCCTGCTCACAACATAATCATACTGTCACGAAATAATTCACAAAATCAGATAATATTACATCCTAACCCCCATTCGGTTAGATGCAGGAAAATAGTAGCAACCCTCATCCGGTTGGTACAAGTATTCTCCTAAGTAGCGCTACTAACATTATCGGACGGTTCCTCATTCGAATTAATGGTTGTATCGCAAATGACAGTAAGCAAACAAAAATATTTTCAAAATAATACATCAACTCAACAGTATACTTTTTCCCCCAAAACTTTACTGAAGACCAAACGGTTGAAAATGGGGCTATGAACTCACCGTGTCTTCCCACTTGAACCTAGTAAGATAGTTCACAGTACCATACAATACTTCAAATATATTTTTTCTGGTTTTCATTGACTGTAAAAGATTAATAGAAACACTTTCGGGCCTCTAAAAATTCTCAAAAATCATAGAAATTAGCTACTGATGTCCAAAAATCACCAAAATTTTATAGAAATTTATCCAAAAAGCCAGTAACATCTCCTAATTTTGTAGCATCCAAATCTTAACAGATTATTTTCCGAAATTTTCATAATATTCACATAATTACTTAAAAATAGCTTCTGTTCACGAAAGATTCTTAAAATTTACAGAAGCCTTCTTTTATAAAATCAAGCATCATATAATTATCTCAAAGTCCAAGTCATAACATATTAGTTTCTGTAATTTTCACAATAATTGCAATATTTAGCAAAAATATTTATACTGCTCCATAAATCATGAAAATTATATATTCTGTAGTATATGATTTAATATTTCATCTATGATTTTATCAGAATTTATAATTTACTTTAAATATTTATTATGATTTATTTACTATAGAACATATAAAAATTTATATCTTAAATATAATAAGGAATAAAATTCTAAAATAATTCCAAGGGCTTTTATTCCTCAAAAGAATTATTCTATAAATTATTAGAATTTTCCCGAATTTATTTCTATTTTTGATATTTTCTTCTATTTTTATTTATAAAATAATTTATACAATTTATTCTTTTATCAAAACTTTATCAAAGTTTCCAGATCAATAATACAGTATCAAAATGAGAATCTTCCAATGTTTATTCTCACAATCGCTTTCATTTAATATTTATTTGATTTTTCTTGAATAATTATGATATATATTTTGTAAATTTAAAATATGTCTTTTTAATCATAAGTTTCTGAGTTTTGCAACTCATTACTTATGATACATGAATCAAGACTTTAAAAATTGGTTTGGTGTTTAAACACCAACCAATAAGTATATATATTGATTTTTGTTACATATATGTAACAAAAATTGTTTTTATACCTTGTGATGATGATCTTAGTGGTATTTTAGCTTGTTGAACTCAAGAACAGGGTTGTGGATGATGATGGTAAGTGCTGGTGGTCATGGTTTGTGGTTGTTTGTGTGGTGGTTGTCGGGTATGTTTGTTGTTGATGTTGTTTATTGTGTTGGGTTGTAACCGTGAGTGAGTGGAGAGACAAGGTGATGATGAGGTTAGAGCTGTTTACAACCGAGGGAGAGGGAGGCAGAAGGTGGCTAAAGGGGTGGTGGTCGAATGGAGGTGATGTTTGTGGAATACGATCGAGAAAGAGAGAGCCAAAGCTTCGGTTGTTTGTTTTGCAAGGTTGCGGACGCATGGAGGTATATATTGTCCCTTGGTTGACCGCCTATACCAACATAATCATGAAGCATATTCTTTAGTCTAGGGTGAGCCATCATCTAGCTTTGATGAGTCAAATTGTGGGGTAGGTGGCAAGTTGAGGTGGTGTTTTGGTGTTAGACTAGTGTGAATGCAAGGGTGTAGGGTGGTGTGGTGGCGTTTTTGTGGAAGCAAGAGAACCGAGGTTTGCCTTGGTTTAGATGTGACATCCGTCACCAAAGGTCCGACATTTAACGTGTTTTACTTAGCCTTTGTTAACAGTTATTCCTCATTTTGACGAACCAATTACGTGAATACCATATTTGCTTTACTTAATTGCCCTTATATGTGTAGTATCTTAAGACATTCTCCAAGAATTGCCCCATTGACACTAAACACGTCATTTTTATAATAAAATAATTTTTACGAATTAAATCATTTTAAATTATAAATAACGCTAATAACATTTTACCGTCAGTAAAACAACACAAAAATTATAACGTTTTTAACCGAAACAAAATTTAGGAACTCGGGGCAAAGTGCGGGGACTAAACTTGAAACTTTGAGAAACAAGGCTGGGTATAAATACCCACCTTCCAGCCATTTCTCCCCTTTTCTCCCTCTCACTTCACCTTCTTCTCCACTATTTTCTCTCTACTCTCTCTCTCTAGACTACACCAAAAACCAACCCGTTTCTCACATTTTCGTCTTCAAATCTCGAGCACCATCGTGAATACTAGTTCCTAGCAGGTAGATAACCTCACTACCTCGTTTTTAACTCAATTTTTCAGCTGCATTTCGAGGGTTTTCGGGTGCTCGGGTTCATCCGAGCACAAGAGGTCGTGTCGACTTGCATGTCTTGTTTCTGAGTGTGTTTCTTGTCTAGATAGGTTAGAATATGGGTTCTGGAGGTTTTGGTTGGGTAACACTCGTAATCGGGCAGCCGAAGGCCGACCTGCAACTCGCTGCCGTCGCGACTCCCGATGGCGCGAATGGGGTTGTCGCGCGCGAAAGGAGCGTGCGACTGCATGTGTGTGCGACTGGAGACATAAGCGAATAGGTTACTCGCGCGGTTGTGTCGCGCGACTGTCGGTGGGTGCGAAACAGAGGTTGTCACGCGATTAGTAATGTCACGCGATTGGAGATGTCACGCGACAGGGGTTGTCGCGTGACTGGGCTATGCGAATGTGGGATGTGTGCGAGTGTGTGAAATCGCACGGTCAGATGCCTGTCGCGCGAAAGGGGGGGTCCTCTCGCGCGAATGAAGCTGATTCGCGCGGAGGGACTTCAAGTCGCGTGGTTGGCTGTTGGGTCGTGCGACTGGTATTGCGTGGTACGACTGAAGGCTTAGTCACACGAATGGAGGATCAATTGTACGAAAGTAGCTAATTCGTACGACTGAAAGTCCACTCGTGTGAATGGGGTGTCAGTCGTGCGTCCGGTCCCACTGTATGACTTAATGGTGTGTGTGTGGATCCCCTCTTCGGAGATCTCACGACGATAATAAAATATAATTAAGTGTCATAGCTTGATCACAAAGATTAAAATCAACGCCATTAACAGGCACGTACTATTTAAAACAATCTAGTCTAAGATGTGTGTGACTGCTTGTGTGTACTACTCACGACCGAACCGAAACGACCCGACCCAATTAAACAATATTATTAACGATAGTCCACAAGATTAATTCTTAACATAACTGTCAATAGGTGATTGACTGTTCATACATACATACAAGTTTGGGAAGTTTCATCAGACATACATACCACTTAACAAGTGAGTTTCGTGGCCCCTTTTTACGCTTATACATTGATTCAATCTTTTACAAACATGGGGGAAGAGTATGCTCACACATTTTCAATGCTGTACACTATACATACAATTTTTATAGTTGGAATCAACGTGATACTGTCTTGTGAGTACTTATCTGATACATAAATGATGTTACTGTGTGGACTGTCTTACAACCATTAATTCCGGTGTTGGAACCAACAGATAGGTATTAGTAGTACTACTGGGTTGACACCCCCACCCTTGACAGATGGTTACTTGTGAGTACCATCACACTGCCAGGAACGGGCCTGGGGTGAATATATTCTGACAAGTTTCTTTGTGTACGTCATTAGGTTTGGTTGTATAAAACTCATGGTATGTGATTTTGCTTACTTATGACTGTATGCACGGTATTCCACTACAAACAATATACAGCATCAATTACAAGTTTACAATTTAAACCTGCGGAGCTCACCAATATTATTGTTGACCATTTTGAGCATATTTTTCAGGTAACAATGAGAACTGAAGATCTAGGAGTGCTGCCTTGTAGAGGAGACCCTAGGATGCATTTGTGTTTATTCTTTTGTAAAGCTTGAACATGAATATGATCTTTTGTACACTTATTCCCATGTTGTGGGAATATTACATTACAAGCTGTAATCAATGTTTTTGGGATCATTTGTATTGTGCTTATGGCTATGCTGTCGTGAACTTGATTATACACGACACAAGTCTCCAACTGTGTTCGGGTGTCATCATGACACGCTTGTCATCATATTTTATTGCTACTCTATCATATACCATGTGTTATGACGATCCCATCTAGCTCGCATTCCCCGTGTTTCCGCTACCAGCGGGGGTGTGACAGACTGGTATCAGAGCCATTGGTTATAGAGAATTAGGCAATTACACTTGACCTAGACTATAACCTAGGAACCTTCATGTAGATTTGCATGCTTAAGCTTGTGTGCATTTATATATCTCGTGTATGTGTTCCTCCTTACATGATTGATTATCCTTCTGTTATGTTATCCTTCACCTTGTGCTTGAGCCTTGTGCTCGTCACTGATGAGGTGCTCCCTATTGAATTTTTCGTTCCCTCTGTGCGCCGAGTTGTCATAACCAAATTCGGGAATCGAAACCCGAACAGATCGTCACAGATCTTACATTGCGCCTGACCTCATACACTGAGAGACCGACCCGAGGAGGCTATGTCTGAGTCCATTCAAGGACGCGAAATAGACAACCTTCGCTAGACTATACGTGATTACATGCTTGGACTCTCAGTTGAATTGATGGATTATGATGTAAAGGAAGGTCGATGTCATGTAACCGGATTAGGCATCATTCTCGGTACATCGTGGGTGTGGTGGGAACGCTGCGGGGAACCCTATATATAAACACCATCGGTATACCGAGAATATGCTTAAAATGGCTGCATGGTGGTCTTGACTGACCGGAGCATCGAACGTTGGAACTGATAAGTGGAGTACTTGATTATCATAAGGTGACTAAAGCTTATATGTTACCTCTTTTATGAATAGAACATGCCGCCTCGAAGATCTAACCGCAGAAGTAGTAGCGGAAGTGAAGCCCCGAGGGGCAGAGGCAGAGGCAGGGCAGATCTTCAGGAGCAAATGAAGGTCCTATTGGCAATACTCAAGGGACTGGAAGCCCTGATATGGCAACCCTGATTGCTCAACAACTGACTGCCTTGATTCCCACTATTGTAGCTCAAGTGAGCGATGCTTTGCAACAGCAGAACCACTCCCACGGGGATGGTGGTAACGAGAACGAGGGTAATGGGAACCCGACTGGGAATGAAAGCAACCAGGAGACCGGAAATGGTGGTACAGCCGGTAATGAAACTGGGGTTGCTAATACCAAACGGGGTTGTTCTTACAAGGAGTTTGTGGCCTGTAAACCCCGTGATTTCGATGGTAAAGGTGGGGCGATAGCCCTGATCAGATGGCTCGAGAAAATGGAGGCTGTGATCGACATCAGCGAATGCCTCGACAGCCAACGCATCAAGTATGTTACGTGCTCACTGCAGGGCCGAGCACTAACCTGGTGGAACACCCAGGTTCAAGCGAGAGGAAGGGAATCTGCGATGCAGATGACATGGGATGAGTTTAAAGCTTTGATTACCGAGGAGTACTGCCCTCACAACGAGATGCAAAAGCTTGAGCATGAGTTCTGGAATCATGCCATGGTAGGGGCGGGGCATGCAGCTTACACTGACCGATTCCACGAGTTGGCTAGACTAGTTCCACATTTAGTCACTCCGGAATCTAAGAGGATTGAGAGGTACATTTGGGGACTTGCGCCTCAAATACGGGCAATGGTAACTGCAGCTGCTCCTCCTACGATTCAGAGCGCAATTCTGAAGGCTGGCGCTCTGACCGATGAGATGGTACGAACAGGGGTATTGGGAAAGGGAGCAGAGAAGCGAAAGGATGCTGGGGAAACAAGCCGGTCGAGTGCCGGGAAATCTGATAAAAGGGCCAAGATCACCAGAAACTTTGCGGCCGTGACTCAAGGGAAGAGGGAATATGTTGGGCCATATCCCAAATGTGACAGATGCAGCTATCATCATCCCCCAGAGACGCAGTGCCGGGTGTGCGCAAACTGTAGGCGCCCGGGGCACCTAGCAAGAGATTGTAGAGTGGCACCGAATCTGGTTGCACCCGTCAACGCGGTTAACCCGCCGGGAATGCCAGAGTCTGTTACGAATGTGGAAATCCGGGTCACTTCAGAAACATGTGCCCCCGACTGAACAGGGCACCGGGTCAACAGGGGGATAACCAACAGCAAGTGATGGCCATAGCAGGCGCTCAAGGTCATGGAAACCAAGGAAATGCTGCACGGGGACGCGCCTTCGTCATTGGAGCCAATGATGCCCGTCAGGACCCGAACGTTGTTACGGGTACGTATCTGCTCAATCACCATTTTGCATCCATACTGTTTGATACTGAAGCAGACAATAGCTTTATATCTTCTGAGTTCGTGCATATGCTTGATTTAAGTGCTAGTAGGCTAGAAACTAGTTACTCTGTAGAAATGGCCAATGGTAGGGTGGAACAAGCAGACGAGATTATTAAGAATTGCACCCTAATGTTAGAAGACCAGGCCTTTAGCATAGGCTTGATACCATTCGAGTTAGGCAGCTTCGATGTGATAGTGGGTATGGATTGGTTGTCAAATCATGGAGCCGAGATTGTTTGCCGGGAGAAAGTAGTACGAATCCCCATGCCAAACGGGGAGGTACTCAAGATTCAAGGAGAACGACCGGGAAGAACACTGAAGCTCATTTCTTGCATGAAAGCCCGCCGAAGTTTACGGAAGCAGTGTTACACTTTTCTGGCTCACATCATAGAAAAGAAAGAAGAAGAGACAAACTTGGCAGACATTCCAATCGTACGGGATTATCCGGAGGTGTTCCCGATGATTTGTCTGGATTGCCTCCTCCACGACAGGTGGAATTCCATATAGAACTGGTTCCTGGAGCTACACCGGTAGCAAAGACACCTTATCGGTTAGCACCCTCAGAGATGCAAGAGTTATCCAGCCAACTACAGGAACTACTGGAGAAGGGTTTCATCCGACCAAGTCAATCACCGTGGGGAGCACCGGTATTATTTGTCAAGAAGAAGGATGGGTCGTTTCGTATGTGCATCGACTACAGGGAGCTGAACAAATTGACTGTGAAGAATCGGTATCCTCTCCCCAGAATCGACGACCTGTTCGATCAGTTGCAAGGAGCCTCGTATTTCTCTAAGATCGACCTTCGATCTGGTTATCATCAACTAAAGTATTCGAGGACGATATTCCAAAAACAGCGTTTAGAACTCGTTACGGGCACTATGAGTTCTTGGTCATGCCATTCGGATTGACCAACGCTCCAGCTGTCTTTATGGATCTGATGAATCGGGTGTGTAAGCCTTATCTTGATAAGTTCGTGATCGTGTTCATAGACGACATACTCATCTATTCTCGTTCAAAGGAGGATCACGAAAAACACCTCCAAGCAATTCTAGAACTGTTGAAGGAAGAGAAACTTTTCGCCAAGTTCTCGAAGTGTGAATTCTGGCTTCGAGAAGTGAAGTTCTTGGTCATGTAGTCAACGAAAATGGAATTCATGTGGACCCCGGTAAGATTGAAGCTGTGAAGAAGTGGGATACTCCCCAAACACCCTCAGAAATACGGCAATTCTTGGGATTGGCCGGATACTATCTTCGCTTCATTGCCAATTTCTCCAAGATTGCCCAACCGTTAACTCTGTTGTCTCAGAAGACAAGAAGTTCGAATGGGGGAAAGCACAAGAACAGGCGTTCCAAACATTGAAGGAGAAGTTGTGCAACGCACCAATATTGTCTCTCCCAGACGGAACCGATGATTTTGTGGTGTACTGTGATGCTTCACATCAAGGTTTGGGCTGTGTACTAATGCAGAAAGATAAGGTAATTGCTTACGCTTCGCGACAACTCAAAGTGCATGAAAAGAACTACACAACTCACGATTTGGAGTTGGGTGCCGTAGTATTTGCACTCAAGATATGGAGGCATTATCTATACGGAACCAAATGCATCATCTACACAGACCATAAGAGCCTTCAACACATCATGAACCAGAAAGAACTTAACATGCGGCAGCGACGCTGGGTAGAGCTGCTTAGCGACTACGATTGTGAAATCCGGTATCATCCGGGGAAAGCTAACGTGGTGGCTGATGCATTAAGCCGCAAAGAACGTGTGAAACCATTACGTGCTCGAGCGCTAGGTTTGACTATTCAAACCAATTTAAAGGTTCAAATTCAGATTGCACAAAACGAGGCTTTGAAAGAAGAGAACCTTGCGGGAGAAGAATTCCGAGGGTTGGATAAACAGATGACTTGCAAAGATGACGGCGTACATTACTTCATAGATCGTATATGGGTTCCCAAATGGGGACGTGTACGTACACTAGTCTTGGATGAAGCACACAAGACTCGATACTCTATTCATCCTGGTGCAGACAAGATGTACCACGATCTGAAAGAACTATACTGGTGGCCTGGTATGAAGAAAGATGTTGCTGTATACGTGAGCAAATGCTTGACTTGTTCAAAGGTCAAGGCGGAACACCAGAAACCATCGGGATTACTGCAACAACCTGAGATTCCTGAATGGAAATGGGAGAATATCACCATGGATTTTATTACCAAACTCCCAAGAACGCCAAGTGGGCACGACTCGATATGGGTCGTGGTGGATCGAATGACAAAATCCGCTCACTTCTTGCCTATCCGAGAAGACTACAAGATGGATAAGCTGGCAAGGTTGTACATCAAAGAGGTCGTGACACGGCACGGGGTGCCGGTGTCAATCATATCCGACCGAGACAGTCGGTTTACTTCACGCTTTTGGCAGACGTTACAGAAAGCGATGGGCACTCGGTTAGACATGAGTACAGCCTATCACCCCCAGACCGACGGCCAAAGCGAACGAACGATACAGACGCTTGAGGATATGATGAGGGCATGTGTCATTGACTTTGGTGGCAGCTGGGACACTCATCTACCGTTGATTGAGTTCTCCTACAACAACAGCTATCACACAAGCATTGGATGCGCACCATTCGAAGCGTTGTATGGACGGAAATGTAGATCACCAGTTTGTTGGGCTGAAGTTGATGAAAGCCAGCTTACGGGCCCAGAGATCATTCAAGAAACCACTGATAAGATCTTCCAAATCAAAGACCGACTTAAAGCAGCCAGAGATCGCCAAAAGAGCTATGCCGACAACCGTCGGAAGCCTCTAGAATTCAATGTTGGAGATCATGTCTACTCAAGGTCTCTCCTTGGAAAGGGATCGTACGATTTGGTAAGAAAGGGAAGTTAGCCCCTCGATACGTAGGACCATTCGAGATTACAGAAAGAATCGGTCCGGTGGCTTACCGGTTGAGGTTGCCACAAGAACTCAGCGGTGTGCATGATACTTTTCACTTGTCGAACCTCAAAAAGTGTTTGGCGGACGAGTCCTTACACGTACCAATTGAGGAAATCAAGATCGACGAAAAGCTTCATTTTATTGAAGAACCTATTGAGGTCATGGACCGAAAGGTCAAAAAGCTAAGGCGCAGCAAGATACCTATCGTCCGTGTGAGATGGGATTCCAAACGAGGGCCAGAGTTTACATGGGAACGTGAAGATCAGATGAGACTCAAATATCCACATTTATTCGCGGATGACGTTCTAGGGCCTAGCACCAGTCGAATTTCGGGACGAAATTCCCTCAACTAGGGGATACTGTGACATCCGTCACCAAAGGTCCGACATTTAACGTGTTTTTACTTAGCCTTTGTTAACAGTTATTCCTCATTTTGACGAACCAATTACGTGAATACCATATTTGCTTTACTTAATTGCCCATTATATGTGTAGTATCTTAAGACATTCTCCAAGAATTGCCCCATTAACACTAAACACGTCATTTTTATAATAAAATAATTTTTACGAATTAAATCATTTTAAATTATAAATAACGCTAATAACATTTTACCGTCATAAAACAACACAAAAATTATAACGTTTTTAACCGAAACAAATTTAGGAACTCGGGGCAAAGTGCGGGGACTAAACTTGAAACTTTGAGAAACAAGGCTGGGTATAAATACCCACCTTCCAGCCATTTCTCCCCTTTTCTCCCTCTCACTTCACCTTCTTCTCCACCATTTTCTCTCTACTCTCTCTCTCTAGACTACACCAAAAACCAACCCGTTTCTCACATTTTCGTCTTCAAATCTCGAGCACCATCGTGAATACTAGTTCCTAGCAGGTAGATAACCTCACTACCTCGTTTTTAACTCAATTTTTCAGCTGCATTTCGAGGGTTTTCGGGTGCTCGGGTTCATCCGAGCACAAGAGGTCGTGTGGACTTGCATGTCTTGTTTCTGAGTGTGTTTCTTGTCTAGATAGGTTAGAATATGGGTTCTGGAGGTTTTGGTTGGGTAACACTCGTAATCGGGCAGCCGAAGGCCGACCTGCAACTCGCTGCCGTCGCGACTCCCGATGGCGCGAATGGGGTTGTCGCGCGCGAAAGGAGCGTGCGACTGCATGTGTGTGCGACTGGAGACATAAGCGAATAGGTTACTCGCGCGGTTTGTGTCGCGCGACTGTCGGTGGGTGCGAAACAGAGGTTGTCACGCGATTAGTAATGTCACGCGATTGGAGATGTCACGCGACAGGGTTGTCGCGTGACTGGGCTATGCGAATGTGGGATGTGTGCGAGTGTGTGAAATCGCACGGTCAGATGCCTGTCGCGCGAAAGGGGGGGGTCCTCTCGCGCGAATGAAGCTGATTCGCGCGGAGGGACTTCAAGTCGCGTGGTTGGCTGTTGGGTCGTGCAACTGGTATTGCGTGGTACGACTGAAGGCTTAGTCACACGAATGGAGGATCAATTGTACGAAAGTAGCTAATTCGTACGACTGAAAGTCCACTCGTGTGAATGGGGTGTCAGTCGTGCGTCCGGTCCCACTGTATGACTTAATGGTGTGTGTGTGGATCCCCTCTTCGGAGATCTCACGACGATAATAAAATATAATTAAGTGTCATAGCTTGATCACAAAGATTAAAATCAACGCCATTAACAGGCACGTACTATTTAAAACAATCTAGTCTAAGATGTGTGTGACTGCTTGTGTGTACTACTCACGACCGAACCGAAACGACCCGACCCAATTAAACAATATTATTAACGATAGTCCACAAGATTAATTCTTAACATAACTGTCAATAGGTGATTGACTGTTCATACATACATACAAGTTTGGGAAGTTTCATCAGACATACATACCACTTAACAAGTGAGTTTCGTGGCCCTTTTTACGCTTATACATTGATTCAATCTTTTACAAACATGGGGGAAGAGTATGCTCACACATTTTCAATGCTGTACACTATACATACAATTTTATACTTGGAATCAACGTGATACTGTCTTGTGAGTACTTATCTGATACATACATGATGTTACTGTGTGGACTGTCTTACAACCATTAATTCCGGTGTTGGAACCAACAGATAGGTATTAGTAGTACTACTGGGTTGACACCCCCACCCTTAACAGATGGTTACTTGTGAGTACCATCACACTGCCAGGAACGGGCCTGGGGTGAATATATTCTGACAAGTTTCTTTGTGTACGTCATTAGGTTTGGTTGTATAAAACTCATGGTATGTGATTTTGCTTACTTATGACTGTATGCACGGTATTCCACTACAAACAATATACAGCATCAATTACAAGTTTACAATTTAAACCTGCGGAGCTCACCAACATTATTGTTGACCATTTTGAGCATATTTTCAGGTAACAATGAGAACTGAAGATCTAGGAGTGCTGCCTTGTAGAGGAGACCCTAGGATGCATTTGTGTTTATTCTTTTGTAAAGCTTGAACATGAATATGATCTTTTGTACACTTATTCCCATGTTGTGGGAATATTACATTACAAGCTGTAATCAATGTTTTTGGGATCATTTGTGTTGTGCTTATGGCTATGCTGTCGTGAACTTGATTATACACGACACAAGTCTCCAACTGTGTTCGGGTGTCGTCATGACACGCTTGTCATCATATTTTATTGCTACTCTATCATATACCATGTGTTATGACGATCCCGTCTAGCTCGCATTCCCCGTGTTTCCGCTACCAGCGGGGGGTGTGACATTAGGTGTAGTCGGTTTAGGGTGTAAAAGCAAGACAAAACCGGGGTAGGTTGGTGGTTTGGTGGTTTCGGGTGTGGTATTGCATAAGGTGGCCGAGGGTGGTGGTTCGGGTTAGTTTTCGGGTGATAATGGTTCGAGTGGTGTAAGGTGGTGGTTTAGGTAGGTATGTTTTGGATTATTAGTTTTAGGTTTTAGTTTATGGGTTTAGGTTTTCAAGTTTTGGTTATATATGTATATGTACTTTTGAATATATATGCATAAGTGACTTTGAATAGATTATAATTATACATATTAATCGTATATATACCAATATTCTAAGAGATTTTCCATGCCTACGTATGTGGGTAAACATGCATACGTAAAACTTGTACTTATATACCCGTATGTGTGGATTTTGGGTATATGACATACATGCATACGTGAATAACTAACTTATATGTTTGCATGCAAACATGCATATGTAAAGTTTCCATATATTTGCATGTATGAAATCATGCATACGTATACCCAATATATATCATATTAAGAACACAAGTTATTTATATTTTTATAAGGTATATACATATATATAAGTAAATAAGCTAATTATGTATGCCTTAACAATTTATTTGTATACATGCAACCATGCTTATGTATTTTCATATTCAAAAATAACATTACTGCGGTTCACGAAATAAAAATTGGTTCTAGGGTTGTCACATTCTCCCCCCCGTTAAAAGAATTTCGTCCCGAAATTCAGTGGTGTGCTTTAGAAATTCAAATAATTATTACCTCTGAATAGGTGGGGTTACTTCTTCTTGATTTCATCTTCTCTTTCTTAAGTATACTCTGGTCCTCTTTTTGCATTCCACTTAACTTTCACTATAGGGATTCTATTTCTTCTTAACTGCTTTACTTCTTTTCCCACAATGGCTACTGGTTCTACTACAAATTGAAGTTTCTTATCTACCTGTATTTCTTGAATTGGTACTTCTAGGGTTTCATTGGTTAAGCATTTTTTGAGGTTGGACACATGAAATGTGTTGTGTACTTCACTTAATTCTTGTGGTAATTCCAACTTATATGCTACAGGACCAATTCTATCAATAATCTTAAATGGACCAATGTACCTAGGATTCAGCTTACTGGATTTTCCAAATCGAAAGATACCTTTAGAGGGTGATATTTTCTGATAAACTCTGTCTCCCACTTGAAATTCTAGTGGCTTTCTTCGTCTGTCTGCATAACTTTTTTGTCGATCACGAGCTGCTTTCAACCTGTTTTTAATCTTAATGATCTTATCTGTGGTTTCTTGGATTGGTTCAGGACCAGTGAGTTGTCTATCTCCTATTTCATTCCAACATAGAGGTGACCTACATTTTCTTCCATATAAAGCTTCAAATGGAGCTAACCCAATACTAGAATGATAACTATTATTGTATGAAAATTCTATTAATGGTAAATGACTATCCCAATTTCCACCAAAATCTATAGCACAAGCCCTTAGCATATCTTCTAAAGTTTGTATTGTTCTTTCACTCTGTCCATCAGTCTGTGGATGATAAGTTGTACTTAAGTTTATTTGAGTCCCTAAAGCTTTTTGTAAAGTTTGCCAGAACCTAGAAGTAAATCTACTATCCCTATCTGATATAATGGATACAGGTATTCCATGTCTAGACACAATTTCTTTTATGTAAATTCTTGCTAATCTCTCAATCTTGTAATCTTCTCGAACAGGTAAGAAATAAGCAGACTTAGTTAGCCTATCTACTATAACCCAAATTGTGTCGTATCCATTTCTGGTCCTGGGTAATTAGTTATGAAATCCATAGTAATTTGATCCCATTTCCATTCTGGGATTTCTGGTTGTTGTAAGTATCCTGAAGGTTTCTGATATTCCGCTTTTATTCTTAAGCAAACATCGCATTGTTCCACAAATTCTCCAACTGACCTCTTCATACCTAGCCACCAATATTGGCTTTTCAAGTCCTTGTATATTTTATTATTTCCTGGGTGCACAGAGTATCTTGACTTGTGAGCTTCTTACAGAACAGTTGTTCTAATCAGTTTGTTGTCGGGTATCCAGATTCTTCTTTTGAATTTCAAAATTCCATCTGCTTCTGTTTCCAAGTCTTTCGTTTGCCCTTTTAGTTTCGATATATCTTTTTGTTGAGCTTCCCGGATTGATTTAACAAATCTGAACGTAATTCCATCCTCATTGCTCGTACCCGTAAAGGTTTTGTCCTTTCTTTTCTGCTTAAAGCATCAACTACTACATTTGCCTTACCTGGGTGATACTTAATTTCACAGTCATAGTCACTTAATAACTCTACCCATCTTCTTTGTCTCATGTTTAACATTTTCTGATCGAAAATGTGTTGCAAACTTTTGTGGTCCGTATATATTATACACTTAGTCCCATATAAGTAATGTCTCTAAATTTTTAGTGCAAATATTACAGCTCCTAATTGTAGATCATGGGTGGTGTAATTCTTTTTACTTCCTCTAAGTTGTCTAGAAGCATATGCAATCACCTTATCTTTCTGCATTAACACACATCCAAAGCCTTGACGAGATGCATCACAATATACTATGAAATTATCTGTACCTTCTGGTAAAGCTAATATGGGTGCACTACATAATTTATTCTTGAGAAGTTCAAAGGCTTCATTTTGTTTTTCTCCCCAAACATACTTTTTATCTTTTTGAGCCAGTTCTGTCAACGGTTGAGCTATTCTTGAGAAGTTTTCTGTAAATCTTCGATAGTATCCCGCTAAACCTAAGAATTGACGTATTTCAGTTGGGGTTTTTGGAATTTCCCATTTCTTAACTGCTTCTATTTTTGCTGGATCAACCTGAATTCCATCTTGGTTAACTATATGCCCAAGGAATTGTACTTCTCTTTTCCAAAATTCACATTTTGAAAATTTTGCATATAACTTTTCTCTTTGTAACAATCCCAAGGTTAACCTGAGGTGTTGTTCGTGGTCTTCCTTACTCTTAGAATAAATTAGAATGTCATCAATGAAGACTATAACAAATTTATCTAAGTAAGGTTTACACACCCTATTCATTAGATCCATAAATACTGCTAGAGCGTTGGTTAATCCAAATGGCATCACAAGAAATTCATAATGGCCATACCTAGTTCTAAAAGCAGTCTTAGAAATGTCATCTTCTTGTACCCTTAATTGATGATATCCTGATCTTAAATCTATTCTTGAGAAATAACTAGATCCCTGTAGTTGGTCAAACAGATCATCAATTCTAGGGAGTGGATACCTATTCTTTATGGTAACCTTATTAAGTTCCCTATAGTCAATACACATTCTAAAGGTTCCATCCTTCTTTTTAACAAATAGAACTGGTGCTCCCCAAGGTGATACGCTAGGACGTATGAATCCTTTATCCAATAATTCCTGTAACTGAGTCATGAGTTCTTTCATCTCAGTCGGTGCTAAACGGTAGGGTGCTTTAGCAATAGGGGTTGTTCCTGGTATCAATTCTATTTTAAATTCTACCTGACGAGGAGATGGTAGTCCAGGTACTTCATCAGGAAAAACATCAGCATATTCATTCATAACGGGAACACTTTCTAAATTTTCCTTATCAAGTTTGGTGTCAACTACATGAGCCAAGAAAGCTAAACAATTCTTGTTTAAGCATTTCTGTGCTTTTTCACAAGAGATTAGTTTCACAGTGTTGTTTGGTCTATCACCATATATGCAGAGAATTTTATCTTCCTTAATCAAAGGAATCTTAATCATTTTCTTATCACAAATGATTTCAGCATGATTTGTACTCAACCAATCCATTCCTACTACGATATCAAATCCTCCTAACTTAATGGGTATCAGATTTATATCAAAACAGTATTCATCTAAATTCAAGATGCAATTAGGAATGATTTCATCAGCTTCTATAGTTTTACCATCAGCAAATTCTATCACATAGATGTCACGTAATTTCTTAGATGTTAGACTAAGTGATGGTCTAAAAGTATGTGAAACAAAACTACGAGTTGCTCCTGTATCAAATAATGCTTTAGCGTACTGGTTATTGATAAGGAACGTACCCGTGACTACTTCCGGTTCATGACGGGCTTCGTCAGCTTGTATCACAAAAGCTCTTCCACGAGGGTTGTTCTGGTTAGCTAGAGCTTTGCCCTTTCGTTGTGGACATTCATTACGGAAATGATGTTCACTACCACATTGAAAACAGACGGTTTTAGAGTTAGTAGGGTTTTTGCAATCTCTAGAAATGTGTCCCTTCTTTTTCAATTATAGCAAACCACTGTCATACAGTTTCCTGTATGATATCTTTGATAGATATCACACTGTGGTGGTTTTTCTACTTTCTTCCCTTGAGTTGTTGCCAAAAAGTTTCTTGGTGGAGGTCGAGTTACTCTTTTCTGGGAGTTTTCTCCAAATCTTCTTCCAAGGTGGTTTTCAGTCCATTTCCTTTTCTCTCTTACCTATTGATGACCTAATGATCCATTCCTGATCATTTCATCTGTCAGACTTCCTGACAAGATTACTGCTTCCTGGAAGGTTTTGGTTCTAGCAGATTTCACTAGTCCTCTTATTTATGGCACTAATCCCCAAATATACATTCCTATTCTTTTTGATTCCGGGGTTATCAGATGCGGTACTAACCTGGATAGTTCATTATATCTATCAGTGTACTCCCGGTGTGCAGATCCTTTCATTTCTAGTGCTAAAAATTCAACCTCTAGTTTTTCTATTTCATTATAAGGGCAATATTTCTCTATCACTAAATTTCTAAATTCTTCCCAACTTAGCCCATTCATAACATTCCTACCCCTAGTGTGTACCTCCATTTTCCACCAGGATTGTGCTTCTCCTTTAAGGGAATGGGAAGCAAATAGTGTCTTGAAGTTTTCAGCACAGTTGCTAATTTCCAAAACTCCTTCCATGTCGTCTAGCCATCTTAAAGCTTGTACAGCTCCACCTTTTCCATCAAATTCTCGAGGTCTGCAAGACATAAAGGTTTTGTAGGAACATCCTTTTGAAACTCCATTCAGAATTTCTTCTTCCTGTCGCCCATTTGTGTTGATATTTTCAGGTTCTATTGGTGGATGTGAGGTGGTTCCAAAATTTAAATTTCGTTGGAGTTGGGTAATTAGGGTAGGTAGGGTAGCTTCCAGTTGTTGGGCTACTATCTGAGATATCCTATCATTCTCAGTGGTATCAGGGTTCACGGGTGTTTCTTCCCCGAGTCTGGTTCTGGGTCGCCCCACTCGAGCTGTTCTCCTGACAGGTTGGGCGTTTCTTTTCTGTGGCATAATTCACTATAGTGAATTTCAAAGTTAGTATTGCAAATAAATATCTTAACACAAAAATTATTTAACATAGATCAAATAAACATGTTAACACAAAAGTACATATATCAGTTAAGCTCTTATTCTTTTATTCTAAAAAGTTAGACTATAAACTTTCAGTTTCTGCTAAGCCATTTCCAGATCCTGGTAAAGATACTTTTCTTGGGTGTCTTGAGATTTTTAATATCTTTCTGAATTTTTCAGATTCCCAGCTGTATTTTCTTAAGTTTCTTAAAAGTCTGTCGGGCTGTCTTCACCTGATCCAACTTTGGCTTAATAATTCTATCTTCATCTCTGGGAATAGATCCTCAGATTGCTTAGTTTTAAGCTTGTGTCCACGTAGTATCTTTTTTCTAGGAGTCTTAGTTGTATATCCTCCCACTTGTACTGGTGCAAGTCTAACATAAAATTTTGTCTTATTCTCCATTTCAGTTGGGGAAACATCCATAGTCTGCTCTGGTTCAGGTACTATTTATTTAGGACTGCTATAGTATGGATCTTTGGAAGGGTCGGTTTCATAGTGATAACTATCTGAATTCATAACTGTACAAATTTCTTAATAATGTTTCACAAAAAAGTTAGTCAAATAGCTTGGTCAGAATAAAATCATGAATTTTCATATGGTTCACATAAATTCACATAAATTCATAAAATGATATATTTGAGCTTATGGTTATAGTCTAGTTATTTCTTAAAATAACTAATTCTCTATTACCAATGGCTCTGATACCAACCTGTCACATCCTGGCGGAAGCGTGAACGATACGGGTGGAATGTGACTAGCTTTTATCAGAGTGCATTGTTTATAGTAAATAAACACAGTGATAGTAGAAACATAACACAGGCATGCTTTTATTTATACTAGAGGAATTACATCATTTAAGTACTATTACAAAATTTGATGTAATTGGTTACACTAAATTACAGCATGTCTAAAACCTAAGAAAATGCGCGTCAACATACACGCTCCCGTCAACTATATTGACGGTCAGCGTGACACAGACCCTCCCCACAACGTCACCCCATCCATCATGAACTTCAAAGCTGAAATCAAATGAGTTACTCATTTCCTGAAAAAGTACACTTAAACCAGTCAACAAAAATGTTGGTGAGAACATAGGTTTAATCCAGACAAATAATTTTGTTGATGTATCAATTACAACCAATCCTACTCACAACATAATCATACTGTCACGAAATAATTCACAAAATCAGATAATATTACATCCTAACCCCCATTCGGTTAGATGCAGGAAAATAGTAGCAACCCTCATCCGGTTGGTACAAGTATTCTCCTAAGTAGCGCTGCTAACATTATCGAACGGTTCCTCATTCGAATTAATGGTTGTATCATAAATGACAGTAAGCAAACAAAAATATTTTCAAAATAATACATCAACTCAACAGTATACTTTTTCCTCCAAAACTTTACTGAATATCAAACGGTTGAAATGGGGCTATGAACTCACCGTGTCTTCCCACTTGAACCTAATAAGATAGTTCACAGTGTCAGACAATACTTCAAATATTTTTTCTCTGGTTTTCATTGACTGTAAAAGATTAATAGAAACACTTTCGGGACTCTAAAAATTCTCAAAAAATCATAGAAATTAGCTACTGATGTCCAAAAATCACCAAAATTTATAGAATTTTGTCCAAAAAGTCATTAACACCTCCTAATTTTATAGCATCCAAATCTTAACAGATTATTTTCTGAAATTTTCATGATATTCACATAATTACTTAAAATGGCTTCTGTTCACGAAAGATTCTTAAAATTTTACAGAAGCCTTATTTTATAAAATCAAGCATCATATAATTATCTCAAAGTCCAAGTCATAACATATTAGTTTTTGTAATTTTCACAATAATTGCAATATTTAGCAAAATATTTATACTGCTCCATAAATCATGAAAATTATATATTCTGTAGTCTATGATTTAGTATTGCATTTGTGATTTTATCAGAATTTATAATTTAATTTAAATATTATTATGATTTATTTACCAGTAGAACATATAAAAATTTATATCTTAAATATAATAAGGAATAAAACTCTGAAATAATTCCAGGGGCTTTTATACCACAAAAGAATTATTCTATAAATTATCAGAATTTTCCCGAATTTATTTCTATTTTTGATATTTTCTTCTATTTTTATTTATAAAATATTTATACAATTTATTCTTTTATCAAAACTTTATCAAAGTTTCCAGATCAATAATTCAGTATCAAAATGAGAATCTTTCAATATTTATTCCCACAATCGCTTTCATTTAATATTTATTTGATTTTTCTTGAATAATTATGATATATGTTTTGTAAATTTAAAATATGTCTTTTTAATCATAAGTTTCTGAGTTTTCGCAACTCATTACTTATGATACATGAATCAAGACTTTAAAAATTGGTTTTGGTGTTTAAACAGCAACCAATAAGTATATATATTGATTTTTGTTACATATATGTAACAAAAATTGTTTTTATACCTTGTGATGATGATCTTAGTGGTATTTTAGCTTGTTGAACTCAAGAACAGGGCTGTGGATGATGATGGTAAGTGCTGGTGGTGCGTGGTTTGTGGTTGTTTGTGTGGTGGTTGTCGGGTATGTTTGTTGTTGATGTTTGTTTGTTGTGTTGGGTTGTAACCGTGAGTGAGTGGGAGAGACAAGGTGATGATGAGGTTAGAGCTGTTTACAACCGAGGGAGAGGGAGGCAGAAGGTGGCTGAAGTGGTGGTGGTCGAATGGAGGTGATGTGTGTGGAATACAATCGAGAAAGAGAGAGCCAAAGCTTCGGTTGTTTGTTTTGCAAGGTTACGGACGCATGGAGGTATATATTGTCCCTTGGTTGACCGCCTATACCAACATAATCATGAAGCATATTCTTTAGTCTAGGGTGAGTCATCATCTAGCTTTGATGAGTCAAAATTATGGGGTAGGTGGCAAGTTGAGGTGGTGTTTTGGTGTTAGACTAGTGTGAATGCAAGGGTGTAGGGTGGTGTGGTGGCGTTTTTATGGAAGCAAGAGAACCGAGGTTTGCCTTGGTTTAGGTGTAGTCGGTTTAGGGTGTAAAAGCAAGACAAAACCGGGGGTAGGGTGGTGGTTTGGTGGTTTCGGGTGTGGTATTGCATAAGGTGGCCGAGGGTGGTGGTTCGGGTTAGTTTTCGGGTGATAATGGTTCGAGTGGTGTAAGGTGGTGGTTTAGGTAGGTATGTTTTGGATTATTAGTTTTAGGTTTTAGTTTATGGGTTTAGGTTTTCAAGTTTTGGTTATATATGTATATGTACTTTTGAATATATATGCATAAGTGACTTTGAATAGATTATAATTATACATATTAATCGTATATATACCAATATTCTAAGAGATTTTCCATGCCTACGTATGTGGGTAAACATGCATACGTAAAACTTGTACTTATATACCCGTATGTGTGGATTTTGGGTATATGACATACATGCATACGTGAATAACTAACTTATATGTATGCATGCAAACATGCATACGTAAAGTTTCCATATATTTGCATGTATGAAATCATGCATACGTATACCCAATATATATCATATTAAGAACACAAGTTATATATACTTTTATAAGGTATATACATATATAAGTAAATAATCTAATTATATATGCCTAACAATTTATTTGTATGCATGCAACCATGCATATGTATTTTCATATTCAAAAATAACATTATTGCGGTTCACGAAATAAGAATTGGTTCTAGGGTTGTCACAACAACTGATGTGACTGAAAGAAATGACAAGTTGAAAGTTGATATTCCACCCACTGATAAAGGACAGTGGGTCGAGTTCATGATGGTTGATGCCACCAGAAAACTCAAGCCAGTCAAGGCTTAGGTCCCCCTCTTTAGCTGATTTTTGATGAGAAGCTGCCTGATTTACCGAAGGAAAAAAGCGATGCTGTGGTGTTGGAGATCATGGACGACACCACTCTGGGCAGAATGAAGGTGTATCGGGGTAAGCAGGTCAAGCCCGTGATGAAGAGATTGATAGGGCATCTGGCCCGTGAAGATTATGTGGCGCCCAGAAGGCGCAAATGGCGCCATGATGACAGTGAGTCAGACACTGAGATTATAGCTATACCATCTGATGACTCAGATGACGATGACAGTGAGGATGGAGACGGTGGACCAGTTTCTTCAGAAGGCCCCACTACTCATACAGCTCAGCCATCACCACCACACACTGACATGGCGACTGCCGGATTTGTTCATGACTTCTGTCCTCCGGATGAGAAAGAAGAGAGCGAAGAAGAAGGATTGACAAAGAGGGTTGGCAGCAAGGTGGTTACCACCGAAAGAGGACTAAGGGTAGTTGGTGGACATTCTGGTACATCAGGGGATACTCGCACAGAGTCTGATCCTTCATATGCCCCTGATCAGCCCAGCAACATAGGGGGAGCACCAATGTCCACGGGTAAGAGGAGGAAGACCATGGCTTGTCCGCATGGTAAGAAGGGAAAGAGACTGAGATTCACCACTTCTGTCACTACCACAGCTACCACTTCTACACCATCCCAAACCTCTCAAGCCACCACCACTGTCACTACATCTATACCATCCACCACCACCAACACTATACCTCCTACCACTTCATTCACAACCTCTCCCATTTTCACCACAGCCACCACAACCACCACTACTCACCAAACAGGACCCTCATCTTTCCCAACCAGCTCTTACATACCTCCCGTGTCTGTGGTAGAGCAGCTTGCAGCATTAAACAGCATGGTGCTTAAGCTGCTAGCTTCGGATGAGGCCAAGACGGCTCAGATACAGCAGTTGAGAGAGTTGAGTACCTCCCAAACAACTGAGATACAGCAGTTGAGAGAGTTGAGTACCTCCCAAACAGCTGAGATACATCAGTTGAGAGAGATGAGTTCTTCCCAAGCTCAGCTGATCTCTCAACAAACTGATCAGATCACCAGACTCTTAGAGCACAGAGATGAGACTGCTAAGAAGCTGGAGGAGTTAGAATCTGCAAACAAGACGATCATGCTGAAGCTCAAAGGGACTCAAAGTGAGCCTCTTAAGATTGGTGAAGGCCAAGATGATGATGAGGAGGACGATGATGATGAGGAGGAAGATGACGATGATGATGAAAGTGATGAAGGTGAAGAAGGAGATAACAAGCATGATGACGGTGATGATGAAGTTGATGATGATGCTGGAGATCAAGGTGCTGAAGCAGCAGAAGAGAGGCGTACTAAGCAACGTCAAGACCAAAGATCCTCTACTTCTGCTCCACCAAATGATACTCCATCGATTGAAAACAAAAGTACCGACTAGCTATTTATGTCTTTGTATTTAAAAGCTTTTGTACTTAAACATTGTGTTAAACTTAATATTATGTAATTAATGTTTATTTCTATTTACTTAATGTTGATTGTGCTTGATTACTTACTAATAAGTACTGTGTTGCATGTTTAAATCAAGCAGATCCAAATTTTCAAAGGGACGAATACGATGTTGAACCCCTTCAGCAGGTCAAGCGTCAGTTAACAATGATTCTTGATCTGCAGGGAATCGTAAGGAGGTCAGTCGAATACACCCCGAAGAGGGAGAGATAGTACACAGTTTCACTAAAGAGCAGTTGGCCGAAATGTTCAAGTTAAATGCCGACGAGATAGTGAAAGACGCTCCAGAAGTCCAAGTAGACAGTGATGAAGAACTGCGTGATGTTGATGAGATCGAAATAGAAGATGTGACAGATCAACATTATCCAGAGTACACAGACACCGAAGGTTATGTCATTCCAAATCTGGATGACAATCTGGTTAGTGAGACCTTCGAGACTCTGGATAAATAGAAGAAGAGTCTAATAAACAAGAGGAGACAGCCCGAGCCACAGAGGAGGAAGTCAAAGTTATAAAGGCCGAATGGGCTGCATGTTTGAAGATCTAAGAGCCCAACGAAGTGCTTCAACGTCAACTGTCAACACCAAATTGTATAGAGTGAAGAAACATCTAAAGGTGTCGGGCAGAATTATATCGTGGGCGTATTTTGATGATCTTAACGTGTATGCAGTTAAGAGAGAGAAAGGTATTGAGTATTTTAGATTCCCACACGATCTAAAAACTCTACCTGGTTTTGAGCTAAACCAACTGGCAAAGCTGAAGCTGCTTTATGCTGATCCTAGAAAGATGTCAGGATGGTTCGAAGCTGTGCTGAAGAAAGAGTACCACACCCGGTGGGTAATCTTCAGGCCTCAGCAACCTACGAGGTACATTAGAAGGTCTGAAGTGGATCCACGAACTGAGAAACCCAAGATAGTGCTGAAGTGGCGTCCACCACGTACCATGTCTAAGATCCCTCTAAGGGAAATGCCACAGGACATCACTCCACACTTCAAGTGGTGGTACTACGATTGGCGAACAGGAGAAGCGGTCATAGTTCTAAATAAAGAAGGACAAATGGAGGTTATCAAGGTATTCGACCCAATGTGGCTTACTAACTTGACAGCTGAAGATGTTTACATGTTATACCAGTGGCCACTGTTCTATGACGCGCAAGATATTGTACAAGCCCTCCAATTCCAAAACGTGATCAGACTCTGCTTTGCATTTAAAATACATGCAGGAGTTACAAGAGAGGAGAAGTACAAGAAATTTGAAGAGGTTATAGGTCACATAAGACGTTAGATGAATCTAGGTCCAAGGGGGAGTTTGTTGATACATATGTACCTAGATTCTGATCTCAATGTAATATCTTTGTAATGTCTTACATATATGTAATTGAAAGATGATTAATGAAATGCAAATGGTTGTATGTGCTTATAATATTTAATGTTTCATTAATGGGTTGTGTAATGTATGGTTGATTAATTATATAGGTAGGTGATTGTTTGAATTGATATGCGTAATGTAATGATAACTAATACGTTCAAACTTAACATTATGAAGTTATCATGCGAATGGCCCATGCCAATGGACCATACGCATGAATAACTTCAGGCGAATGACTCAGTCGCACGACTGAACCAGGAGACTGGATCAGTCGTAAGACTAGAGCATGAAATTGAACCAGTCGTACGACTGAATGCTCAGCCGTATGTATGGATCAAGCGCATGGATCAATCGCACGACTGACCATGCGTATGGTTCAGTCGCACGAATGAGAAACCCTTACCTATAAATACCACCTCATTCGTGAAAAAAAAGAAAACACTTCGAAGATTCATAACCCTAGTCGACCCAGAGTGTCCTGTTCGTCCATTCCAAGTTCATAGAACGTCTCAGATCATTCCAAGTCCGTTCTTAACGTTTTCTAATCGTTAGGTTTGATCTTGCTAACGTTCTCCCTGATTGGATCGCCAATCAAATAGGATTCCGCACTATTTGATCCGGTTTAACGAATAATCAGTTAGTACTCCGTACGTACACGGTCCTAACATATGTATATATGTATATATATGTATATTTGTATATAGATATATGTATATATGTATATATGTGTGTGTGTGTGTATATATATATATATGTATGTATGTATATTTATATATGTATATATGTATATAGATATATTTATATATGTATATATGTATATAGATATATGTATATATGTATATATGTGTGTGTGTGTATATATATATATATGTATGTATGTATATTTATATATGTATATATGTATATAGATATATTTATATATGTATATATGTATATAGATATATGTTTATATGTATATATGTATATACATAGGGATATTCAATTGAGAACCATATATCTGTAGAAAAATAGAAAGAACCACTTTAACTATTGTAATATTTATTATATAAATATATGAAAATACTTGTATTTTACTACTTTTAAGATAGATTTTTAAAAATCATGATATATATAGTCTTTTGATAGTGTGCATATATTCACTCACATTGTGTTGCATATATGAACATTTTATAGTTTTTTTAAAAAAATTAAAGAAAGAGGTAATAAAATGAAAGAAACAATTAAAACATAGAATTAAATAATCATCTTTTAGTATTACTATTTTTTATCAAGGTGTTATGTATATTGTTTACGTGATTCTTAATAGTTTTTTTACATATTTGTGGTTTTTAATACAATGTTTTCTCTATGTATATTGTTTTTTTAATATATGAAAGGATAAGATGATAATTTAGAAACAAACAATCATTTTCGTTCTAGAACCAAAAGTACGACTATTGAATAATAATAGAGATCGCATAAGATGGAAGTCTAGTATAAAAAAAAGACGTGAAAAAGAAACGCATAAAATTGTTTCACGTTTTGCCATTTTAAGATAGTCGTGATTGGGGGATTTTAACCCTAAACCGAAAAAGCAGACGCTAACGTGGGCGACTATGCTCGGTGACGATGAACCACTGGCCGTAGTGGACGAATAATAATAATAATAATAAATACATCAACTCCAAACACCACCATCACCAGTCACTCAATTCTGCCCAATTTCTCTCTCTACCCTTTTAGATTAACAAACCCCACTTGTGTGTTAATTCATAATCTCCACCGGAAATCTCACTTTTCTCATATTCCGGCTATGATTTCACCGGAGAACACAAATTGGATCTACGAGTACGGATTGATTGAAGATATTGCGGTGCATGATGCTAATTTCACCCTTCCTGATTCTGGATTTAGCTGGCCTATTCAATCCAACTTGAATGGTTCATCGTCTAATCCTAGGTACTGTTATCTAGTCTTGTGTTTATTGTAATTGTTGTTGGAATGGATCGATATCTTGAAGAAATTTGGTTGCTTTTTTAAAAAAAATTAGGGTTTTATGATTTGATGGATGGTATTGAATAGGGGGAGATATAGAACAAGTTATCAAGTTTAGGGTTAATCATAGAACGTGTGTATAATATTTTGCAGTTGGTAGGGTGTAGAGCTTTAATGGCGTTGACTTGATGTTTACTCTTGTGACAGAATAATTGTCCTCATGAATTTGTATTCTGTTGGTTGGTAGACTTGATATATAGAACACATTAGTGTTTTATTAACATGGTTTCTTGGCTGGTTTCATGTGTGGTTTGTAGATCAGGAAGTTGTTTGTTATTAGTTATAGAATAGGTGTGAAATTGGCTTTTTTTCTTCGGATTAACTGCAATTTAGCTATTTATGTGTCTCTGTAAGTCAATAATTTACATGATTATGTGTGATAATTTGTGCTAAACTAATTGAGTATATGCATCTTATTTGGCTCTGCAAGTCGATAATTTTCATGATTATATGTGATATCTGTGCTACACTAACCGAATACACAAGCTTACTTCTGTTGTTTCTTCTTTCAATTTTTTACATTGCCTGCTGTATTTGGTTCCAGTGGGGATCTTGATGGCTCGTTTGTGGATTCAGATGGACATAATGATTCTAGATCGAAGAAGCGGTAGTTATTTCTTCCTTCTTAAGCACATGCTTTTTGTTTATGTATAAACAAGATTGTCTTGTTATCATGCTATGTTGAATTTTTGACATGTGTTTAACAGGGGAAGGTCAGAATCTTGCAGTGGTACAAGTAGCAAAGCATGCCGAGAGAAGTTGAGGAGAGATAAGCTAAATGATAAGTATGATATTATCTGTCACTGCTATTTCTATTATTCTATGTCTTTCTTTCATATTTTGTCACTTACAGTTGTGGCGTGTGTTTAGGTTTGTTGAATTGGCTACAATTCTTGATCCAGGGAGGCCCCCAAAATTGATAAAGCTGCAATTTTGGTTGATGCTGTTCGGATGGTGACCCAATTAAGAAAAGAAGCACAGAAGCTGAAAGATTCTACCTCAGATCTTCAGGAGAAAATTAAGGAGCTGAAGGTTACATTTTTTATTATCTTGCAGTGCAAAATGGGCAGTTGGCAACAAGGTCAAAAGGGTAATGCGGGTTGGGTTTATTAGGTCGACCCAAACCATGAATCAATTTCCCAAAAGTTCCACTTTTTACTTGTTCAAATTTTAGTCGTAGTGGATTACAAAATTGTGTTATTTCAAACTATAATCAAATTCTTTGAATAAAATGATGTAGGGGGCTTTATATGTTAAAGTTATGCTTATGGTGACTTTTAACTCATTCATCCCATTTGGCTTGTATTCTTTTAAACTACTTTTTGATTTATTATTTTACATATTTTACCTATTAGAGATAAAGCATATTTGACCTATTAGAGATGAAGCATAATATGCATTGTCCCATTTATAAGTAAATGGGTCAAAGTGACCACTTCTATCTTTCTGTTCTGTGACCACCTCTATTTTGATTGTTGACTTGTTTAGGCTGAGAAAAACGAACTTCGTGACGAGAAACAAAGGCTGAAGATGGAGAAAGAGAAACTTGAGCAACAAGTAAACTCAATGAACCCACAACCTACTTTCATGGCTCCTCCACCTGCAATCCCTGCTGCATATGCTGCCCAGGGCCCAGTAGGAAATAAGTTGGTTCCAGTCATCAGTTACCCAGGAATGGGAATGGCCATGTGGCAGTTTATGCCACCTGCTGCTGTCGACACTTCGCAGGATCATGTGCTCCACCCGCCAGTTGCTTAATTTAGCAATCGGTTCTTGTGCATTCAGTTTGTCATTGATCTATAACTGTATTAGGTTTGTTGTTTGTGTAACTATGGCCAAACTTGTATTATAGTCTCCATGTTATACATAAGGTATCTCTATGAAGTTAAACTAACTGTTAATGTGTGTTAATTTGCTAGTGTTTTGTTTGACGTGGCAATTTATGAT
Organism: Flaveria linearis; assembly: GCA_024085815.1. Lineage (NCBI taxonomy): Eukaryota > Viridiplantae > Streptophyta > Magnoliopsida > Asterales > Asteraceae > Flaveria > Flaveria linearis. The sequence continues at coordinate 50,752,728 of CM044014.1, read as the reverse complement.
TTGTCTTGCTCCTAGTGAAATACTCAAACCTGTTAATTTTAGTTTGGGGCATCATCATTCAATGTCTGATTGGAACTTCTTTCACAACTTGCACACAACTGTTTTATGGAATACTCGGATGTTTCCAAAATGTGATTGTCACAAAACAAAATAACTGTAGTAGTAATATTGATCATTGAATATAGCCAATTTAGTAGGTTATATCCATTATTAATGGAGTTTGAGTGATTTTAAATCCTTTTAGTATTTTGAACACACACATTGAGATAAAACGCAACTTATTTTAACCCATTAGTCAAAAGTTTCCACTTCTTTTACGGTATAACACTGCATCATCCAGGAGCCCCAGCCATGAGCCATCTCAAGCTGTGGCCTTACTTCATCTTCAGCTTGAGAAAACTTCATCAACCTATCATTTACTTGCAGTTTGAGTTCTTTCCAGTTTAACTAAGGTGATAGTCTTCTTCGACACCATCTTTTTGTAGGTGAGGTTCACAATCTCTTCCTGCCGTTCAAAAATGTTTTCTTCGTAGTCGGAAAAAGGTTTAATTCTTGAAAAGATGAACTTAAAAAAAATGATGGTGTGTGCACTTTTGTGTAAATCAAAAGAGAACCACCAATGCACAATTGCCAACTTATCAAGATGCGTCCTTGCAGAACAAGGGCTCTAACTCAATAGAGTGAGTGGGAAACTAAAGATATTGGTGAGCTAGCAGCAGATGGTGATAATTGGCTGAGAAACAATAATGACGGTGATATAAATTGATTGACGATGATGGTGATTTCAATGATCAGTTGTTAATAACAAAGGGTGGTGGTGACCAGTTATAAATAGTCGTTGTAGGTGGTGATGAAAGGGGATATAAAATGGTAAAAAGATCACCACATAAATAATTACAGGCTATGACAAAGGTCTTGTGTACTTGTGTCACCAATAGCAAGAGTAGATGGACGAATAACGAGCTAGGAAATGAAAACGACAAATGGGGATGGATTATCACCATGCGTTTCGGATACAGTCTAAAACCATACGTGCATGTCACGAGTAAGCATAATAAGAATGGAAAATGTATAAATGACATAACGCAAAAAATTGTGTATAAATTAATGCAACTCAAGTAGACTGACGTAGGCTCATATGGTAACGATATTAAGTGCATGCCATGAGAAGGCTTAGTGAAATGTGATAATATGTGAATGTCAAGAGTAGACTATACATGAGGAATATATGAGTATTTCACGAGTAGACGAAGCATGGGATAATGATAACATGTCACAAGTACGCGCTAAGCTTAGGTGATTATGTGTGTGTGCATTGAGTGGTTTCATGTGATATTATGTGTTTGACATGTATATGATTAAATAATGAACAAGTGTGTTTGGTGAAGAAATTGACATATGAGCAAATGTATGATACTACTGATGTTTTTGTGATGTTAATATGTTCGATAGAAGCTACAGATCTGAAAACTGAGATGGACAATAAATTGAGGTTAACAAGTCTCATAGGGTAATATATATATGTAAATTTAAGGTTATGAGGCTTAATGGATCAAATGGATGTGAACTTGAGGTTACAAGCCTATATGAAAATAATAGGCGTACACTTGAGGTTACTCCCTTTAGAAGATATAATGGAAGTTAATTAGAGTTACAAGCCTTAGGGGTTGTTTGGTAACCCATTAATAAGAAGCTATCTCTGAGCCGGTAAAAGATTAATGTGTTTGTTTAAAAAAAAACTCCGCCTCTTAACCATTCCATTCAACTCTGAATGGTTAAGCTCAAAAACAATGTTGAATAAGTAATGGACATCTTTAGAACCCCCCCCCCCCACCCCCCCACCCCACCCACACAACATCGACGTGACCTTCCTAAATTTCCCTCCCCTAATCGCTAACCCTTCCTACCTCACCCAACTTCACCGCCCAGTCACTACCGCTCCCTTGTCGTAGCACCCCTTTCCACTACAACAAGCATTGTCGCCATCTAGCATGGGTCGTGACCCCTTAGTTAATTTTTATTTTTGCACTACACACTACTAGAAAAATTACATTAATAGATGACGGGCATTGCCCGTCATCTTTGGGGTCAGATGATGCTATATGCGTGTCAAGAAATGGGTACGTAGTCATAAATAAAGATGTGTGTGTCATCTCCTTACGATGGTCAGAAGATGACGTTCATTTATGATGGGCAATAAATGACGTGCATTGTGCGTCAACGAAGGTAGTAAAAAATGACAAGATGACAAGCGCGCGTATATAATCGATTGTGTATTTTCTAGTAGTGACAACTTCTTTCTACTTGGTTTTCTCATCTCTTCAAGTATATATCTTATCATCTTCATTTACATACATGATTTCGTAGATTTTAGTTCTAGTGTTACAAGAATTCAAATAAAAAAGGGCTTTTATGAAACTTTTATGTTCTAGGGTTTTATGGATATGAAAAGTTAGTGCCTTAATGAAAATTGGATGTTATTAGTTCCTAAAAGTTGTATTTTAGTTCTAGGGTTTTAAGAATTTCTTAGTTATTGATGTTTGTAGTTTATAAAAGTTATGTTTTGTTTGATTCAAGATGTATGTAGATTACAAAAGTTGTGTTTGCTTTGATTTAAGATATTGTTAGGTTATGAAACTTATGTTTGGTTTGATTGAAAATAAATCTAGTGGATGAAATTTGAATTTGTTTTGATTCAAAATGTTGCTAGGTTATAAAAGTTATGTTTGGTTTGATTCAATATGTTTTAATTTATAACAGTTATGTTTGGTTTGATTCAAAACAAAACAAGTATATGAAAGTTGTGTTTGCTTTGATGCAAGAAGTTGCTAGATCATGAAAGTTAGGGTTTTTTTATTCAAGATGTTGGTTGGTTATAAAAGTTGTGTTTGCTTTGATTCAAGATGTTGTTAGGTTATAAAGTTATGTTTGGTTTGATTGAAAATAAATCTAGTTGGTGAAATTTGAGTTTACTTTAATTCAAGATGTTGTTAGGTTATAAAACTTATGTTTGGTTGATTCAATATGTTTTTAGTTTTTTTTAGTTTATGTTTTTGCTTAAAGTTCCTCGTTATGATAGTTTAAGTTAGTTTCCTTTTGCATATTTTTTATTGTTTAGAGAAAATTTCTAAAAAAAAAAAATTAGGGTTAACCGGAAGCAAAAGGGGGTTGGAAAAACTAATCTAGAAACATGAGTCCATAAATTAACACTTCATAGAAGTGAGGGAATCAGTATTAAGCAAATTTCTTGGAAGACTTTAGTGGATAAATTAAAACAGAACACAATTTCATAGCAGATAAAAGCTAAATAAAGAATCACTATAATTATCTAAAAGTGAAATATACAACATGATCAAATCTAAAAAGAAAACTTGCAATATTTTTAATAGTGTAACAGACACTTTTAACTTATGGGAAGAAGAGTGACAATTAAAGATGAAGGTATTTCGTGAATATTTTTAAATAATACATATTATATATCAATAATATTATATTATTTTTTAGTATTTTTTACACAGTCCAATACATATATAGAAGCTTTGAGAAGCACACCCTTTCTTACCTAGATATTTGTTCAGTTGTTTGAGGGCTCTACTTCTAATGGGTTTAACAGTTGGAGGCCATCTTCAACATTTGCTCTTCCTTCTGATGAAGTGTCTTGTTAAATTTTAGATGGTCTTGATAACATTGAATGCACTCAAATGGAACTAGGTGTTAGTGAAGAGTAATCAAATGAGTCCAAAAAGTAAAAGGAAAACGCCAACTGCAGGTGTTAATGAGGATTTAACCATTCGGTCTAAAGCTAAAAAGGAGAAACAAAAATATAAGAAAACATTAAACTTAAAGCTAATAGAAGTTGGGGACCAAATATCTCGGATTGCAAAGATGTTGATTGAAAAACACAATTTGATTAATGATATGGATGCATGCATGGAGAAGCTGGAGAGTTTGGGGTATAGCATGTTTGATAAAAAATATCAAAATGACACTCATGCTTTTTGATAAAAGTGTTAACGAAATTTATGCTTTTTGATAAAAGTGCTGACATAAAGAAGATGTGGTTCCGACTACAGCCATCGACATGCGAACTATGGGTAAAACACACAAGCAAAATATGGATTGTTTTGATATTATGTTTGGGTTTTTTTGATAATATGTTTATGTATTTTTTTTTTGAGGTGATGGTTAGGTTTTTTGGATAATATGTTTATGGGTTTTTTGGATATGATGGTTAGGTTTTTGGATGATATGTTTATGGATGTTTTTAATTATTTTGATGGATGCAATGGATGATATGTTTATAGATGTTATTAATTGCTTTGATGAAAGTTTTTGAAATATATGTTTACTGATGTTTTTAATTGTTTTGATGGATGTTTTTCAAAGATATGTTGATGGATGTGATATACATATATATGTTAATAGGTAGCCTATGGATTCGGAGGATGAGATTATTTTTTTCATTTTACTTTGTTGGCAATGGCTATGGTTAAAGGATAAGAGACTTGAACTTGACATTGTCCAGTCATGCGTACACGCAAGAGTTGTTGCATGGATCTTCTACACAATGCCATGAGATGATGCATATTTCACGTGAAGCATATGTGCTATTGTGCAATTATTTTCAACAAAGAAATTGATTGTAAAGTAGTAGGTTGATAACCTTTGAAGAAAAGTAGGCTATGTTTTTGGTTTTCATATGTAATAATCGGATGGTTAAACGATGATTTCAACATTCAATATAAATGATTCGTAGATGTTTTCATGAGGTCCTAAATACAATGAGGAATTTTGCAAGAGAAGTTATAGTTCCAACATATTCTAATACAATCATAAGTATTTCAAAAGGCATAGAAAGCTAAAACATATTTTTCCTAGAGCAATAGGTGCGTTAGATGAAACTCTTATATATTGTCACACCCTCAAAATCCACTAACGGGTTTTACCGTCAGGCGCGTGACATAACCAGGATCTCAGATAAGCATCAGTTACACCAAACGACTCGATAATTACAAAACATATAGATTGCTTAATAATAATGAAACAATCCAATTATATTTAAGTATTGCGGAAGCGTAAACAATATAACATTTAACAATAGTTTTGGAACACGTAAACATGCGTCCAATCTAGTTTATACAAAGTAAATGAAGATTTAATCTTGAAAACAGTTTGTGATGAATGCAGAATGACATGCAGTAGATGCTGTGCTCCTAAATGTGCCACATCAATGTCCTGAGAGAAAACGTGCAAAATCTCAGTACAAGACTGGTGAGTTCACAGGTTTATCAGAAAACTGTAAATATCAGTAATGAAATTCCCGGATTTTGTAATCAAAGCATACAATGGGTAGCTAATCCATAATGATCCCTATGTGTATGAAGTCGCGACCGAGCTGACATGACAATGGGTAGCATGTTTCTCTCCCCCAAAAGAGTATATAAGTAAAAGTGGGGCTGTAAACTCACCTTGAATTGATGTAATGAAAGCAACAAGAGCTTCAAAGAATAAGGCAATGCACGATCAAACACGATCAATACCTATTATTGATTGTAATTAAGCCTTTAAAATATACCCAACGCGAATAGATATATTTTGTCGGATTCGAGTTGGTTCAGGATCGACGCACACGATTTGATATATATACTTATGTTTGATTAATTAAAGTATCTTTTATAACTTATAGTTATTGTCGTAAATAGTTCGTGAAATTGTGAGATGTATAATTCTTATGATTTTTCATGGTTATTTCGTATTTACGCACGACTTAAGGTCTATTTTTATAAAAATAATTATTTATAATTTTTATAAATAATATTTTATTAAGATTATTAATAAAATAAATTTACAGAAAATGTTTATATAGTATTTTAAATAAGGAAAGTTTATAAAACTTATCCTTATAATTTTTAAGAATTTTTGTATAATTTTTAGAAGCTCAAAAGGCTTTAAAAAATTTGTTGTAGGTGGCCGGGTTCGAACCCGGGACCTCCAACTCACAAACAAGCCCGCGTACCAGTGAACCAAAGGCCTCAGCCACGGTGGTATTCGGTTACAACTGCTTTTAAACCGTGTTCCCCTATTTCCCCCAATTCCCCTTAGAACCCTAATTCGATCTGGGTTAAATTGAAGATCGAATCGATGTTCATCTCCAAATTAATGTTGGGGCTTTTAATGCCCATGCAAAAACTAGTGTGTAGGTATGATTAATTACCTGTTTCGATTTGATTTGGTGATAGACGCAGTTAAGAACAGAGCGCGACAGGGGATAAATCGGTTCGTGTTGATTTTGTTGATGATGATCAAATTAATTGCACAGGAAGCTTCTAAGGATGCTTATGATCGAAAGCCCTTTGTAAATTTTAGTGTATATGGGTCGGGGTTGGGTTTTGATTAAGTTGCAGGTTCGATGAACGAGGAACTCGAATTCGGTGTGTGTGTGTGTGTTTCAGATGATGTTACAAGTTGTATTCGATTTATAATCTGATAAAGTTCGATCTAATTGAGTTAATTTGACTGTAATATCGTTTTAGTGGATTAACTAGCCGTTTGAAACGGTCGGGAAATAAAGTGAAATTTTATAGCCGTTGATTGACCGTTTCAACGCGTTTTCTTGTTGCATTGGGTTCGAATCTTGCCCACGAAACGGTTCATTGTATTTTGAGCTATAAAAATCGAGTTTTTAAACGGTTTTGGGGTTCGCCGGCGTGTTGCCGGAATTTGACCGGTCCGGTGGTCGGAAAAACGGGATTGGGCGGGGGTTGGGTTTGAAAATTTGGAAATTACAGTTTTGGTCCCTGTGGTTTTTAAGATTATTATTTCTTGTATAAAGTTTCCTTTTAAAGTTTCTATAATGACAAAATGCTCCCTGGACTTATTATTATTATTATTATTGTTGTTGTTGTTGTTGTTGTTGTTGTTGTTGTTGTTGTTGTTGTTGTTGTTGTTGTTGTTGTTGTTGTTGTTGTTGTTGTTGTTGTTGTTGTTGTTGTTATTATTATTATTATTATTGTCATTGTTATTATTATTATTATTATTCTTAAATAATAGCAAAATGGATTGATTTGCGATAAACGGATAAAATTAGTTTAAATCGTATTAACCGAAAAACTCGGGTTGTCACATTATCCCCTTGTTGAAGGAATTTTCGTCCCGAAAATTAGAACACTGGGGTTAGCAAACGAGTATATGAAGAAATTCGGTTAGACCGATAGATCGACTATGAAAATACGTGAGGACAGTTGATACACACGGTGAGTTAACGAGCTTAATGCCAATTGACGGACTTGTTAGTGACAGATGTCACACACCATCACATTACCACATGATCTTCAACAAGAAGAATCTTAGGTTTCCTTTCTGATTTGGGAATATCTTGAATGTTTCTAGAACTTTTGTTCATCAGAAGGTGACCATGAAACCATAGGTAGATCATAGTGATTCTCTTTTTCTTTCTTGATGCAGTTTGTGTTTTCATTTCCTGAGGTACATTTTGAAGAACTTTCGGGTTCTGATGAGATATCAAAAGAAGAAATTCATCATCTGATGATTCGTTGTCAGTCATATCATCAACTCCATCTGCATCATCTGAGTTGTCACACGCATGTGAAACTTTATGAGGTAGAACAAATGTGAAAGTAGACCCATAATGTTCTTTGCTTGATATTGTGAGATGTCACAGTATCCCCCAGTTGAGAGAATTTCGTCCCGAAATTCAGTTGGAGTTAAGTCCTGAAGCTGTATCCACGAATAAGTGCGGATATTTAGATTTCATCTGGTCCTCACGTTCCCAGGTGAATTCTGGACCTCGCTTAGAGTTCCATCTAACGCACACAATGGGGATTTTGCTACGCTTTAGTACTGGGCCAATCCGTTTGACAATCTCAAATGGCCCCACGTATCTTGGGCTTAACTTCCCACGCTTTCCAAAGCGTATTACACCCTTCCAGGGTGAGACCTTCAGCAGTACTTTGTCACCAACCTGAAACTCCAATGGCTTCCGACGCTTGTCGGCGTAACTCTTTTGTCGATCACGTGCTGCCGCCATATGGTTACGAATTTGCATGATCTTCTCAGTTATTTCGTGCACAAGTTCAGGTCCTGTAAGTTGGCTTTCTCCTACTTCTACCCAACAGATAGGTGATCGGCACTTACGTCCATACAATGCCTCAAATGGAGCTGCCTTGATCGAGGTGTGATAACTGTTATTATAGGAGAACTCAACCAATGGTAGATGAGTTTCCCAACTGTTGCCAAAATCGATCACACAGGCACGCAACATGTCTTCCAGTGTCTGGATTGTACGCTCACTTTGACCATCGGTCTACGGGTGATACGCAATACTCATATCTAGCCGCGTTCCTAAGGACCGTTGTAATGATTGCCAGAAGTGAGAAGTGAACCGAGCATCACGGTCAGAAATGATGGATATCGGTACGCCATGCCGAGAGACTATTTCCCTTAGATAGATACGGGTAAGCTTCTCCATTCAATCAGTCTCTCGGATTGCCAGAAAGTGTGCGGATTTCGTTAAGCGATCTACTATAACCCAAATGGTATCGTATCCGCTGGGAGTCCTAGGTAACTTCGTGATGAAGTCCATGGAGATCTGCTCCCATTTCCACACTGGAATTTCCAGTTGTTGGAGTAATCCAGATGGTCTCTGGTATTCTACCTTAACCTTGGACAAGTTAGGCATTTGCTTACGTATGTGGCTATCTCCGCTTTCATTCTCGGCCACCAGTAAAATTCTTTCAGGTCCTGATACATCTTGTCTGAACCTGGATGGATTGAGTAACGTGTCTTATGAGCTTCATCCATTATCAGCTCTCGCAAATTCCCGTGCTGGGGTACCCAGATCCGTTTCATAAAATAACGGATTCCATCAGCTTTTATCTCCAACTGTTTCTCCATGCCTCGCATGGATTCTGCTTTCAGGTTCTCCTTCTTCAAGGCCTCAGATTGAGCAGCTTTGATTTGCAGTGGCAGATCGGAGTGGATTGTCATTTGCAATGCGCGCACCCGACGAGGCTTTAGAGTTTCCATACGACTCAGGGCATCGGCTACTACATTAGCCTTACCCGGATGGTACTTGATCGCACAGTCATAATCATTGAGTAACTCTAACCATCGTCGTTGTCGCATATTCAATTCCTTCTGGTCAAATATGTGCTGGAGGCTCTTATGATCTGTATAGATCGTGCACTGGTTCCATATAGGTAGTGCCTCCAGATCTTCAAGGCAAACACTACAGCTCCTAGTTCCAGATCATGCGTGGTGTAGTTCTTCTCATGCACCTTAAGTTGTCTAGATGCATAAGCTATGACTTTATCGCGTTGCATCAGTACACATCCCAAACCTTGGATGGATGCATCATAGTAGACAACAAAGTCATCAGTTCCTTCTGGTAAGGCTAGGATTGGTGCACTGTAGAGTTTGTCTTTAAGCGCCTGAAACGCTGTTTCCTCTTTGCTGCCCCACTTGTAAACTACTCCCTTACGAGTTAGGGCAGTCAAAGGTTGCGCCAACTTCGAAAATCCTTCGATGAACCTCCGGTGATAGCCTGCCAAACCAAGGAATTGTCGCACCTCAGTAGGCGTCTTTGGTGCCGGCCAATTCTTGATTGCTTCAATCTTTGAAGGATCAACGTGGATACCTTTCTCATTCACCACATGCCCAAGGAACTGCACTTCACGCATCCAGAAGTCGCATTTTGAGAACTTTGCGTAAAGTTGTTTGTTCCTCAGCAATTCCAGCATGGTTCTCAAATGTTCCTCATGATCTTCCTTATTACGGGAGTAGATCAGTATGTCATCGATGAATACAATGACAAACTTATCCAAATAAGGCTTGCAGACGCGATTCATAAGGTCCATGAAAACTGCTGGGGCATTGGTCAGTCCGAACGGCATTACAACAAAATCATAGTGTCCATAGCGAGTCCGGAACGCCGTCTTCGGAATATCCTCTTCTCGAACCCTTAGCTGATGATAACCGAATCTCAAGTCGATCTTGGAATAGTGGCTAGATCCTTGCAATTGATCGAACAAGTCATCAATGTGTGGAAGTGGATACCTATTCTTGATCGTCACCTTGTTCAGTTCGTGGTAATCAATACACATCCTGAAGGTTCCATCTTTCTTCTTAACGAAAAGCACTGGAGCTCCCCAGGGTGAAGAGCTGGGACGTATGAATCCCTTGTCTAACAATTCTTGCAATTGCTTAGACAGTTCCAGTAGTTCGTTCGGTGCCAGACGGTACGGCGCCCGAGCGATTGGAGTCGCTCCAGGTGCTAATTCAATCTGAAATTCTACCTGTCTGTGTGGAGGAACACCAGGTAGTTCTTCGGGAAATACTTCAGGAAAGTCCCTTACGACTGGAATATCTTCGACACGCTTTTCATTCGTCTTTGTCTCAGTAACAAGTGCCAACAAGGCAATGTGTCCTTTCCTGAGACATTTATGAGCCTTCAAATATGATATGATGCCGACCACCGCTCCCTCCTTATCACCTTCCACTGTAAGGATTTCATCGTCCGAAATGGGTAACTTGACCTGCTTCTCCTTGCAAATGATCTCAGCACTGTTCTTGGATAGCCAATCCATTCCGACTACTACGTCGAAGCTACCGAGTAGGACTGGAATAAGGTCTATGTGGAAAGTATGACCAGACAAACCTAGTTTACATTTCCTATATACTTGAGTTGCCGTTATTGTCCTACCATCAGCTATTTCTATGGCATATTCAGAACTCAAGTTAGTAGGTACCATTCCTAGTGTTTTACTAAACTTGATGGAAACATAACTCTTATCAGCACCAGAGTCAAATAGAGTAGAGGCATAACATCCATTAATAGTGAATCTACCAGACACTACAGTAGGGTCATTTCGAGCCTCACCTGAACCCATGATGAAGGCTCTGCCTCTGCCACCGCCGCCTCCATTGTTGTTGTCTTTGGGCTTATCAACAGCACCATTGTCACCATTCTTTTTCCGTCTCGGGCAATCCCTTTTAAAGTGCCCGGGTTGACCACATTCAAAACACACAGTCTGATTGTGGTTCTGCTGCTGTTGAGGTGCCTTTCCCGAGAGGTTCACCCTGCAATACTTGGCAACATGACCAAACTTCCCGCACCTCTCACAAGTGTTCCTTGTGCACTGCCCAGTATGATGGAGCTGACATTTGTTGCACTTTGGAAGGTTTCCATGATAGCCGCCCGAATGAGAAGATTGGGACGGATGGAACTTCTTGTGTTGCTGTTGCTGATGAGTGGAGGATGAAGGTTGCTTCTCACTAGTGGAAGGTTCCCATTTCCTCTTGTTTTCCTTGAAACCCGATGCAGCACCTCACGGGGGTAGCTTGCCCTGTGCGACGGCCTGATCCGTCAGCTTGTACGCCAGTCGGATAGCCTCCTGTATGGTAGCTGGTCTTGCAGTGGTGACCATGCTCTGTATTTCTGGAACCAGCCCATCTATGTACCTCTCAACCCATTTGTAAGCCGGGTTAACCATAGTGGGACACAGAGTAGCCAACTCATGAGAACGAGTTGTGTAGGCTTCGATTTTAGAACCTACCATCTTCAGGTTCCAAAATTCGGTTTCCAGTTTTTGTACTTCATCTCATGAACAGTACTCCTCTTTCAGCAGGTTCTTGAATTCTTCCCATGTCGTGGCGTTTGCAGCTTCAACGCCCAACATCTGAACTTGTGTGTTCCACAAGCTCAGAGCAGCACCATCCAGTGTGCCAGCAGCATATTTTACCCTATTCCCAGTAGGGCAGTTGTAGATTTCGAACACCGACTCCAGCTTTTTGAACCAACGGAGCAGTCCCACCGCTCCCTCAGTTCCATTGAACGGTTAGGCTTGCAGTCCATAAAGGACTTGTAGGTGCAAGTCGGTTGTCCAATAGGGTTCTGCTGTGGAGGGTGTTGGTTTGCCAACGCTGTGGTAATACTATGATTGATAGTCGCTACCAATTCTGCAGGCGTCATTGAGATGTTACCTCCCCCGCGTCCTCGTCCTCTTTCAGACATTCTTTAAATTACCAAATATCAAAAGCTATCAGTCGTATGAAAATAGACCTTTTGTCTTGGAATGAAAAGGAAGAGAAAGTCAAGGATTTAAAGAAATAGACAAGCTAGAGAATCAGTCCGAATCTGAGGGATTAACACAAATGTCATGGTTTGAATTTCGTCCAAATTCAAGGTAAGGGTGAGCATTCCTGCGAGTAGAACTGATAGATAGTTTCCACATCAGTGGCTATGTCATATGAAGACCGAGACCTTCTTGCTCAAGGTGTAGGAATGATGACTTATACTGACTACAACGTTACCACCCAACCAGATTCACCGGACTTAGCATGCACGACAAATTACAATTACGTGTGCACCCGTAATGGTAATTTTCTTTGCTTGATCACCCCTGGTTCCTCCTATCAGGTTAACATATCTTGTCAAGTATAGTGGTCATCAACGATAGAAGTACCAAATAGGTAAGTATTATATCGGGGTCGATCAATCAAAGTATACGAAAAGATCAGTAAGGTTCAGGAATCGTTGACACGTCAAGGTAATTTGACCCTTTTGCCTTAGAGACTTGTGTCTTGACCATAGTTTATCACTCATCCCAAAAATCCCCAGGTAGCGTAACTGGTTTCACAATAAGATTTATACGAATACACTTGCCTTAGCCCGAAGGCCTTTATGCCAGGAAATCCAGAATACAGGTGTCTATATGTCACACAAATCATGAAGAGCATTTAGGTGATACCAAATGCATACAAAATTTCCCGTGACTCACAGCAACTCGGAGCCACCATCCCGGTAGTCATATGCTCACAGGGATATGTTAAGGCAAAAGTTTTCAGGCAACCAATTAAGTAAGCATAGCTTAGTAATCTATGTGTGTGTAACTAATGCAAATCCAGCTATAGTCTAAAATGCAATGCAAATGAGATGCAAGGTTCATTTTAGTTCGCTATAACTAATGCTCTGATACCAATCTGTCACACCCTCAAAATCTACTAACGGGGTTTTACCGTCAGGCGCGTGACATAACCAGGACTCAGATAAGCATCAGTTACACCAAATGACTCGATAATTACAAAACATATAGATTGCTTAATAATAATGAAACAATCCAATTATATTTAAGTATTGCGGAAGCGTAAACAAGATAACATTTAACAATAGTTTTGGAACACGTAAACATGCGTCCAATCCAGTTTATACAAAGTAAATGAAGATTTAATCTTGAAAGAGTTTGTGATGAATGCGGAATGACATGCAGTAGATGATGCGCTCCTAAACGTGCCACATCAATGTCCTGAGAGAAAACATGCAAAATCTCAGTACAAGACTGGTGAGTTCACAGGTTTATCAGAAAACTGTAAATATCAGTATGAAATTCCCGGATTTTGTAATCAAAGCATACAATGGGTAGCTAATCCATAATGATCCCTATGTGTATGAAGTCGCGACCGAGCTGACATGTAATCAATAATAAAGCAGGCCCGGCTGTGGATCACACACCACAACACTTGTAATTAGACTAACCGTTCACCCGGTTGACAAACGTTGTGCTAGCGCGACTAGCCCGGGTGGGGTATGTGAATCCCAGTAGTACTACTAACAAGCACCTTGCTATTAACCATATTAACGGTCCGAAGGGCAAAGTATAACACCATAATATCAAGTATATGCAGTATTACAGAAACCCAATGTAATGTAACGTTTATGAAAACAGCATGTTTCTCTCCCCCAAAAGAGTATATAAGTAAAAGTGGGGCTGTAAACTCATCTTGAATTGATGTAATGAAAGCAACAAAAGCTACAAAGAATAAGGCAATGCACGATCAAACACGATCAATACCTATTATTGATTGTAATTAAGCCTTTAAAATATACCCAACGCGAATAGATATATTTGGTCGGATTCGGGTTGGTTCGGGATCGACGCACACGATTTGATATATATACTTATGTTTGATTAATTAAGGTATCTTTTATAACTTATAGTTATTGTCGTAAATAGTTCGTGAAATTGTGAGATGTATAATTCTTATGATTTTTCATGGTTATTTCGTATTCACGCACGACTTAAGGTCTATTTTTATAAAAATAATTATTTATAATTTTTATAAATAATATTTTATTAAGATTATTAATAAAATAAATTTACAGAAAATGTTTATATAGTATTTTAAATAAGGAAAGTTTATAAAACTTATCCTTATAATTTTTAAGATTTTTTGTATAATTTTTAGAAGCTCAAAAGGCTTTAAAAAATTTGTTGTAGGTGGCCGGGTTCGAACCCGGGACCTCCAACTCACAAACAAGCCCGCGTACCAGTGAACCAAAGGCCTCAGCCGCGGTGGTATTCGGTTACAACTGCTTTTAAACCGTGTTCCCCTATTTCCCCCAATTCCCCTTAGAACCCTAATTCGATCTGGGTTAAATTGAAGATCGAATCGATGTTCATCTCCAAATTAATGTTGGGGCTTTTAATGCCCATGCAAAAACTAGTGTGTAGGTATGATTAATTACCTGTTTCGATTTGATTTGGTGATAGATGCAGTTAAGAACAGACCGCGACAGGAGATAAATCGGTTCGTGTTGATTTTGTTGATGATGATCAAATTAATTGCACAGGAAGCTTCTAAGGATGCTTATGATCGAAAGCCCTTTGTAAATTTTAGTGTATATGGGTCGGGGTTTGGGTTTTGATTAAGTTGCAGGTTCGATGAACGAGGAACTCGAATTCGGTATGTGTGTGTGTTTCAGATGATGTTACAAGTTGTATTCGATTTATAATCTGATAAAGTTCAATCTAATTGAGTTAATTTGACTGTAATATCATTTTAGTGGATTAACTAGCCGTTTGAAACGGTCGGGAAATAAAGTGATATTTTATAGCCGTTGATTGACCGTTTCAACGCGTTTTCTTGTTGCATTGGGTTCGAATCTTGCCCACGAAACGGTTTGTTGTATTTTGAGCTATAAAAATCAAGTTTTTAAACGGTTTTGTGGTTCGCCGGCGTGTTGCCGGAATTTGGCCGGTCCGGTGGTCGGAAAAACGGGATTGGGCGGGGGTTGGGTTTGAAAATTTGGAAATTACAGTTTTGGTCCCTGTGGTTTTTAAGATTATTATTTCTTGTATAAAGTTTCCTTTTAAAGTTTCTAGAATGACAAAATGCTCCCTGGACTTATTATTATTATTATTATTATTATTATTATTATTATATTATTATTATTATTATTATTATTATTATTATTATTATTATTATTATTATTATTATTGTCATTGTTATTATTATTATTATTCTTAAATAATAGCGAAATGGATTGATTTGCGATAAACGGATAAAATTAGTTTAAATCGTATTAACCGAAAAACTCGGGTTGTCACATATATGCAACCATAACCGTTGATCAACACATATATGCAACCATAACCGTTGATCAACAGACTCGCTATAGAGGAATAAGTAAAGATGAACTTAAAATGTGTTGGGAATTTATGATTTTGATATGATATTTACGTTTGTACGAGCGGGATGTTAATTTTAATGGTTAATAGACTGGATATTAATTTATGGCTACGAGCCTCAAAGGATAAATATAGAGGATCATGCTTAAACCTTTAATTAACAAGGGTGCTAGTAATTACTACACGAAACGCGTATAATAGAAATAGGTGAACCCGAAAAAGGATAAAAGGATATTCGTTGTAAGTAGAGATGTAAACGAGCCGAGCCGAGCCCGAGCCTTATAGTACTCGAGCTCGGTTCGATGGGTTTTTCTTAAAGCTCGAGCTCGTTCGAGCCTGTTATTTCTGGATCGAGCTCGGCTCGAGTAGCGAAAATAAAGCTCGAACTCGACTCGTATAAGCTCGGTTTAGTTGCATAACAAAACTACCGAGCCAAAGCTCGGCTCGAGCTCGAGATTTAAGCTCGGTTTAGTTACTATATGGAAACTTAAAAAACATCATCATAACGCAATCACAATTTACAAACGAGGAAAAACATCCTTAAACCATATGATGTTACGAGATCAAAATAAAGTAACTTAAATCATATGAAGTAACAAGGCAAAGTTTAGTATTCTAGCAAAAAACACATAATTTGTAGCTAATAAACCAAAAACATCTTCTCAAGTATATCATTTAGCCAATACTTCACAAAAAATAACAAGCCTTCATATTGTTACTTGTTAGACCTGAAACATCAAATTTAAAAATTAAAACAAGTTTTGTAACAAAAAATACATTACATCAACTATACATAATAATAGATTCTTAATGAAAGTGTCTTAAAAGCCAAGTAAAATCAATACCATACCTTCTAATCACAAACATTTTACTTGTTTTTCTCACTAGGTAGTATAACCTCACATGGTGCCTCATCTTTCTACAAAAGAAATTCAATAGTTAAATTAATAATATATCAAAATTCAAATAATATATATTTTAAAATGTACCTTGAGCTTCTTTTTTACTCCATAAAGTTGTCTAATCCAATCTCCTCCACAAATCAACATTTCTACCGTAGAAGGCGCCAATAAAGATTGATATGGCTCAATGACTCTTCCCCCGGCGCTAAAAGTTGACTCTGATGCAACTGTAGAAATTGGAACCGCGAGTATATCCGTTGCCATTTTCGATAGAACACGATACTTGAGCTTGTGAACGTTCCACCACTCTAAAACATTGAACTTCATTCCTTCATATCCTTTAAGTAACCCTTCCTCCAAATACATTTTTAGTTCAGATTTGTCTGCTTTATCCACATCAGCATCTTTTAAGAACTCTCCAAACGCGTCCCATCCTGAACCAAGTGAGATTTCATAAGCTTTTGAACTAGTGCTCCCCCCTGAAGATCCACTTTTATAGCTTGCACTTTCCTTCATTGAAGCATCATACATTTCTAAATACTCCTCAAACATGAGCTCAAATGCATTCGAGACGTCTTGAATATTCTTAGAAGCTTCATTTGATGTGTATATCTTCGGATAGCAAAACTCAATAACCCACATTTTAAGCCTAGGATCTAGCACTGCAGCTATGGCCATGAGCAGATGACATTCTCCCCAATAGTTATCGAACTTCTCCTTCATCGCTTTACTCATATCACGAATAAACTCATTCTCAGATAAAACACTCTTATCTAGTGTTTCTTTGACCTTATATACTTCTATAAGATACAAATTTGCTGTCGGATAATCACAACCTGAGATAATATTGGTGCACACCTTAAACACCATCAAAACTTCACAAACATTTTTCACATTTTCCCAATCATTCTTAGTGGGCAAATGCTTAAAGTGTGGTTCATATTCTGCATATCTAAGAAAGTAACTTTAAGTTAGTATAGATACATGTGCGTGTATAGAAAATATATATACAATTATAATTATAGTACATACATACCTTGGAAAAACATCTTTAAACGTAATAGCAAGAGAAAGCATGTCATAAGTAGAATTCCATCTTGTGGGAACATCAATCATTAACTTTCTATCAGGTATTTGGAGTTGATTTGCAACTTTTGAAAATGATAGTCGTCTCGCCTCCGAATGATTTATATATTTAACAGCTTCCCGAACTTCTTCAATCACATAATCAATTTTTGAAAGACCATCTTTCACTAGCAAGTTAAGTATATGTGCACAACACCTTACGTGAAAAAACCTTCCACCACAAGGAAGCTTCTTTACTCTACAAGTATTAGCTTTCAATGTACTCACTGCCCTATCGTTGTACGCGGCATTATCTACAGAAATGGAGAAGATCTTCCCTTCAATTTCCCACTCCTTCACACATTTGTAAATGGCATCTGCAATATCAAGTCCGGTACGTGGAGGAGGTACATGCACAAAACTCAACACACGTTTCTGCAATCTGTGATGTATTATTAGAACTTCTTAAAAAGATATAACATGATAAATTAAAACATAACTTTTTGAGATGGGTCAGTTTAACCTGAACCACATAACTTTTTTGAAATTTAAAACATAAACAGAGAATTGTGTTTGAAGTATTAGTAGTTGAGTACAAAAAGAATATCCTCACAATACTAATTTTACTTTTTTCAGCAAGGCAATTTAATAGGTTTGGTGTGTTATATGAACAATTTGGAAGATTTGTAATCCCTTTGCATTTGACTGCTTCAAAAAACATAACGTGAAATTTCCACCTTAAAGTCAAGAATCTACAGAATCTAACCAACCTTCAACATTTGAAGATTTCTCACGTAAGCTCTCTACTAATATCCTCAATACATAAGCATTCATCACCAAGACACAACAATGAATAATAAATAGCAAATCAACAAGAAATAACATATCCTAAGGTTGAACAGAGGCTGAAAATGAGGAAGATGAGGCTGAAAAATTGACCTTCGAAGGTGAAGGGGGAGGCCGACGGCGCCGGAGGAGTTGCGGAGAGTTGCCGACGGGGGTCAATAGGCGACAGGAGGATGGCCGACGGCCGGAGGGGAGGCCGACGGGCGACGAGCGACGGGAAGAGAAGGGGTGACGGGAGTTTCCTTCTTTCTGCAGACTTGAGATTTGAGAAGAAGACCCATTTAGGGTTTTAAGTTTTTAAGGGGGAAAAGAAAATAAAAAAAATATTTTAAATATAATATATATATATATATATATATATATATATATATAAAATATGTATAAATCCAACTAGGCTCGTTAAGGCTCGAGAGCCTAAACGATCTTTGAATGCTAGGCTCGGGCTCGGGCTCGATTAATAATCGAGTTATATATCAAGCTCGAGATCGGGCTCGAGCTCGCTTAGGCTCGGCTCGATCGAGCTTTTTACCGAGTCGATCTCGAGTATCCATCGAGCCGACTTGGTTCGCTTACACCCCTAGTTGTAAGATGATGCGTGTTCTCAATAATGCGTGGATACTATGATGAGTGAAATACATAAGCATACCTTATGGGTCATAATAGGAATATGGATGTAAAATAGGAATTGAGTTGTCCCATTTAATGTAACTCACCAAACGAAAGCAAGTTCTTTGTGTAATATATATTTTCAAGTATGAAGCACTTTGATGACGGTGTAATGAAGATCAGTCTCGTGTTGGAATATGGAATAATCCGTCATGTTTTTAAATAAAAATTATGTTTATAAATAAGAAAAGAAAATGTTAAGGAAGTGTTCTGCGTAGACCGGTTTTATTAAGTATAAAAACAAGCATGTTTTAGCAATTGGACATACATAACCAAACTATCACAAAGTGGTTTATAGCTTTTTCATAGCTAAATTATGTCGCAAAATCTTTATCAAATACATGTTTTTTCTATAATACAAGGTACACACATACATATTCTAAGAATCCAAGAATCGTAACCGTCTTACCTAATGGGCCTAACGACTTACTCGTGTGTGTGTGTTTGTGTGTATATATATATATATATATATATAGGGGGAGGTTCTACTAAAAAATAAATTTTGCCTAAGAAGGGTAAGAAATGATCTTAGCCTTTCATTTCTTAATCAATGTCTAAAATATAATGTTATAAATAAAAAGATGGAAGGGTATTTTGGGTATGTAACCACTTTTGTTGACTTTTTTTAGTTTCCCCCAATTTTTTTAAACGTTTATAACTTTTTCATGCTAGATTATTTTTTAAAAAAATTGCACCCTAAAATCAAGCATTTTTTTCTCTTTAAATTGAGTATAATATTGCTATATTTTTTTATAAAAAAACAAATTAGGTGAAATTGTGCTGCATTTTAACGTTTTTGTGCTGTATTTCATAAAACAGCACAGGGTTGTGCTGTATTTCATAAAACAGCACAGGGTTGTGCTGTATTTCATAAAACAGCACAGGGTTGTGCTGTATTTCATAAAACAGCACAGGGTTGTGCTGTATTTCATAAAACAGCACAGGGTTGTGCTGTATTTCATAAAACAGCACAGGGTTGTGCTGTATTTCATAAAACAGCACATGGTTGTGCTGTATTTCATAAAACAGTACAGGGTTGTGCTGTATTTCATAAAACAGCACAGGGTTGTGCTGTATTTCATAAAACAGCACATGGTTGTGCTGTATTTCATAAAACAGAACAGGGTTGTGCTGGATTTCATAAAACAGCACAGGGTTGTGATGGATTTCATAAAACAGCACAACGTTATGCTGGATTTCATAAAACAGCACAAGGTTGTGCTGGATTTCTTAAAACAGCACAAGGTTGTGCTGGATTTCATAAAACAGCATAAATTGTTAATAGACCAAAATACCCTTTAATCCTATTTTCTAGTTTTGCCACATGTCACCACCTCATTTCTTCTTAGCCTTCTTAGGCAAAATATATTTTTTATTGGAACCTCCCTATATATATATATATATATATATGTATATGTATATATATACACTAGAAGGGTGCCCGCGCAATGCAGCGGGACGACATTTTACATTTGACACGTGCATTTAATATTTTGTTATTTTTGTAGGAGTTTTACAAAAGTTTATTATGTTTTTTTCTAAGCTAAAATTTAAAACAACAGATAATGAGTTATGCATGACGACTTGTATATACGTATTAACTTATTGTACCTCACAAAATACAGATCGTTTCAGCAAAAAGTTTACATCAAAATATTTAAAAATAAAAACAGGTTAAGTTGTAGTCTCAATACGTTTTTTAATATGATAGATTAAACTATAGAGCTGAAATCTTAAAACATATTAAGTTTTTTTGGTGTATGTGTAGACAATATAAAATTTTATGCAAATATTAATAAATGTAAGGTTATTGTGTAACTAATTATAAAGGGTAATGTGTAAATAATGTTATAAATACTATTTTACTCTTAAAAGTGGTTGTATCTTATGCATTGAATATAGTAAGTGTTCTTAATTTTTTGGTATCTTAAATACCCCTCTCATATGCTTTATATATATAGTGTGTGTGTATATATATATATATATATATATATATATATATATATATATATATATATATATATATATATATATATATAGGGAAAGGATCAATATTAACTCTTGTTTATTGCGATTACCCATTAACCCAACTAGTGGTCCACAGCAAGCCACGTCACCATTGTAACTTAGAGTTACAGTGGTAAAACTAGTGGTCCAAAACGAACGTTAAAATTTTTTTTAAAAAATATAGCAAGACTATACTCAAATTAAAGATATTAAAACGATCTATTTAATATTGTAATTTGTTTAAAAAAGTAACGTCATACAAAAAAGTTAAAAACGTTATAAAAAATGGTGGAGTTTTTTAAAAATGGAGAGAAATCGTTACATCAGTGGTGTAATGCGATGTAAATGTTAGTTATAGTGGTGAAAGTGTTCGCTACATTAGGGCTAACGGGTTATCGCAATAAACAAGGGTTAACAAAGGAACATTACCCTATATATATATATATATATATATATATATATATATATATATATATATATATATATATATATATATATATATATATATATATATATATATATATATGTATGTATATATATGTGTATATATATATATATCTATATATATATATGTATATATATATGTATATATATGTATATGTATATATATGTGTGTGTGTGTGTGTGTGTGTGAAGGCTATTATACAGGCAACAAAGTAGAGTAAATATGAAAAAAACAATGGTGATATTGGCCAGAACATAATACATGAAAGTAGAAGGGACTGCAAGAGTTGATACATGATACGAACAAGAACTTTGAAAGTTGTAACGCCATGTGAATGCAAAAGAGAGATTATAGTGATGTGAGTTCTATAATACAAGGTACATTTTTATAGACTTGGAGCACTAAGAACCCTAGTAGGCTTAGCTAATGAGTTGGAAGATTAACCCTCATATATAGTTTAACACAATCATTATCACTTTTTAAAATTTGATATGAACTTACAATACTAAAAAAACAACTCAAACCGTCAAACTAAACCATTTTAGTCGGTTCGGTTTATAATTTTTTAGCCATGTTTAGTACCCATATCTTAGCTAACATGGACATTTCCATAAACCATTTTATTATGCATGCAATATGATAAACTAGCCAATAAGGCTGCTTGCTACATTGTGTTGTATTTTTACTTAATCAATCTAAAAAGATGCTTCAAACATAGGAAATTTCTATTAAAATCTAAGTGGTTAGTCAAAGAGGGCACAAGCTGGGGCCTAAGTTGCATGTCTTTGGTGGATATGGGGCTTCTTCTTCTTGCAATACCCGTCTTATTTGTGGAGCATCCCATCCTCCTTCTCGTTGTACTAATTGCACAAATTCATGGATTTCCTTGCATTGACACCTCTGATCTTGCTTCCCAGGTTGTTTACAGCAACGTTCCAAAAGCGTGTCTTGTTGTCTTATCATAATGGCTCCCACATACCTTGACCAATAACTTGTGACAATATTAAATCGGCTGCTGCTTGATCTGATCAGCACATTTCACATCACTTGAAGCTTCCACAAAAGTCCATATGCTTGCCGCAAGGAGTATTGCAACAATTGATTTCCTTATTTTCATTGTAGATAGAATTTGATTGGACAGTTCTATATGTAGCATGGAGATCAAAAGGGTAATGGATGATGGTATTTATATGGGTATCATGGCCATTTTGGGTACTAACTAAGATCTCTGTACTTATCTAAATAAGATAGACAAGATTTGATTTTTGTCATTCTAAATATAAAGCTTCTAAATATAGATCAATAATGTTTGACTAGCATAAAAGTTGTTGGTCATGCCAACGACATAAGAGTGTAAAAACAAGCCAGATGGAGAATCGTGGGTTGTGTCGTGTATATGAATGGAAAGCGCGCGCACGCCCACACTATAGTTCGATTATATATTTTACGATTGTTATTTATCAAAATTATATTAATAGTAGTTTGTCATGTCGGCATATATTTTTGGTGAAGAGTAGCATAAACATAGATTCTAAAGCTATGTGTACAAGTAAGTATTGTGCAATGATTTGTTTGTTTTCTATTTATATTCTTCAACGCTTTGATTGACATTAAACACAAACCAATAGTATCTAGGTAACAAATCTAAGTTAGGTGAGTACTTTGGTTTGGTTATCTAAGAACCATGCGAAAGTTGTTTGCTTTGAAAAATTCATCCGGTTCCTCTTTCATCCGAAAGTGTCTTGAATATCCACTGTGAAAGCCTTCTAAAGGGTTTAAACTCATGTCTTGTACCAATGCCCAAAAGTATATCCGAAAACATTATGTGACTTTCTTAGCTCATGTGGTGAAAAGGGATGGGAAATCAAAGAAGATTGAATACATTTCGATTATTCAGGATTTTCTTGAAGTTTTTCCGAGGACTTAACTAGTCTTCCTCCTATTAGTCAAGTTGAGCTCCGTATTGATCTTGTGCTTGGTGTAACACCTGCCGTAAAATCTCACTATAGTCTTGTATTGTCTGAGATGCAAGAGATTGCAAGTTAACTCCAGAAACTTTCTAACAAAGGTTTCATCCGTCTAAGTTCCTCACCTTTGGGAGCTCTCATTTTAGTTATGAAGATGAAAGTTGGTTCCTTTAGGATGTGCAACGATTATTAGGAACTTAACAAGTTCATGTCAATAACTGATATCCTTTACCAAGAATTGACGATTTGTTTGATCAACTTCAAGTAGGTTCTTATTTTTTCAACATCGATCTTTGTTCAAGTTATCACCAGCTTCAAGTGCATAATGATGGCATTCATGAAACAACTTTCAGTACAAGATATGGCCATTATGCATTCACGGTTATGTCTTTTGGTTTGACTAATGCACCTGCTGTGTTTATGTATTTGATGAGCGAAGTGTACAAGCCACAGTTGGAAAAATTGTGATTATTTCATCGATGATATTATTATTTATTCAAAGTTCAAACGCAATATGAACAACACCTCTATTTGACTCTTGAACTTATGAAGAAGGAGAAACTCAAGCCTATTTTTCCTAAGTGTGAATTCCGGCTTACAAAAGTCCATTTCTTGGTCACATTGTGAATGAGAAGGGAATTCATGTGCATCTTGCAAAGATTAAGGAAGTGAAAAAATGGGTAGAACTCAAAACTTCCATCAAGATTCGTTCATTCGTCGGTCTAGTTAGTTATTATTGTTGTTTCATTCCAAATTTCTCGAAGATCACGATGCCTCTCATTGCTTTGACTCACAAGGATAAGCCTTTTAAGCAGGGGTCGGATTATTAGAAAGCCTTCAAACTCTTAAACAAAAGTTATGTAATGCTCCAATCTTGACTCTTTCTGATTGGAACCAATGATTTTGTTGTCTATTGTGATGCTTCGAAGCAAGTTCTTGGTTGTGTTCTTATACAAAGAGGCAAAGTTTTAGCTTTCGCCTCATTGCAACTCAAGATTTATGAGAAGAACTATATAACACATGATCTTGAATTAGGTTTTGTTGTATACATAAAAGTATACAACATATCTTCAATGTAAAAACTAAACATGAGCCAACAATGATAGGTCGATTACTTAACGACTATGACTGCGAGATTCAATATTATCCTCAAAAAGCGAATGCTATAGCCAATGCATTTAGCTGTAAGGACTATGTTCTAATTCAATATGTCATGGTTCAATCTGATCTCAAAACTTGTATTCTTGAAGCTTAACATGTTTAGGTCACTGAAGGAAACATGTATGATGGAATGTCAGGCGGTGTTAAACTTCAAATGGAAACCAAATTCGATTGTTTGCATTATTTCTTGAATCGTTTTTGGATTACTTCAATTGGTGGTCCATCATCATGAACGAGGCTCACAAAACTTATTTTTCCATTCATTCTAGTGCGGATAAAATGTTCATGAATCTTCAAAATAAATATTGGTGGTCTTCAATGGTCATATCCGAGCACCGGTGTCATTTTTTATTAGTTGTTCAACCCGAGATCCTTGTGTGAAAGTGGCAAAACTTATCCATAGATTTCATCACCAAATTACCTCGTACTACAAGTGGTTATGATAGCATTTAGGTCATCATTGACCGATTGAATAAATTAGCACATTTCATATCAATTCGTGAGGATTATTGAGTCGAGATATTTGGTTCCTATCTATATTAATAAAATAGTCGCTTGTTATGGTGAGCCTCTAAATATCATATCTTATAGTGATTGTTGATTCATCTTCCATTTCAGGCAAAGTCTTCGATCATCCTTGGGAACCCAAATCAATCTTAGTATTGCTTATCATCCTTAGACTCTCAAGGATATGCTTCGAGCTTGTGCAATTGATTTTAGTTGCTCTTGGGATTCTCATTTACTATTGATCCAATTCTCTTACAACAATAACTATCACACTAATATCAAGATGTCACCATTTGAAGCCTTGTATGGTTACAAGTGCTGATCTCCCATTTGTTAGTACGAGATTGGTGAAACACGAATCTCAGACCTTGAATTAATTCAAGAATCCACACACAAAATTCATAAGATTCACCATAAGTTGCTCGCTACTAGAGATCGTCAGAAGTATTATGCTAACAAAGGAAGAAAACCCATGGAATACAATGACCTCCTACTTCTAAATGTATCAACATGGAAAGGAGTGATTCGCTTTGGAAATAAAGGGAAACTAGCATCATGTTATGTGCTCCATTCAAAGTGCTTGAGCGTATGGGAAATGTTGCTTAAAAGCTTGAACTACCCCAAGAACTCAACAATGTTCATCCTATGTTTCATGTGTCAAATCTAAAGAAATGATGTGCTAATGAAAATCTCCACATCCCTTTTCATAAAGTCCAAATTGATGAATCCATGCACTTTATTAAGAAACCCGTGAAAATTAAGGATCGTAAAGTCAAAAAACTCAAGCGTAGCCAAATACCATTAGTCCAAGTTCGTTAGGAGTGTACACGTGTCCTAGAGTTCATTTGGGCACGTGAAGACCAATTAAAATCCAAGAGGCCTCATCTGTTTTGCATTAGCCTCCTTGTAATCAAATTTCGGGATGAAATTTCCTAAAGTAGGGAAGACCGTAACATTTGAACTAGTTTGTAATGTAGACCCAAACCTATTTGGGTAATTATGTAATTAAAAGTTCATTAATAATCATTTTATTTAAAGTGTTCAAATACATTTATTACACTATTTATTAAAATTATAATAATCTTATAATTTATAAAATAAGATTTTATAAATTTTTCTTAACCCATTAGGGTCATTTATGCAGTTGAAAATTCATTGGTTAATCATTTTAGATACTAACGTGTTCAAATGCATTAATTATATCATTTACTCAATTTATAATAATTTCATAATTAATGAAATAAATTTTTAGAAATTTATATGGTTTTATTACTAATTGTGAGATTTTAAGTAATTAAATAAAATAATTAATTAGATTACAAGGTTTACAAGATTTATAAATTTTATATTATTTTATAAACTAATAGTTTGATTTATTATTCAAATTAGGGTTTTAATAAGTTTAGGGTTAAAAATTATAATTTATAAAGCTTAAATTAAAAAGTTTCTATATGAAAATAACTGTTAAAACTACAAGGACCAAAGGTGTAACCTTCTTTTAAATCCAATCCCCCCCCCGAAGGACCCGTATCTAAGGTCAAAATTCCAGCAAGCTCAAAACACTAGATTCCAACCAATATAATATAACCCAATCGAACTGCCCCTAACCTTCCTATGAAAGATTCGAACCTCTAGCTCCCTATAGCTCGGGTTAATCGACTCTTTTAGCGTGACCATCCAAAATTAAAATCCCATTCAAACCTCAAATCTATTTCGAATCAAAACGCGATCAATAAATTCAATTGTTCAACTACAAACGCACCACTAATCATTTCAAATTTAGATACGTAGATGATTTCAACCGAAACCATGAAATTATAATCAAACCAAGTCAAAACTCCTGAACTAAAACTCTTCGATCGATGCAAAAGTGATGAAATTAACCCTATATATTTGAGGGGAAATAATCTACTTGGTTCCTTTGAACCTTTCTAAGCTCCCAATTGGACTTGAAACACACAAACACTAAGCGTTTATCATCGTCCTTATCGAAAACATGCAATTCAGTCGAACCCTACATTCTAATCATTTTTAAGCAAAATTTGCTAATCAAATCACATCATTAATTATTTACTTGGATCGATTTCTTCTCTATCGCGTTCTTATTCTTTTCTTATTATAAAAAATCAAACAACAAATTAGGTAATTGATTTCACTCATAGACTCGTTATAACATGTAAAGTAAAAGCCCTAGTCTTGATTTGTTTATCATTCATTTTGCTGTTCAATTTGTATGAATTCGATCTAGAATTTACTAGGATTTGGGGGATTTCTTTAATTAATACATCTATGTTTTAAATTAGGAGGCTTTGCCCACTGGTTAACTTGCACGTGTATTACAAAGGGACCTGGGTTCGACCCTAGGCACCCCCTGTTATTTTTTAAAATCAATTTTTAATTAAAAATATTATTATATTATTAAAATAATATAAAAACTATTATGTTAATTAATATTATCTCAAAATTTAATTATTAATTTTTGGAAATTTTACAAAATTTTAGTTTCACATTTTCTTTATTTTTAAAGGTTTTAAATGTTATAAAAATGCTATAAATTTATTTATACGTTTTGAGCTTTATAAAAATTATTCTAAAAAGAAATACATTATTTCCAATTATATTAACTCAAGATCTATTACAAATACAAATTCCTTTAAATAATTTATTATCAAATTAATTATTTTGACTAAGTTATGTAAATAATTTTTTATTAAATTAATTATTTTTCACACTTTAATATTTAAACTTTATTCATTAAAACATTATAGATTAAACATTTAATTGTATTATTCAAATAAAATATAATTATTTTATTTCATTTATTATTAATCACTATTTTTTAATCTTATTATTTAATTAATTTATTTCATTCTATTTAACCAAAGTTAGACAATAAAATAAAATATATTATTTCAAACTATTTGTTATAAACCTAAATCTTAAATTGAAACCCTAAATTCCCAAATCTAAATTTAAACATGTTATTATTTTAACATAAGACAACATTCCTTCAATGATAGCTACAGTTTTGAGTTCTCAAAACAACAAGATCGACATTTTGAGATTTTCAAAAAATGATGTAACATTTTTGTTTTATATCTCAAAAGTGTTTTCTTTGTAGTTTGTTCTTGTACTTTGATAGCTTGTTGAGGGAACTAAAAGATTCTATAAATATTTTGACTTAAGATAAAATGATTTATTTCAATATCCATATAGATACCCTTTCAGCATCTATGAAAAAGTGGTTGAACCTAAAATGAAAGATCTAGTAAACAATGACAAGAAGTCATAACTCAAAGGCTAATTCATGCTTTGCTAATGAGTGATGTTCTGTTACTTCATGTCCCACATTAGAAATAAGATCACAGCTTACCCCGCCACATAACGATTCAAATATATTTTCCATAGGCGCTAACTCTTACTTAAACAACTTCGCTTCCTTCCATTAGTCAATCGGACTTTTTCACAATCTAATGTGACTTTTAATGAGATTCCAAGTATTCTCTAATTCCTTCCCACGTCAATTGCCAATTCTTGGTCATGAGATTCATGAGCGACGCGGATGTTTATTTAGGTTTGGAACCCTGTCTTTTTTCCCATAAACACTTTCTCACACTCTTATCGATCCAACCGAATGAGTATAGCGAAAAGATACGTATCTAACTGAACGAGTGCAATTCTAAAAGACTCACTCCAAGTCTTCCATTCATTTGGAGTGAGTCTACGAGTCTTTCTTTTCCTTATGATAGTCTTTTTTCTTTTCTTTGTGGTCGTAAAAGGTGACTACTTTTGAATGCTTACCTAAGGCAAGATCTTTGACAGACTCGACCATGAACATTTTCTTAGTAAATCAACCGTTTGATGATAAAAAGTCTGATTAGTCTTCCGTTTGAACGGTTATATATATAGGGGCGAGGAAATCATTAATCTAGCATTTCGTTTTCTCAATACCTTATAATTATCAAGTGAGTATTCATAGTCTTTTTACATATGTTTTATTTTTTTTGGGGGAAATCATGTTACAATATTCAATCAAATGTTATTCATTATTCTTTTATTAAAATTCAATTCAAATCATGCTATGCTATTATTTGTAAAATATGTTCATAGTTAGATAAACTTTTATTCTAGCACAATCATTAATTTATACAAATCATGCTATGCTATTATTTGCAAAATATGTTTATAGTTAGATAAACTTTTATTCTAACACAATCATTAATTTATACAAATCATGCTATGCTATTATTTGTAAAATGTGTTCACAGTTAGATAACTTTTATTCTAGCACAATCATTAATTTATACAAACCACGACAATAATGATAAATCTATTGACTTGACTATTCACCCCATTGATTATTTGAGGGTGAGTAAAACTGAATTCATACATGTGCGTTTAAAAATAAGAATTCGACTTAGGACTGAGTTAATTCAATCATTAGGTTGGATTGTATTTAATTTGTCTTTTATGTTTTACTAATAGCTTATAAATGTTGACATGTCATGAGAATTGAGTTGTTTCAATCAATTTATGCAATATATCTATATATGAAAACATGTGTATCGTCACCGGTTAATTCTTTAGCTGACTTTGTTATTTTTTATATAATTCTAGAAATGAAGCTTAGCTTGACTACTTGTAAAATTTGCATCTAGGATCTCGACCTAGATAATAAAAGATTTAGCTTTATGTTTTATTTGAATTATGGATGCTTAATATGTTTGATGTAATGAAATATGCTTTTAATACTATTTTGGCGCTTTAATTACCATTTGTTACGAACAATCGATTCACCTTCGTTCACGGCGATAATTTTGCTATCGTTAGAGTGTGACAATGTGTAAGACTTCTTTAGTTATTAGTGTGTTAATTCTTTAACTATAATTTAACCATACTTTATCTTTACTTTAGTTTTACTTTATCATGAGTCTCTCAATCCCTTCAAATTAGCAATACCCACTTGCGTTATTTCTTTTTTGGCACCGGAGAATCTCAATTGTTCATATTCAGGCTATAATTTCCCGGAGAACACAAATTGGATTTACAAGTACGGATTAATTGAAGTTACCGCAGTACCGATGCATGGTAATTTCACCATTCCTTCTTATGGATTTAGCTGTCCAACTTAATAAAATGATGTAGGGGGCCTTAATGTTAAAATTACGCTTAAGGAGACTTTTAACTAATTCAACCCATTTAACTTGTATTATTTCGAACTAGTATTTAATTTATTATTTTACCCATTTGACCTGTTAAATATGAAGAGTAAAATGACGCATCCTATTTATAAGTAAGTGGGTCGAAGTGAACACCCCCGTCATTGAGTTTTGGAGAACTTAAGAATTCTTGTCTTAGTGTTTTCATCTTATTTTGATTATTAACTTGTGTAGGCTGAGACAAAACTAACTCCACAACGAGAAACAAAGGCTTAAGATGGAGAAAGAGTAACTTGAGCTACAGGTAAACTTAATCGGTTAAATAGTAATGAAGATTTAATATTGCGAGCTATTGTACCTACGTATCGATGTTTGGTTCTTACATAAACTATATACAATTGCTTTTTATGTGTGTAGTTGGTCCTAAGGTGATATTTGTTTCTTTATAAAACCAATTGTGTGAAAACTTCTTATTAAAAATCTATATACGTTTACACGTACCATGCATCTAAGGTGATTAGAGTGTCCTTCTTGACATTGTACTTGTAATTAGAAGAGAAGTCAAAACTAGACCCAAGAGCTACATATGACCATAAAAGCTAGTTACATAAATTGAATAACAATAATTAGACCCAAGTAGTTCTTAATCTGGAACAACATTGAGTTTGAAACCAGTTTGAACGGAAGTGGTTAAGGTAGGATTGGAACCGCTAGTCTAGGATCGGTTTGAGGGTTTCTTGGATGGAACTTGAAGTAGTGTGGGTACCAGTTTAGGAACGATTCTTCCCCCTATGTTAGTATAAATAGATATCGATGTGTTGACTCGATCACAACACTGAAGATCAGAACACTTGATTATGGTGAATGTTTTTCTTTTTTCTTCAACACTCCTATATCTGATATTTATACAAGAGAATGTAATAAAAAACATACCTAATTTTCTCCACTAATTTACCTAATTTTCTCCACTAATTAAGGAACAAAGTAAAGACTATAATTACATCCACTAACACAATAAACAATAACGTAAAAGGGGGAACAAAGTTCCGAAATTAGCTCTCAGTCAACACTCCCCCTCAAGGTGGAGAATGGATATCTATCATTCCCAGCTTGCTAAGAGAGCTTTGAAACACTCTTCCACATACTCCTTTTGTTAGCATATCAGCGAGCTGGTCTTTTGAGGCCACGTGAGGTAGTTCAATAGTCCTTTTTTCAAGATGGTCTTTAATGAAATGACGATCAACCTCCACGTGTTTCGTCCTATCATGTTGAACGGGGTTGTTGGCTATATTTACTGCTGCTTGATTATCACAGTATAGATGCATTGGACCGGTTTGATCAATTTTGAGATCTCGAAGAATTCGTTTTATCCATAGTAGTTCACATATGCCATGAGCCATTCCCCGATATTCTGCTTCTGCACTTGACCTTGCAACCACCTTTTGCTTCTTACTTCTCCATGTGACAAGGTTACCTCCTACGAACATGAAGTATCCCGATGTGGACTTCCCATCCGTTCGATCCCCAGACCAATCTGCGTCAGTGTAACCACTTACTTGGTGACTTTGTTTTTTTGCAAAAAACAACCCTTTTCCCGGTGATGCCTTCAGATATCTTAATATCCTATATACTGCCTCCATATGATCTTCACTTGGGGAGTGCATGAAACGACTTACAACACTAACAGCATAGGAGATATCTGGTCGTGTGTGGGACAAATATATTAACTTTCCGACTAGCCTTTGGTACCTATCTTTATTCGCTGGAACTTGATCAGGATGAAGGATCAGTTTGTGATTGGTTTCAATAGGAGTTTCAACTGGTCGGCAACTGAGCATCCCTGTTTCAGCTAACAAATCTAACACATACTTTCGTTGACACATGGAGATTCCAGCCTTTGATCTAGCCACTTCAATACCTAAGAAGTACTTTAGGTGACCAAGATCCTTTAGTTCGAATTCTGTTGCAAGGGTTGTTTGGAGATTTGACATTTCTGTCGGGTCATCTCCTGTGACTACCATATCATCCACATATACTATAAGGGCGGTAACTTTTCCTTCATTTTCTTTAACAACAGTGTCTGATCTGCATCACTTTGTTTGTATCCAATTCTTTTCATAAAATTTGAGAACCGACCAAACCATGCTCGGGGAGATTGTTTCAACCCGTACAATGCTTTCCTTAATTTGCACACCTTCCCGCTGCATTTTAAACCTGGTGGAGGGTCCATATACACTTCTTCTTCTAAATCTCCATTCAAAAAAGCATTCTTTACATCGAACTGTCTTAGAGGCCAGCCCCGGTTTGCTGCTATGGAAATAAGGATACGAATTGTGTTTATTTTTGCTACGGGCGCAAACGTATCTCCATAATCAATTCCATACTTCTGAGTGTATCCCTTGGCTACGAGTCTAGCTTTGTATCGATCAATCTTACCTGTCGAGTCGATCTTAACAGTGTATATCCATCTACACCCCACAGTTTTCTTCCCAGGAGGAAGACTCACCAGCTCCCACGTTTGGTTTTTCTGAAGTGCTTCCATTTCTTCATTCATAGTTTTCATCCATTTTTCATCTTCCAAGGCTTCTTGTACATTATTAGGAATAGTGACAGTAGATAACTTGTCAACTAGAAGTGCATGAGGTTTTGCTAAGCGATGAGATGAAACATAGTCACCAATGGGATACTTAGCCTTTGCTTCAAGGTCTGGTTGGTATTGCTTCTTTGGTATCCCTCGGTTATGCCTTGATGGGTATCTAGGCTCAGGAGGGTTATTAGTTTCCTGCAAAACAGAGGCATTAGGAGTGGTGATTACCTCAGGATTCTCCATGGTGACTGGGTTCACTAGAGGGGTTGTACTATCTGCATTTTCGGGTTCAAGATTCTCGATCGATTCATCATCAAGATTCTCGATCGATTCATCGTTGTGTTCACTGGTATTAGTTGTTGTGTCATTTCCAACCTGGTGATCATGTGTTTCATGTGTGTTTCTTCATTCATGTTTGGTGTTTTCTCCCCCTGAAGAGAACACTCATGACCAAGTGATTCATCATTGTGTGTTTCATTGAAGTTTGGTGTTTTCTCCCCCTGAAGAGAACACTCATGACCGAAGAAAGGAACATTTTCATGGAAGACTACGTCTCGAGTTACATGCATCCTTTGAGACTTCGGGTCATAACATCGATACCCTTTTTTAAGATCAGCATACCCCAAAAAAACACATTTAACTGCTCTTGGTTCCAATTTTCCCATGCTTTGATGGACAAAGGCTGTACAACCGAACACTCTTGGTTCAAGGCCCAAGTTTACTGGTACATTTACTAGTTCTTGTAGTTGTTGAAGAGGGGTTTTGAAGTTAATAACTCGGGATGGGGTTCTGTTCATGAGGTATGCTGCTGAACGGACGGCTTCTCCCCAATATTCACGTGAGACATTCATATCAAACAATGAGGCTCGGACAATTTCGAGAATTTGTCTGTTTCTTCTTTCTGCAAGCCCATTTTGTTGGGGTGTGCCAGCACATGATGTTTGATGCCGGATAAAATTATCTTTGCAAAACTATTTCATATCATGATTAATATATTCCCCTCCATTATCTGATTGGAGAACTTGAATGTCACTGTGATATTGTGACTTTACAATATGATGGAGTTCCTTAAATGCATAATATGTTTCTCCTTTAGTTTTGAGTAAGGAGACCCATATCATTCGAGTACATTCATCAACGAATGTCACAAAATAACGCGCACCATCAGGAGTAGGAATTTTTGCCGGGCCCCATACATCGGAGTGAATCGTCATAAAAGGTACCGTGGTTTTATTATTGCTAGAAGCATACGAAATTCGATGATTTTTTGCCAATTCACACGTTTCACACTTGAAATCACCATCTATTACATTTAAAAACAACTTTGGTTTTAATCTTCTAAGGTAACTAAAAGATAGATGCCCGAGTCGACGATGCCAAAACCATGCTAAGTTTTTATCATCTTGATTTATTTTTGCATGTAAAGCTTGACCGTGAGGGTGTTCTTCAAGATAGTACAACCTTCCCCGTCTAGTACCATAGCCAAGAATCCGATGTGTCACCATATCCTGGAAAAAGCATTTGTCGGGATAAAATATTACATAACACTTTAAGGCTTTTGTGATTTGGCTAATGGATAAAAGGTTAGTTGAAAGAGAAGGGACAACAAGGACATTATCAAGATCCATAGAACTTGACACTTTTGTTGGGCCTTCTGCTGTAACAGATGATATCCCTCCATTAGCAGTATGAATGTTAGTTTGTTTTGGTGGATTCATAGATTCTAATTTTGAGGAGTCATTTGTCATATGATCCGTTGCACCAGAGTCACAAATCCAACTATTACCTGGGGCATGGTTAGAATTGTACATACCAGAGTCGTTTGCTGACTTCGTGTGAGCAGCAACAGGAGCTGGTGGGTCTTCTATATTCGATGTGGCAACGCTGGCTTGACTTATTTTCTTCCGTGGTTTCTTCGTGAAATCCCACCACTCGGGATATCCGATGATTTCATAGCATCTTTGTTTAGAGTGACCTTCTTCCCCACAATGAGTGCATGTGTACAAGTTCCCTTTACTGTTGGGATGTTTTCCTTTAGTCGTCCGATTACGAGCAGCTAGGTGCACCATGCTATCTGGCTCTGGTTTTTGTTCTTCCATGGTGTGCCTTTGGTTTTGATCCTTGCGGATATATGCATAGCATGATTCCAGATCAAGGGGTGGATCTTTTCTTAAGATCTCACTTCGGGCCTGGTTAAATTCATGATCAAGACCAGCTAGGAATATGTGAACACGAAGCCTGGCCATAGTTTTATTCAGAGATACAGTCTGGGCAACTGTATCCTCTTCAGTAGTAAGACGGGTATCAATCTCCTGAAATATACTTACCAATTCGTTGTAGTAAGTAGGTAAGGATCTCCCGTTTTGATGGGTAGTGAAAGATCTCCGGTTTAGTTCGAATAGTTGTGTCTCGTCGGTACCATCATAGAAGGTTTTAGCAACAGCCTCCCAGATTTCTTTTGCGGTTTGGAGTCGGATAAAACGTCGTATCAAAGGTGGACTCATTGAATCAATGAGCCAACTTTTGACCCGGTTATTATCGAGCAACCATGTTTCGATCTGTTTTTCATCGTTTGTGGGTTTCGGGGTAGCACCATTAATGAATCCCAATTTGTTCCTTGCTCCAATGCGCATCTCCATAAGTTGGGACCATAACTGGTAATTTGAATCATCCAAGATAACTCTGGTGGGAAATGGTGCTTCTTGTACGTTTTGAACAATGACTCGGGTGTCTTGAGAAGTACTATCTTTGTCTGTCATTTTGGTTTATATGTGATTGTGGGGGGATTCGTTCATGCTCTGATACCATGAAGATCAGAACACTTGATTATGGTGAATGTTTTTCTTTTTTCTTCAACACTCCTATATCTGATATTTATACAAGAGAATGTAATAAAAAAACATACCTAATTTTCTCCACTAATTTACCTAATTTTCTCCACTAATTAAGGAACAAAGTAAAGACTATAATTACATCCACTAACACAATAAACAATAACGTAAAAGGGGGAACAAAGTTCCGAAATTAGCTCTCAGTCAACAAACACTATAAAACACTATCTATTATCTTGAACATAAAAAATGATCTTAAAACACTCTTAAATGTCTCCCGAAAGTGGTCACTCATCCGTTGGTGATGGTTGTTTGTCAAGCGAACATAATCATTGTTGCGATTATACCACAAAGAGGAACAAAATTACATGCAAGAATTGTGGTATTGTAAGCTGGAATCAAACTCGATGTTGTAAAAAAATGGTATTGCAAGGTTGTGAAAGGCACTTCGACTCGAGTTAAAGCAATAATTTCAAGTGAAGGAAAGATTTAAATTTCAAAAAAATGCAGCTCGTGATAAATTAAAAAAGTTTGTGATCTAAGAGATTTTGATCTTTAACGACTCTAACAACAACGGTTGACAAGTCTTATTCAAGAAATACTCCAACCACGGTATAGTCAGCAAATCCTACTACCCTCATACATGATTGTCCTAAAATGTGGGAAAAGCGAAAAACAGTCTGATTTTAGGATTTAAAGCATGTGGGAATTCAACTTGTGATGTTCAATCTGCTCCACCCTGTTTATCGGTTCGTATCTACGCGTTATTGTCATTGGGTAAGACTATATGTCACAAAATGGTGCATTGTACGATTATGTATGAACTGTTTGAGTGTTAGCATAACAGAGATAAATTATTTGAAATTTTAGATAAAGTAAGAAAAACCTTACAATTAGAAAGCAAAGTTTTATGTATCGTTTGATAATGCCTCAAATAAACCAACATGATTCCAAAATTAAATTTACAATATAAACCAATTTTAAACAAGGTATTTCCATAGTTGATGTGCTGTAGTGCTGACACATCATTAGCTTTGTTGTGCAAATTTACAATTATTCGAATCCATTCTTGCATAGTTGGTGCATTCATGTCTATTTTCTTCTTGTCTCTCAATAGCTGAGGTGTCACGACACATATCAACCAAGTTATCAAACTCGATACTTAGCATCTCGATTGTTTTTCTGGCCAAAAGGCCATCCAACACTAAGTGAAAATGATCCTTCAACTCTATCCATTAGAACATGCATAACCTTTCACATTTGACGAGTTCTTTATCGTTTTCTTGACACTTGGTGTTACTGTTTATTGCTGAGACTTTCTCAGCTTTCCGCAGCTTTACACTTATATGAAGTTTTAAGATCCAAATGTGTTTCAAGTATTTTCAGCATATGATGAATTACGTATAGGTTATTAATCATCATTGGGTCATGTTATGTGGGTCAAGCATAACGGGTCTAGTATTAATTGAGTCATGTATTTCTTTAAATTATGTAGCAAATTTTCATTTTGAACAAGTCTTTGTAGTGGGGAAGTGGGTGTTAAGTAGTAAGTCTATGTTGTAGGAGTGGCGACCCATGTTAGGTCCTGTCTTTCTCCTGTTTATGTAATGTTAGGTCCTGTCTTTCTCCTGTTTATGTAATTTTGTTTAACATGAAAGAAGTGAGCAAGTGAAAATAGTAAACTTTCTATTCACTTGTGTTTCTTATGTGTTCGATTTGGGGTCTAAAACGACAATTGGTATTAACATTTGGTGAGACTATTTTGAGAGTATTTTTCGATAAGGGGGACAACCCATTGCTGCAGGGCTGAAGAACACGAAAGTGATCGAGCAAGAATATTACTAAAGAAGAAAAAGGTCGTCGAAACAAGGAGGAGGAAACGTTAGGATTGCATCAGTAGGTTATGATCAAAGGAAGAAAGAAGAAAGAAAAAGTTCCATCCACAAGGCAATAGGGTTTAGGATGGCAAATAGGAGCCATGACAAGGCAACCACTGCTATAATCGATCTAATAAAAAGAAACAAGTAAGTTTACCCCGTAAGCTAGTGATTTACCCCTTTAAGCTTAAGGATTGTTATGCAGTTACTGTCAAGGTTCTAGAAGATTGTAAGCCAAGATTCTAGACAACTGTAAAAGTGAACATATTTCTTAAAATCCATTTACATGCTATATCTATGTGCACAAATCTTATAAAATGATTCCAAGCATGTTTACGAAGTATCTGTTTATAAATGTTTACATTGTCACAAAACCAGCATGTGACTAAATTAATTTTACTAGGCAAGGGATTAAGGGACCATGACACGGTATACATATATCGACCGAGCATACACGCATTTGCAGGTGACTGAGTATTATGCCATGATGCGGTTAAAATCATTTCAATATATATGAACCAGATGAATTCAGTAAATACCAGTTATGCGGTATGGGCTCTATCAATATAATGATACAGCTATAAAACAAATTTTCCTAATAAATATTGATATGGAACGTGTTGTTTTGATTTTATAAAAACGTCCGGTAGCATGATTTACCAGTGTTATGCAAACGTTTTATATTCAAAATCATTTTCAGGAAAATGATTTGCACGTGATAATTTCAAATAATGTTTATGTTGTAAACCTAATATTATGGGAACACTCACAAGAGAGTATGAATACTTAATAATTAGACTTTAGACTTTATAGCTATTTTACATCTTTGAGTCTAATGTTTTGTATTTTTAAAGGGTTATTGGATTTTAATAACCCCAGCTTTCATTTATTGAACGGGATTAATCCCAACTCAGTAAATATTTACACACACTCCTAACTTTGAACTTATTTTCCACCAATGATCTCTTACTAACTAAGAGTTAACCCTCGTTAGTTTTTTTATGAAATTAAGCCAACTTTAAGCCATTTTTCAACTCCAGCACCGCCTAGTCTCAATTAGGTATCTTTTCCATTGTCTAACCTCCATCATCAACTGAATTTTACCTCCAACTAGTTCGGTGGTTCAAACAGGAGGTGAAGATTGACGGGTTTTTGGATGCGAAAGTTTTAAATTGACGGACCTGATGACAGATTTCAACTTTCTGTTTAGTGTGGCCACAAAAACAATCCACGTTATCAAAAAACTAGCAGGGTTCTCTCAGTTAGTAAGGGATTGTCGGAGGAAAATAAACTCAAAGTTGGGAGTATCTGTAAACATTTACTGAGATGGGATTAATCCCGACCAATAAATAAAACTTGAGACTATTAAAATCCAATAACCCTTTTTTAAAGGCAATATAAACGTTTAATAGTATGATAAATCCTTATTTGAATTATATGAATGTTTTGGATTCAAACCTTAGTGTTGAAATACGTCCATAAGAGAGGATTTGATTATTTTATCAGTCAGATGAGTTGATTGCCTCAATTTGCGGAATAGAATATTTAAGACAAATGAAAATGAAAAATCAACAAGTGAAGTTGATTATTTACATAAGCATTCTAAAATACTTCCGTTATTATTTTATTATACAATGATAACATATATTAGGATTTGTGTCACCACACCAACCGATCCGGTTCACATGCCCCGGGCGTACCTGACCTATGGGCGTGCCCGACCTATGGTGTGACATCTGTAGGTATCATATCCATATGTTTTAGTGAATTAGGTGTTTGTCGGTTAATCAAATATTTACACTTTAACCATGCTTAAGATAGAATGCTTTCGGAAGAAAAATGTCATTAAAAACTTAAGATTTCATATGAAATGTGATCTTAGAAAATTTAAGAATTATGAATATTGTATGATGTATAAATTCTATTATAATAACAAGAATAGGCATTACTTTGCCACTTATAATGTCCCGACTATACAAGGAACCAAAGAATTTCCTACTAATGAGAATCAGGAAGTTCAAAGCCAAAGAATAGGCATGGCAGATCGAAGGTCTCTAATACGACAATAGTATACCTTACTAATGCCTTGTGGAGAAAGTTCAAGCAAGATACGGAAATGTAGAATCCAAGTTGCTACTACATTGAGGAAGAATTAAGGAAGATTGATGAAGAAATTAAGCAGGAAGAGGAGGAGGATGAAGAAGATCTAGAAGAGGAAAGAGAAGAATACAAGGAAAATTCACGATTATTATATCAGTTTGATGAGTTTCAAACTTAACATGGAAGTTACATATCAATAGGAATGAATCCTGGACCAATGATAATATGTACCAAGACTTTATAGTAGGAAAAAGGGATCCTCCACCGCAACATGGTTGCATTGCCAATCAAACAGTATCCCAGTATAAGTATCTTGACTGATCTCTTCATGAAGCTGATGAGATCAAGAGAAAGTATAATGCAGTCATGGAAACGAACCAAGAACGACATGATAAAGTTCAGACACTTGGCTACCAAATGGTTCGCCAGGTGAAAAGATGACGATATGGTGACAAAGCAATGGGAGAAAGCAAACATAGGATGTCGGAAGAGAATAAACCTATGTAATGGTTGGGCATAATTTCATGTAATGGTTAGTGGTGATGGTTTGATGTATTAGTCGTCATAATAGTTGTTAAGGAAGTTGTTAAGGTTGTTTGCGAATGCTAGCGTTGTTAGTTTAATAGTTAGTGTTAATATAATTGTAATAGTTGTATGAAAATTCCCTAATATTAATAAAATTATTTGTTATAAGTTAACAATTCTATAAGCTTAGTATTAAGTCGTATTAAATTTTAAAAATGTAGAATGTTAAAGCAAATTGGTAATGTCATATCCTCATCAAATATGAGGGGACAATGCAAACAAAATAATTAAAAGCAGTAACCAAATCTGTTATTACCATAGAAGTAATTCTTCAGAAAGAAGATATAAGAAGAATGATTGATGAAGGAAATAAAGAAGCAATCCCAAACTTTTTAGATGCCTCGAAGACGAGGGAAAAATCTAGAAAAGGAAGGAACGCTCTAAAGAAATACAGGACGATAATGATAAGGATCAGCAAAATTCAAATCATCAGTCTAATCACAAGAAAGGAAAAGACAACAAGAAGGTTGTAGCTATAAAACTTTCCAAGCTTATGAACCACCAGAGTTTTCAGGCAAGGATCATGTAGTATCAAGCTATTCGATGCTTGGAAAAGATGGTGTCTACCGATTAGTAAGTGTGCTAAAGAAAACAAAGTTCTTTATTTTACAAACTCCTTCAAGGATAAAGCTATTGAATAGTGTAATATAGTGGTAAAATCCATGGGAAGAGATATTGCTTATGCTTTTTAATAGAATGAATTCTCTTATTTGTTGATCTAGAAATTTTGTCCATGAAATGAGTAGGAACAGATTGAGGAAAGGCTCTTAAAACTTCAAATGATAGTAATATACATTCGAGGATACAATACCCAAATTTTGGAATACTCTCGGTTCGTGCCACATCTTGTCTCACCCCTGAATCATCTATGGAGTTGGCCAGTTTCATGACTGATGGAATGATATGTACGCACGAGGAGAATAAAAAAAGAACTGTTTTAGAAAGAAGAACAAGCAATGATGAAATTCGAGAAAGGTACCCAAAAAAGGATTCTTTAACCCACAATACCAGAATGCAAGATCTGTAGACTAAGGCATCCTTGTATGTGTAAATTTGAGAAACTAGCGGTTTTTAGTTTCAGCAAGGTTCTGGGTCACATGATTGATAATTTCTTTCGATGACGACAAGTGACCTGTTTTAACTGTAACAAGATTGGACATTTCAAAATGAAATGCCTAGAGTGAAACAAGCTGGTACCAGTGGTATAAAGCAAAGATACTTGAAAGAAGAACACATGAGTATTTGTTCTGAATACTTGTGAGGTAGCAGAAGTGATGGATGCAGTAAGCGGTATGTTTCCTATCAATAATGTTTACGCAAGAATATTATTTGATTCTAATGCATATCATAGTTCCGTATATTACAAGTTTAGTAGTATGTTAGATGTACTTTAGCTATGTTAGAAACTGTTTTTTAGGTAGAAAATACGAACAGAGAAGTAATCAAAGTCTCTAAAATTCTGAAGGACTGCTACTTTAACCTATATGGACGTAGTTGTGCAATTGATGCCAATGCCATTAGCATGGTTTGATATTGTCCTAGGTATGGTTTGGTTAGCATCTAATCAAGCCCACATCCTTTATGATAAACAAACATTATAACTTTGTACATCAGCAGGTGAGAAAATTTCTATCCGTAATGATAAAACTAATCAATATATTGGGTTTATATCTGCACTAAAAGCCATGAAGTGTTTTAAACAAAGGATGTTTAACATATCTAGTTTCGGTATCCAACGCTAAAAGGTAGGAAGGTTCAAGAAATATTGGTTGTAGCAAAATTTACTAGCATATTTCGTGAAGAGTTACTTAGAATACCACTAGATCATGAAGTGGAGTTTGGAATTAATCTCATACCAGGGATGGCACCAATTGCGGAAAGCCCCATATAAATTAACTCCAATCCAAAATAAAGAATTGAATAATCAATTGGATGAATTGCTAGAAAAGGGTTTTATAAGACCAAGCTTATCACCATGGTTAGCTCTAATCCTGTTTGTTAAGAAGAAAGATGGATCACTGCGTATGTGCATTGATTAGCGAAAACTGTATAAG
The DNA here is from genome assembly GCA_024085815.1 of Flaveria linearis. NCBI lineage: Eukaryota > Viridiplantae > Streptophyta > Magnoliopsida > Asterales > Asteraceae > Flaveria > Flaveria linearis. Next base: position 50,710,484 of record CM044014.1, on the reverse strand, counting down.
GTAACAATAAAGAAATGTTACCCGCTCTAAGGATAGATGATATACTCGATTAATTGCAAGGAGTAAATTTCTTCTCCAAGATTGATATTAGATCTATTTATCACTAATTGAAGATGTATGAAAAGGATACTTCGAATAAAACTACTAGATATGGACATTTTGATTTTATAGTAATGTCATTTGGATTCATAAATGCCCTAGATACATTTATGTATATAATGAATGGAGTTTGTAAACCATATTTAGATCAATTTGTTATCGTGGTCATAGACGATCTACCTATTTTGCTCTAAAAGTGAAAAGGACCACGAAGAACATTTGAAGATGATACTTGAATTACTCAGACATGAAAAATTGTACCCTAAGTTCTCGAAATACAAATTTTGGTTTACCGATGTATAATTTATATGTCATGTTATTGATGCAAATGGAGTTCAAGTAGATCCAAGAACGATCAAAGCTATAGCAAAATAGCAAAATCCTAAGGGCCAATAGAAGTGCATAGTTTATTTGGATTAGCAGGCTACGACCACCATTTCATTTAGTCATTTTCCCAAATTGCAAGTCCTTTAACTTCTTTGACACGTAAGTTAGTGAAGTTATGGGGACTAAAATAGATTATTGCCATTGAAACTCTAAAACAAAAATTGATGAATGCACTAATTCTAGCACAACCTGATAGGGTAGAAGACTTTGTAGTTAATTGCGATATGTCACATACCGGCTTAGGTTATGTGCTGATTCAAAGAAACAAGGCTATTGCTTATTCATCTCGCCAACTTAAAGCACATGAGAAGAATGATACAACTCATGACTTGGAGTTAGGTACGTGCCATAATTTTTGCCTTTTAATTCTGGAGATAATACCTTTATGGAGTCAAATTTATTGTTTACATCGACCATAAGAGTTTAAAGTATATCTTCAGTCAAAAAGAACTAAACGTGAGGCGGAAAACATGGATAGAAACCTTTAGTAATTATGATTGTAATATATGTTATAATGAAGGGGAAGATAATGTAGTGGCAGAAGCCTAAATGAGTTCGTGAATTACGACTTGAGCTTCAAATTGATTTGATGGATCAATTAAAGAATGCTCAAGAAAAGGCATAAGATAATGAAAAGCTTAAGAAGGAAGGTATGAAATGTATGACTAATTCAACTGGTTGGAAGTGAGGATGGAATTCTTAGAATAAATAAAATCCAGGTACCGGCTATAAGAGTTATCTTAGAGGCTGATGCTAACCAAAGATCTCTCAGCATGCATTATGAAGTACAAGGAAGTTACTTCGGAAAATTTGACAATGCACAAAGAAATTCACTAAGTGTCAAATCTTCCGAAGCCAAAGACCAAATTCTTCTAAAGCCAAAAGTAAAGTCTTCTGAAGCTTTAAGACAAAGTCTTCTGAAGCCTGAAGACTGATTTCTTTTGAAGACAGAGAAGACATGCTTTCTCTGACTTACTTTTGACAAAATCCCACATCGGCCCTTGAAAGAAGAGAGTCCTGGTTCATGAGGAATGTCTAGTCGCTAATATCACCAACGCTTTAGGCATATTGGTTGTGGATGATAGAACTCCACAATTAAGTATGCTCAGGTGGTAGCAATCCAGGGATGGGTGACCACTGTGGGAAATTTTCACCCCGGTAACCAAAAGTAAATCCGTAAAATCCTCGTGGTGAAGTGGCCAATATTGGTGATATGAGGGGTCGTGTGTTGATCATAAGATGTGATCAAGGAACTAAATTCAAGAACCAAATCCTTGAAACATTTTGTGATGAAAAGGTATTTCAAAAAAATATATTGATCCTAAAACTTCTCAACAAACTAGTGTTACTGAAATGAGAAATAGGAAACTTATTGAGGCTGGAAGAACTATGGTCTCTCACTCCAAACTGCCTATCACCTTCTAGGTAGAGGAAGTCAACACTGCCTGCTATATGTATAACCAAGTTTTAGTAGTCAAAACTTATGGTAAAACTCCTTATGAATCGTGGCATAAAAATAGACCTTTTATTGGTTTTCTCAAGTCATTTGAATGTTCATACACCATCTTGTATATCAAAGATCATATAGCCAAAATTGATGAGAAAGCAGATGATGGATATTGTATTGGATACTCTTTATAAGATAAGGCTTATAGAGTATCCAATTTTAGAACTATAGTAGTTGAGGAGACAACCAATATTACCTTCAATTGGTCCTGATTGTCTATTTGATCTTGATTTAGTTACCAACTATCTTAACAAATCTTGTGAAGATGTTTCAAAAATAACATGTAATACATCTGCAGGAGATTCTCATCCAAGATTTGAGCTAAGAAGACCAAATGATAGAAATCCTTTAGCTCCAGTAGTAACAAACCCTGTAAGTGGAAATCCTGTTAGCACAATCATGACAAATTCTTTAGCTAATACATCTGAGGTTCCAACCAATTCTAAAAATAAGGCATAAAACCCGAATGAAGGGATTTCAAATGCAGGAGGAGACGGAGATGGTGAAAGTAAGCAAGAATTTCATGATGCTGACAACCAATCCACTGAAGACAACATCAATGATGTCACACACTCTCTGGATCAAGTTACACTTGATATGTATGCAGATGTGGTGGGTGATACTTAATCACCATATCCAAATTTCACTAATTTAGATTTGTCAAATCAACTTGCTTTGATTGCTCAACTAAGAATCCATAAGTCTCATCCTACCACAAACATAACTGGAGATGTTAAGACTAGGATGAGAACGAGAGGACAAACCCATGATAAAAATGTTTGTCTATACTCTTGCTTCTTGTCCCAACTTTGGTAAAAAAAAGTTAACGAGACTTTGAAGATGGAAGATGAATTGAAACAATACAGGAGGAACTGCTTTAGTTCAAAAGACAAGGTGTTTGGAACCTATATCCTCTTCCTCCTGGGAAGATGCCAATAGGTACCAAGTGGGCTTTTAGAAACATGAAAGATGATAGAGGGTTTGTCATCAAGAACAAGGCAAGACTAGTAGTCCAAGCGTACACTAAAGAAGAAGAGATTGACTACACAGGTGTTTTTGCTCCTTTGACAAGACTTGAAGTTGTAAGGATATTCCTTCCTTTTACTGCATACAACGACTTCAAGTTCTACCAACTTGATGTCAAGTGAGCATTTTTATATGGGGTGAGAGATGAAGAAGTGTATGCCAAGCAACCACCTAGCTTTGCTGACCCAGATCATCCTGATTATGTCTATAAGCTTGACAAATCTCTTTATGGGTTGCATCAAGCTCTACGAAAGTGGTATAAGACATTGTCATAGTACCTAGTTCAACATGGTTACAAAAGAGGTACTATGACAGCACACTCTTCATTAAAAGAATAGAAAATAACTTGATGCTAGTTCAAGTTTATATTGATAACATCATCTTTGGGTCATCTAATGAAAGACTCTACAAAGAGTTTGAAAGGCTGATGAAGAATATGTTTGAAATGAGTGCTATAGGGGAACTTAATTTCTTTCTAGGAGTTCAAGTGAAGCAGGTTGACAATGGCATCTTCATAAACCAGTCAAATTATGTACAAGACATACTAACCATATTTCATTTGACTGGGCGTAAGGTTACCAAGACTCCCATAGCCAGAAACCACTCTCTAGGACCTAATCTTGAGGGGGAGTGTGTTGATGAACATCTTTATAAAACTATGATTAGGTGTTTTATGTATCTTACAACCAGCAGGTATAATATCATGTTCCGCACATGCATATGCAAGATATCAAGCCAACCCCAAGATGTCACACCTAGCTTCTGTCAAGAGGATTCTTAGATATCTCAAAGGAGCTCCCAAACTGAGACTTTGGTGTCCAAAGAATTCTAACTTCAATTTGTATGCATATACAGATAGTGAAGATGATGGCTGCAAAAGTCTATATCAGGAGGATGCCAATTCCTTGGTGAAAAGATAGTCTCATGGAAATGCAAGATGTAATCCTGTGTATCTGCATCAACTACCGAAGCTGAATATATTGTTGCTGCAAGCTGCTATGCTCAAGTTCTTTGGATTCAAAATCAGATGCTAAATTATGGGTTCAACTTCAAGAAGACTCCTATCCATATACACAACAACAGTGCTATCTCTATCACAGAAAATCCAGTGTAGCACTCAAAGAAAAAGCATATCGACATAAGGTATCATTTGATAAGAGATAATTTTAAAAAAAGATTGATAAAACTTGTCAAAGTTAACATAAATAAACAATATGCTGATCTGTTCGTTCATAAAAGTTTGATGAACAGAGATTTAAATATCTTGTATCAACTATTGTGCTTTATGTCGATTTTTTTAAATTAATTTTAAAATTGTTTTTCAAATATGTGTGTCTTTAAAGTTGTCTAATTTATCACTCATATAAGCCCTGTTTATCTTGGATGAAATTTTTTCAAAGAATATATTCCTTAGAATTTCAAGAATTATGAACAGATTTTCTTTCGAAAGACATTAAATTGAGTTTGAAAAAATATTATATCTTCAAAACTAATAACTACTTACTAAGGGATTTAGCCTCGGAAGAAATTCCAATATATCTTTAGAAGCTTAAATCTACTTTTAAGTACTTATATTTTTTGAAGGAAAATTTTCTTTCGAAAGCAATTAGGTCTTGGAAGTTTTATTCTCCCCTAGAGTAAAACTTCTGATGTTTAATATCTTCCGAAACCAAATCTGTCTTGGAAGCAAAATTGCTCTAAATACATTTCTTCCGAAATAATTCTTCCAAAACTATGGAATATTTTCCCAAATAAATTTTGCTTCGGATTTAAAACTTCAGAATGCAAATTACCGTGAGAAGATTTTCAACTTCCAAGATAATTACCTTTTTGGGCATTTTTTCAGAGGTGGGGCCGATATTCGGATTTCAAAGTTTATGCTTTTGCAATAACTTTGTCTCACATCCAAGCATATAAATAGCCTTTACAACAGTTCTCCCTCTTTCTTCTTCATCTGCAAACTTCTATCCCTAAATCACCCACAAACCCTTGTTGTTCTTCATATATTTCTTAATAAAGCTTCAGAAAATGGCCAACCCTGAACCTTAAAACCAGCCATCATTTGTTATGCACCTACACAGACAACATAATCAGTTTGCTCTGTTCTCATCTGATAAAGGCCCTGGTTTTTCAAGAATATGCAACTATCTTTTTTGCTCATCCTACCTACCGATCTCACAATAGATCCTCCTTTTTATGAAGGACAACTGTTGGAATTTTGGACGACCTGCCAAGATCACATCTTGGACAATGAGTAGGCACTATTTGCATCAATGCAGTGGAAGACTGTATTCATCACTCAAGTCACCATTAACCAACATCTAAGGTTGGATGACAAAGAAGGTGACTTGTCCTTCCCAAAGAGGCAGTTAACGGATCATTCTGGATCATGGGCTATGAAAGGGACTACTCTTTCAGGACCATCAAAAAGGGCAAGGTCTCCTTGTAATGAGAATACATCCTTCATGTTGTAATCCATTCATTATCAAACAAATATGAAGGATAGGAAGAATTCCAGAAGACCTATCCCATTAGTCCAAGGAATGATCCATGGGATCAAGTTTAAGTACTCACAGTTTGTATATACAAACTTGCTTTGCTAACTAAGATTCCTTAGAGTATGAAATGTTACCTAGATATGTCCACACATTCTCAATAGTGAACTAGGCTTATAGTTGAGGGAAATAGATATTATTCTTAAATTTGGACAGACGAAGCCCGAAATCATCAACAAAATAAGGAAAACCATTGTTGGCTTTTCCAGGGTAGAAACAACCCTTGTCTCTAAAATGTTAGAGCTCCCTACTCAAGGTGACAACTTGGCAGCACCAGCCAATTTTGGACCTACACCTTCTTCATCTTCAACACCCCTACAACCACAAATAACCATCACTCACCAACGAAAAACCAAATGAACTCCTGCTCAGTCTATTCAGATTGAGTAGGCCCTTACATACTCACTCATGCAGGAGGAAGTTGAACCAAAAGCTCCCACTTCTCCTAAGGAACAGACCACTCCCATTCTTTCAATGATAAATCCTGAGTTTCCTCATGCTTAGCCTGATGAGCTCATAACCCAAGCTGTAAGCCTTCATCCCGAGTCTCGAAACTCAGATGAACAACCATCATGAGACCGTTACCATCCCCAGCCTTTGGACCTTAATCAACCAATCCCTGACCTACAATCTATGATGATGAGGATATGGGCTTCAGTGTATACCATGAGTCTCTCTTCTCCTTCCCTATTTAAGGAGAGATGAGTGCTCTTGCTACTCGTATATCTAGCTAACATCATCCACCCAGAACTGAGGTGGATCTTTCTGAACAAGTTCAGGAGGTCCATGTGGAAGAGGCTCTCACTTTTGAAAGTAAATACATCTCTAAGACCTTAACCATGGCAACCCAGCTCCTTGCCACTTCTTATGAAGCTGTCATTGAGCAGGGGTAATCCAGAGACCAAGAAACAACATCTGGTGGTAAGGGAGATGACTTTGGTCATGTACTCTCATCCTCCCATGATTAAACTGATGAATATGAGGGGACTATGCAACTAAAGGTGCACAACAGACCAAAACTTGCACCTATTTGGTTTCTAAGGTTATCACCTTGAATCTCAGGTGGATACCTTACAAAGGTAGGTCTAATACATCAACTTAAGATCAACCACATCAAGGGCAAGTTAGCTAAGAGGCCTGCCAGGCGTGCTTAACAAAGTCTATAAGAACCTTTGGATGTGGTGGATGTATCCTCAAGCTCACCTGTGCAAGTAGGTTATGCTACTAGAAAAGGAGAGACAATCACTACAACAATAGAACTTGGGAGCAGTGCCTAGAGTATGAACATTGAGGATTCACCACCCTCACTTGCAATTGTCCAAACTCAGCAACCTCCTCATGCCTATATCAATATGAATGCCATTTTCAAAGTCTATATGAGGATGGTGTACCAAGGGCAATGTCACCTCCATCCTATCTTGCTAAAAATCCAATTGTATGGTAGAGGTATGACACTAATAGAAGAGCCTTGACGCTTTCTAGATATTAGGTTCAACAAGAAATTTTCAACGTCCATACCCTAAGATTCTATGAAAGCTTTCATCTGGTTGACGTGCTACTTGCCAACCCAAGTCAAAACAGGCAAGCTCATAGCTTAGCTGAGAGGATCCAACTAAGGGTGTCTGAGGAGTTCAAGAGAAGAAGCAACTTATATAGACAGAGGCTAGCAGGGAAAACAATTAGTCAACTGGATATTGAGGAAGACCCTAAGATTATCTTCCAAGGGGAAACCTCAATTGAAGGCCCAGTTGTAGAACCTGTGAACCTTAAGACCACAATTCCTTTAGGACCCATTACCCTCATTGAGACACTAGTTGGTGAAGGTGTCTCACAACCTCTCCCTGGCCTGAGTTCAAGTGCAAAAATATCTTTAGAAGGCCAAATCTCTCTCCTCCCTAAGTCACATAGGCCAATGCTTGACAAAGGAAAGAAGGTGTTAACCTCATAGGAGATTGAGGAAGAGAAATAGAGAGGAATAGGAAGGCAAGGGAAGAGAGGATGAGACAGACCCCCAACTTCATGCAAGCTTTAATTAGGGTTGTCCCTAGGCCAAATACTCATGAAGATGAGTTATGGGCAGCCAAATTAAACTATCTGGGTCTAGGAACTATAACATAGATGAATTGATCTATCTTCCCTTTAAAGAATTGAATGAATTGGCTGATACTAAAGTGTCAAAAGAGAGGAAGGAGGTTGAGGCTGCTAAATTGCTCCTCAAGATCAAAGAAGAAAGGAAAAGAAAAAAATTGTATAAAGCCCATATCCTCTCTTTGGTTTAAGAAAGGCCTAAAGTGGAGACTATGGCTGTTAAGGAAGAAACTCAAGTAGGTAGGGAACAAGATACACAAAAAGTGATTACCTACTTGAATGCCAAAGGTCTCCATCAGGTAGTAACTCCACTCCCTCTATCTTATGAATACATAGAGTTTGAATACCTTAAGAAGTTAGAGAAAGAACTTTTCAAGGAAAAGAAAGATGCTAAGAGGAAGATGAGGGAGGAAGCTACAAAGTCAAGAGCCACCATTAAAGCTATTTAAAAGAAGTCTGAAGACAGACTAAAGATGGTGAGCTTCTTAAAGCTGTATGGGTTATCTAAAAGAAGGCTTGACCAATGTCTTTATCTACAATGGATGAGAATATTAGAGTGATCAAGCAGAAGATCAAGAGGGGTGAGCTTCTAGACTTGTATTCTCCACCAAGTCAAGTTGCACCTGAAGCTGAGGTCAAGGTTGAACCCCAAGTGATAACACAACCTCGATCTAATGCTGATTCACAACAAGCTTCATCTTCTAACCCACAACAAGGTTCTGAACCTTATATTGAACCTGTAAAGGGAAGGACCAAACTAAGATGGATAAAGAAAGAAGACCTGGTGATTAAGGCCAACCTTCTTAATTATAGTACAGAAAGAGGAAGAGGATGGCCATCAGAAGGGACTTAAAGAAGAAGAAGAAGAAGTCCAAGGCATCCATATCTGACCTCAAGATGAGTCTGATCATCCTAAGGGTGAAAATGAAGAGGCTACTCAATCAACTTCACTACAAGTAGAGCCTTTGCTACTGAGAGACCAATCCTATCCTGGACTTACTCTCCAAACCCTGCCAGATGGTATGTCATAATAGATCAAGAAGGCCAAAACATATACTTCTGGAAATATATGCTTGACTATTCCTCAGCATGACCTCTAGGATATGATGAGATACTATGAGAGCCTGAAGAATCCAGACCAACTGATGAAGAGAGCAATGGCTCTTATTCTAATGATGGCAGTAAATAAGTGAAGATAAGATCAAGACTTATAGTCATCCTTAAGTTTTGGTAGCATCAGCCTAGGAGGAGTTTGTAAGAGTTATCTTAGAGGCCGATGCTAACAAAAGATCTCCCAGCATGCATTCTAAAGTACAAGGAAGTTACTTTGAAAGATTTGACAATGCATAAAGAAACTCCCTAAGTTTCAAATCTTCTAAATCCAAAGACCAAATTCTTACGAAGCTAAAAGTGAACTCTTTTGAAGCTTCAAGACAAAGTCTTCGAAGCCTGAAGACTGATTTTTTTTGAATATAGAGAAGACATGTTTTCTCTAACTTACTTTTGACAAAAGCTGAACCACTTTTCCCTGCCATCTCTGAAGACTCACTGATTTATACAAGTTGGTGATTATCTCCATACTTTTGTCAACTGTACATTATGGTCTTTGAGTCTGTAACTTTCCACTCTTGTACTTTTATCCTTTCTGTAATAGATTAGGATGTGAGCTATGGCATGTCATATGTACTTGTCAAAAACAATCTACCTTTTGACTTCACATTGATCATGTTGTCTATATTAGTGTTCCAACTGGCATTCAAAGTATGGTCGGCTGTAGGATGTAGTATAAAGTGTCTCATGTAACTAGTCCTTAGGACTGAACCTTGTAACAATTGTAAAACACTTGAGAGTGATATACATCATCCTTGAAAACCAATATCTTTGCCTTGTGTTCTTACTTTTGTTTATTGTTTTATTTGCCTGGTTTGCTATTTGATCTTTTAAGTGTTATACTCTCCACCTTGTCAAACTGTTACATAACCAGTACCGATCCTACAATTGGTATTAGAGCTTTTTAGGCTCTTGACTATAAGATCTCACCATCTTAAATCTTTTTAGTTTCACAAAATGCTTACTTGAAACAAAAGGTAATATGCCTTTTACTTTACATTGATCGTGTTGTCTAGATTAGTGTTCCAGCTAGCCTTTAAAGTATGACCGACTGTAGGATGTAGTATAAAGTGTGTCATGTAACTAGTCCTTAGAACTAAGCCTTGTAATAATTGTTAAACAGTTGAGAGCAATACACATCATCCTTCAAAAACCAATCTCTTTGTTCTTGTGTTCTTACTTTTGTTCTTTATTTTATTTGCCTGGTTTCATATTTGATCTGTTAAGTGTTATACTCTCCACCTTGTGAAACTGTTGCCTAACCATTACCAGTCCTGGACTGGTATATATGACCTAAGATATAGAATCATAGAAGAAGCTCATCATTTATAAATACAATGAATCTGGAAAAAGATAGAATATACAAATATCTAAAGGATAATTATGTTGGGTTTGTTAGAACATAAAATCATAGTTTAACCATTTAAACTTTCTGAAAAACGCAGCGGAATTACAACTTTATAAACCCTTTTATAAGCTGAAATATGTTCATTAGATGAGCATATTGATGTATAAAACAAACCCAAAGAACAAAGGATCATTTATGTGAATTAGCAAGCTATGAACATGTGAAAAACTACATAAAATCACAGCTTCATTGAGCTGTGATATATACCTTTCTGCAGCAGCTAAACTCGACAGAAAAGAGTTGTTAGATGCTCAAGAACTTGGCCAAGACTCCAAAGAAGGAACCCTCAAGCTAGTATACCCCAAGCTCCTTGCAAACACCTTCTCTTGTTAGGTAGAAATCACCAAAACAAGCTCCAAAAACCCTTCTTCACTGCTGAAAAGCCGTGGCTGTTTAGAGAGAAGGAGAGCAGCATTTTTGGTCTTGTTAGTTGCATATATGAATGAGATTCATGATCATGGAATGCAAGAACCTTTCTTGACATTAGAACACACCAAGAACAACTTGAAAAATGCTAAAAATTCAGCTCTAATCCTCTCAAATGCTGCTGCCTATTCCGTAATAGAGAGAGAGAGGAGGAGCTGAAAAAATTGTTTGTTGTGTGTTCCTCTTTTCATGTTATGAGAGGAAGAGAGAATATATCTTGCTAGTGGAGGGGACCAAGCATGCATGTGTGTGTGCTTCAAGAGAATAAAACCCACTATCCCACATGCATGTGTGTGTTTGTCTAGGAATAAAAGCTTTGTAATGCATGCATGTGAACGGCCAAAACATGGCTGGAAGATGGTTTTATTTTTCCTTTCTTAATATCAAATATTAAGTTTTAACACACACATGTATTGTCTAGTCTTTTAACTAGTTTATGCAATTAACCATTTAATTGTATAAGTAGTATATTCTCATTATTATTTGGTGTTATACAACTAATTTAAATAACACTTCAAATAATATTATTGAACAAAATATCCTAATAAATTGTTCCATCTCATATGCAACTTATTTAGAAAACCCATTTTCTAAATTGGTGTAAATATTTAATTGCATGATCATATCATCAATAAATATTAATTGGTGTTTGCTAAGCTTGTTATTGGGTATAACCCGACTTGGATCATAACGTACTAACCACATCAATATTCTAAGTGTCTTGGGCACATAGAATCCTACAATCTCCCACTTGCCCAAGATTCATAGAAGATTGATGCAAGCAGTAAATAACGCCTAACAACGGTTTACTACCCTTAATACGCATGACTTATGGCCATTCAATAACATCATCCTATTCAAGTACCTTACTTGAAATGATTTAGGTGAATCAATCATCTATCCTTTTGTTACAGATGTCATGTTAAATCCAAGGACACAGAATGATCATTCCTTGTTGATTTAACTTAATCAGGCCTTAGACATCATACTCTCAACAAATAAGAGGAACAAATCCCATCTTGACTACATACGTTTCTCACAATCACCTTATGTCATACCTGAACATAGCCTTATGTACTGACAATTGTTTCATATCAGTGAAGAACTAGCTCAAGGTATAACACTTGGTGAATATCAAAACCCAATATGTATCTCAGGTCGGAGGATACCAAATGATATTCGCCTTTACTCAAATTTACTTATGATCAATCGATAAGATTCCATGTAGTAAAATTTGAGATGCGGGTTAGTCCAATATTCGTATCCCACGAATATCTATGAACCTTGGTAGCAACCCATTGCTCTATATTCATCCTTATGAATATCAACCAATCCAAGTTCATAATAGTCTTACCCTCATACTTGTTCCCACAAGTATGAACGACTACGGACATTTAGAGTAAATAATTTACTCATGGATTAAACATGCTAAATTTGGAACATTAATTGAGACATTATAACCAAATAATTTTACTCAAATAATAAAGAGTTCCATATATTCAAATACAAAATTTGATCAAGTCCAATCACTAGAATATCGAAGTCCTAAGGCATAGGTATGACTTTCATGCTTTGCCCTTTCAAGGAGCTTCGTGAGTGGATCCGTAATGTTTTGATCAAAGTGAACTTTGCGAATACATATCTTTCCCTTTTCAACTTCATCCCTTATGTAGTTGAATCTCCGCTCATTGTGCCTAATCTTTTGATGTGCACGAGGTTCCTTGATTTGAATAATCGCACCCTCATCATCACAAAGATTTCTAAGGAGTCTTGAATGGTAGAGACCATCCTTAGATTGGTGATAAACCTTTTTATCCATGCAGCTTCCCAAGCTGCTAATGAGGCGGCTATGTATTCGAATTCTGTAGTGGACAATGCTACCCTATTCATAATGGAGACGTACCCGATTGTGATCGAGAATCATCTCGATCAGTTTGGAAACTAGCATTCGTGTAACCCTTTACAACTAGTTCCTCTTCATCAGATCCGTATATTAGAAACATATCCTTAGTCCTCCTAAGGTATTCCAATATACTTTCAACAGCCATCCAATGGGTGTTACATGGATTCTGCTGATATCTACTTGTCATGCTTAACGCGCATGACACGTCCAGTCTAGTGCATATTATCGCATACATGATGGATCCTATAGCAGACGCATATGGGATGTCCTTCATACGATGTTGCTCATCCTTTGAGCTTGGACATTGAGATGCACTCAATATTGTCCCTCTTTGAATAGGTACCATACCTTTCTTAGAGTTTTCCATCTTGAACCTTTTCAAGATTTTATCAATGTATGCACTTTGGTTTAACCCTATCAACCGCCTCGATCTATCCCTATAGATTTTATTTCCAAAATATAGACGGTTTCACCGAGATCTTTTATGGAAAAACAACTTCCAAGCCAGGTTTTAACACCTTCCATGGTTGGAATGTCATTTCTAAAATGTAGTATGTCATCAACATACAATACTAAGATTGTGATTACACTCCCATTAGCCTTTTTATACACATGAGCCTTGTCAGTATCTAAGTTTCCATGCATGTTTTGTTTTCTTCTCGAAAACCCACTTGCATCCAACCGGTTTCGAGTTAAGTGGAGGGTCAACCAATTCCTAAACTTGGTTGTCATACATGGATTGCATCTCTACGTTCATGGCTTCCAGCCATTTGTCACAATCCTAATTGGACATAGCATTATGGTATGTACTTGGCTCATCGGAGTCAATCTCATAGCATCCATCCATGAAAGATCCATATATTTCAGGTGGAATGCTAACTCTACCAGATCTATGAACGTTTTGTGTGTATCGATCAACCTCTTGATCATTATCAACAACCTCTTGTTGATAGCTAGTGTCAACCAAACGTGTATCGGCTTGTGGATCTTGATCCTCATCAAATTCCACTGTTCTATGCGTCATTCCTTCCATAAGGAACTTGGCTTCCAAGAACTATGCCTTTTGAGCAATAAATACCTTTTGCTTTGTTGGATCAAAGAAGTAGTATCCTATACAATCCTTTTGGATATCCAACAAATATACACTTAGTGAATCGACTTTCAGTTGGTTTGGGTGTTAAGCTTAACATAAGCTTCATAACCCATACTTTTAAATATGATGGCGATGGAACTATTCCATTTCATATTTCAAAAGGCGTTGAATCCACTTTCTTGGTTTGGGCCATATTCAAAATACGAGCCTCGGAGAGTAGTGCGAAACCCCAAAATGATTAGAGGTAGTGAGCTTATAGCCATCATAGGTCGAACCATATCCAATAGGGTTCGATCTCCTTTCAGACACATCATTATGTTATGGTGTTCTGTGAGGAGTAAGTTGTGAGACAGTCTTACAACTTCCTAGATGATCCCCAAAAGTCTCACTTAGGTATTCACCTTCTCTATCTAAACGGAGAACTTTGGTAGTTCTATCGAGTTGATTTTCTACTTCATTCTTGAAGTTTTTTTGAACATTTCAAATTCTTCATATTTATGTGCCATCAAGTACACATAACCATAGCGACTATAATCGTCGGTTAAGGTAATGAAGTAAGTTTCACCATACCTTGTCATTGTTTTAAAAGGACCTCATACATCCAAATGTATGACTCCTAATAAATCTTTTGCCCTCTCATTAGTACCACTAAAGGGCGTGTAGGTCATCTTACCTTGTAAACAAGATTCACACTTATCAAATGAACAATTTTCATTTGTTTCAAAAGACCATTCTTTTAAAGTGTTTAAATCCGATTCTTGTTTATGTAACCAAGATGACAATGACAAGGATAAGAGTTACTTAAACCATTTTAAGTCTCTTGGTACATGATGGGTATGATGTGTTATTATAGGACGAATCTTTATGAACCAATTCATAAATATCATTAGAAGGCATAGCCTTGAAATAATATACATCATCCATAGCAACATAAATACCATCATTTACAAACTTTAAATCATAACCATATCGTTTTAAAAGGGAAACTTAAATCATGTTCCTAGTCAAACTAGGAGCATATAACATGTTTTGAAGAACAACTTCCAAACCTTTTGAAAGTTTCAAAACATAGTCTCCTTTCTTAAAGTGCTTATTTCTTTTGAACCCTTGCAACAGATTGCAATAGTGAGTTCCACATGTGGTATCCAATTACCCATGTGCTTTGAGGAAATAACATTTAAGTCAATATGGATTATGAAAGTTGTGCTTGAGGTTTGCCCAGCATCCCTCTTATTTCTCAACTCATTGAGATAGGTTGGACAATTCCCTTTCAAATGACCTATCTCACCATACTCAAAGCATGGATCGTTTTCAGTTACCTTAGGCCTCATAAGCTTAGGTTTTGGAGGTTCTGCTTTGATCTTCCCTTCCTTTTGCCTTTGACATGCCCTCCTCCTTTGGCAACATTTGCCTTGGGATCGGGAATGGCCTCAACATCGTCGGGGTCGGGTTGGTTAGGAATAGGATCGTCAAGGACATTTGCCTTTGCTCTTGCTTGAGAACAATTCTTAAGTTTCGAGACTAGTCCATAAGGTTATTATGGTTCAGACGATCCCTTTCTAAAATAGTTCTCAGTGATAGGGTATGGACGGTCGGGGTGGTAGCATTATTGTTTGCGGTCATTCTATAAATTTTACAAAGTTCTTTTAGTATTTCTAAAAAATTTCATTTTAATTATTAATACCCTTTATGTCTCATAGACAATTAATAATTAAAATCTAGAATCCAACGTTACATTCAAATAATGGTTAGGTGACCTTTATCCCATTACTCAAATTAACAAGGTAGTCAACATTTGACAATTGCAACCTTTTGCAACTTCTAGCGGTATGGGATCGACTTTAAACATCATATGTAAAGTCGGCATGTTAATCCCATCAACACCATTTGAAAACCATATTTTAGGTGATCCATTCAACATGGTTTGCAAATCAAGTTACCCTACTTGCACACACATGTGAGTTTACCAACACAAGTGGTTAGGTGACCTTTATCCCACCAATGTGGTATTCCCACCTTAAGTCATAAGTTCCCTCAAAATGGTTAGGTGACCTTTATCCCATTAAGAGTTTCCAAATGACTTAAGTGTTGTGCAAAAGGACGGTGTTAAACTTGTTTGAAAAGGGATTTTTTAGTTTTCATTAATTCTAGTTTTGAAAACTCTATGTACCTTGTATTTGCATGCTTTCAAATACAAGGTATCCTATGGTTCATTTTTAATAAAACCTCTTTTATTAAATCATCAATCCTTTTAATAACCTCTTATTAATTACTTAATGATTAAGAACCATAGATGCAAGGTATCTTATGGTTTATTTTTAATAAAACCTCTTTTATTAAATCATTAATCCTTTTAATAACCTCTTATTAATTACTTAATGATTAAGAAACCATAAATTTTTCCAGCTTGTTAAGTTTGCTAATGAGTTTGTTATGCATATCCAAATATCAAACAACAATCATACAACAAACAACCAAACAAGCATAATATAAACAACCACAATGTGCATAACCATAGCTACTATTGTGACCACACTTGTTTGCCATCACAAGTGTGATCATTTGGTCTTTCCTAAGGGTTGAATACAACACAAAATAGAGGTCTTCTTAGACTCCCACTTGAACTTGCATCCATATGCTTCAAGTCCCTTTTTTGTGTCTTTGATGTCCATCTTTGGGTCTTTATTTTGTGCATCTTCCTTTTACAAAAATTATATCCTAATACATTTTTCTAATAAAAGAAATGCACCTAATCTATTTATTACATAACCAAATGAATAAATAATTACAACCCAAATAATAAACATAAATATTACAACCCAATTGAATGAATTAAAACAACCATTAAAACCATCCAAATCACACAAGGCCTTAAGCTAGGTTATGCACTTTAACAACCAATGATCATATCATTTATTCATATAATGAAACCCCATTTAAAACCACCAAATTTCAGCCAACATAAACTGAAATTTTTTGTTTTAAATATTGTCCAAACAATCAACATTTTATCAACATGTATTTCTTTCAAGATTTCATCACAAGCATGTATGATATAATCTTGAAAGTTGGGGATTCATCAAAACAGAAATGTAGCAACCCATAATCAGCCTATTATGAGTTTAAAATCATCCTCTAAAACTAATTTTTAAAGGACAAGAACAAGCAAGCTATCCACATAACCGGCTCTTGATGCCATTGTTGGGTTTGTTAGAACATAAAATCATAGTTTAACCATTTAAACTTTCTGAAAAACGCAGCGGAATTACAACTTTATAAACCCTTTTATAAGCTGAAAATATGTTCATTAGATGAGCATATTGATGTATAAAACAAACCCAAAGAACAAAGGATCATTTATGTGAATTAGCAAGCTATGAACATGTGAAAAACTACATAAAATCACAGCTTCATTGAGCTGTGATATATACCTTTCTGCAGCAGCTAAACTCGACAGAAAAGAGTTGTTAGATGCTCAAGAAATTGGCCAAGACTCCAAAGAAGGAACCCTCAAGCTAGTATACCCCAAGCTCCTTGCAAACACCTTCTCTTGTTAGGTAGAAATCACCAAAACAAGCTCCAAAAACCCTTCTTCACTGCTGAAAAGCCGTGGCTGTTTAGAGAGAAGGAGAGCAGCATTTTTGGTCTTGTTAGTTGCATATATGAATGAGATTCATGATCATGGAATGCAAGAACCTTTCTTGACATTAGAACACACCAAGAACAACTTGAAAAATGCTAAAAATTCAGCTCTAATCCTCTCAAATGCTGCTGCCTATTCCGTAATAGAGAGAGAGAGGAGGAGCTGAAAAAATCGTTTGTTGTGTGTTCCTCTTTTCATGTCATGAGAGGAAGAGAGAATATATCTTGCTAGTGGAGGGGACCAAGCATGCATGTGTGTGTGCTTCAAGAGAATAAAACCCACTATCCCACATGCATGTGTGTGTGTTTGTCTAGGAATAAAAGCTTTGTAATGCATGCATGTGAACGGCCAAAACATGGCTGGAAGATGGTTTTATTTTTCCTTTCTTAATATCAAATATTAAGTTTTAACACACACATGTATTGTCTAGTCTTTTAACTAGTTTATGCAATTAACCATTTAATTGTATAAGTAGTATATTCTCATTATTATTTGGTGTTATACAACTAATTTAAATAACACTTCAAATAATATTATTGAACAAAATATCCTAATAAATTGTTCCATCTCATATGCAACTTATTTAGAAAACCCATTTTCTAAATTGGTGTAAATATTTAATTGCATGATCATATCATCAATAAATATTAATTGGTGTTTGCTAAGCTTGTTATTGGGTATAACCCGACTTGGATCATAACGTACTAACCACATCAATATTCTAAGTGTCTTGGGCACATAGAATCCTACGAATTATTCATGGATGGGTATGATAAAAGATATCACCATATAGTTCACAAAGTGTCTAACTTGTTCTCAAGTTAAGGTAGAGCATCAAAAGCCATCTAGTTTATTGAAACAATTGAAATACCTATATGGAAATGGAAAATGGTAATCATGGATTTCATTATGAAACTTTCAAGACAAGTAACAAAAATGATATTATATGGGTTATCATTGAAAAAGTGACCAACTCTACTTATTTCTTACTAATGAAAAAAACTTTAAGTATGGATAGTTTGACCTAGTTATATATGAATGAGATCAGATCTTTAAATGGTGTAATGTTATCTATTGTCTCAGATTGAGATAGTCGCTTTATGTCTAGAGTTTGGTTGTGATTTCATAAAACCATAGGTACATAATAGCTTTAGTACATCATCATCCTCAAACAGAGGGACAAAAAAAGCTGATTATCCAAACCTTAGAAGATATGTTAAGAGCCTGTGTGATAGACTTGGTGGAAGTTGGGATGATCACTTACCACTTATGGAATTCTCGTACAACAATAGTTATCACGCAAGTATACAAGCCACATTTTTTGAAGCTTTATATGTTAGAAGTGTAGAATAACTGTGTGTTGGTCTGTGATAGGATAGAATATATTACCAGGTTCTGAAATTGTATAGGAAAAATCTGATAAAAATTTACAAATAAAAGAACAATTGAAAACAGCGAGAGGTAGGCAAAAGAGTTATGCAGACAGAAGAAGAAAGCCGTTAGAATTTGTAGTGTGATATAAAGTATTATTGAAAGTGTCACCATGGACATGTATAATTATATGTGGAAAGAAAGGAAAACTAAGCTCTAATTTTTAGACCATCTAAAATACTAATTAGACTTATAGCTTATCAGCTTCACTATCCAAAGAAATGATTGGAATACATAATGTATTTCACATATCCAATCTACATAGAGGCTTAGCTAACGAAGCAATGATCATGTCTTTAAAAGATATAGAAGTAAATAAAGGGCCTACCTGGTGCTACAAAGAGCTCTCGCGTTCGCAGAGTCCAGGGAGGGTCCGTCCCATTTAAGGGAAGATGTACGCGATCTTTCCCCCATATTTTGTTAAAATTTGTTAAACAACCAATGCAAATGGAAGATCAATAAATTATTAAATTGAAAAACAAAAGACTGGAATTGGTTAAAGTCAAATGTAATTCTAGGCGTGACCCTGCACACACTCAGGATTTAGAATCAGAAATGAAAAGAAATACCCATATTTATTCACATCAAATGGAATTCTAGGCGTGACCTTGCACACACTCAGGATTTAGAATCATAAATGAAAAGAGATGCCCGTATTTATTTACGTAAAACTCGAGGATGAGTTTTGTCCCAAGGTGGTGTAGAATGTAACGCTTTGAATATTTCACACATGAAATGATAAGAATTGGAAATTCACCATTAAAAATGAAAAAAAATAAAGAATTAGGCTTTCGACCCTAGTCACGTAGCTACCAGGTAGCTTGGCGAACCACCATGCAATGCATTATGGTTTTAGAGTTTTAGGTTGCCTTGTAATGCTACCCTGTAATGGTCTTCTATGTGTTCCCCAAGCAAAATCCCTATGTATTGAGACATTGCATGGTGATGATGATTAAGAGGGTGACACGTGTCATCCTGGAGTGACATATGTTTACTGATGAGGCTTTGAAAATGAAACATGTTTATTTCTAATTGGACCAAAGTATCTTGGTTGTTAGTGTTGGATGGCAGGCCCCCATCGCCATGCTTAACGGGTAGCGATGGAACCCATGAACAGACTATAAAAGCCTGCACTATGCAGTCAAATTTTTACACACCAAACACGTGCCTTTTGCCACTTGTACCCTAATTACCCTATCTTACCCTGTTTAAGCTAGTGATTTACCCCGTTAAGCTTAAGGAGCTGCTGTGGAGTTGTTGTCAAGGTTCTAGAAGATTGTAAGCCAATCTTCTAGTCGACTAGTAAGGTGAACATGTTTCTTAAATTTAGTTGCATGCTATTTCTAGGTGCATAAATGCTAATAAAATGATTTCTAGCATGTTTATGAATCATATGTTTACAAATGATTACATTGTTTTATTAAGCAAGGTTCTAAGGGACTGAGTGTTATGCGATAATATGGCTGAAATCATTTCAATATATATGAATAGGATGAATTCAATGTATACAAGTTACCCGGCATGGGTCCTATCAATAGAATAGGACATCTAGAAAACAAGTTTCTTAATAAATATTGATATAGAACATTATTTTGATTTTATAAAAAATATCTGGTAACATGATTCACTAGCGTTATGCTAACATATTATTTTCAAAACCATTTTGAAGAAAAAGATATGCACATGATAATTTGAAGTAAATTTTATGTTGTAAACCTATCATCTTGGGAATACCCACAAGAACATAAAGACTTGATAATTAGACTTTAGACTTTGTGGCTCTTACCTGTTGTACATCATAAAGTCTAATGTTTTGTTTATTTAAAAGTAATGTAAACATTTAATGGTTTTATAAATCCATATTTGAATTATAGAATGTTTTGAATTCAACCACTAGTGCGGAAATAACTGCCAAGAGTGATTTGATCTTTTAATCAATCATATGAATTGATTGCCTCAATTGAGGGAGTTAAATGTTAATTACCTGTGATGTAAATGTTACATTTATAAACATAAAATCAAAGGAACCCTGATTCCCTACTCCTAGTCGTCGTAAGCATTAACAACATTCCCGCTCCTAGTTTCGATTGTGAACCACCACCACACATCACCATGAACTGTCGTCGCCACTGTGTGCCACCATTGTTGTTGCCGTTTATTATCTCATGTTGCAATTGTTATAAGTTGTGTTTTTTCATGAACGAGGTTAACTAGCTAAACTATTGTTGCTTCCAAGGTATGGAGTTTTGGTTGATTGTCAAAGGTATAAACATTATACACTATGTAATTGCGTTTGATTTTGCTTAGCCGTGTAATTAGATGCCTAATTTGGGTATTGGATAAATCAATGTGCAAAACGCTTTCACCTCTTGACAAAAAGTTTGCATTATTTATTAAAAACACAAATTTAATAGTTAAAATTGGTGTTTGGTACCCAATAGTGGTATCAAAGCGGTGTTTAAACATTTATATTATATGATGTTGCGCTATTAGTAGTAAAAAATGTTTGCTTTTGACAAAAAAAGAAAGACTGTAGCTTTAATTAAAAGATAGAATCTTCTAACTAAAGATCAAGGCTTTAACAAAAATATTAAATCTTTTAACAAAAAGCTCCAAGCTTTGACAGAAAGATTGAATCTTTTTAATTAAAGTTTGTACATTTAGTAATTTTTAATGATTGTGTGAAAATAAAGCACTAGTGATCCGTGGTTTGTTTTTTAATTGTTTTTATTAAAATTGTAATATTTGTATCTTTTTAGGTGTTTTGGAACCCTTTATGTAATAGATAGGTTTACTTCTATTTTGTCGTAAATTGTTTATTCAAAATTATATACCAAAGACAATGATTCGAAGATTGTAGTCGGAGACGCACCAGGGTCCAGATAGATATCTTAGACTTAGTGGGAGCTTGCAACATGTTGTGGCCCTAGACTAGCTTGGCGTTGTTTGGTGGTTCAAATGAAACCAAATGATTTTGACTAGTTGCTCGATTTGGTTATTTATATTGCGTTGTGGTTGTGTACATTGTTTAGGGAAATAATTAAAAACCACAAATTGTCTACAAGTTTTCACAATCAAAACTCAAAAGAGACAGGTAATTAAAGGTAATAATACTCGGAAATGTAATTTAAGTAGGAGTTTTATTTAGATGCAAAAATTAGTTTATGATTAAATTGTTATTTTAAACACTAAATTAATAAAACATTTTTAGTATGAAACCAGTTCGTGATAAACAACCAACGTAGTTTAATGCGGATCGCATCGAGTGTTGAAATAACTTTCAAACAATTATCACACACCAACGTAAATTATGATTTTACTAAACTTGCATGACTCACATCATGTTGCAAGTAGTCTAATATGTTTTTAACCCATATAGTAATTTAAAACATAAAATGAATCCCAAATTAGAGTCGACATTTTAATCCGAACACCTAACAAGATAGAGGAAAGACTCGCCTACACCTACCCTCCCCAGACCCTGCTCTTAGTGGGATATACTGGGTTTGTTTGTTTGTTTACTTTAATCCGAACACCCCGTGTTAGAGATTACCCTGCATTCGAGCCTATGATTTTGATGGAAGGTATAACCCTGATTCCTTAGTCACTTAGGTCAGTACTATGGATACTGATTAAGGGATTTGAGTTATGAAAAATGTATGTCAAACCTACAGTCCTGAATGGATAACTTGATAAATATGTCTATATGGTACAACCGGAAGGTTTTTTGGATTCAAAGAATCCTAATACGGCTTGAAGTTAAATTAATCCATTTATAAATTGAAACAAAAATCTCCAAATTGGAATCTTCATTTTTATTAGAAAATCAAATAGTTTTGTCTTGTCAAAATGAAGATGAGACAAGATAAAAGTTTAGAGTAAAGGCAGTAGCATAATATGAAATTTACTTCCTAATGCTTTAGAATTAAATTAAACAATATTTGCTAATACCTAGTTTAACTAGGAATATTGTCTCAGTTTCTTGTTTTGAGTGAATAAGAATTTAAATATCCTTTTAATAATGATGATTTTATTGTTGTATATTTGGATGGTGTGTTTTAATTTGATGCAAAACCAAGCCGTGAAATCTATTAGAAGAACTCCACTATAGTAACACTATCTACCTCATCTCCAAAAAATGTATGAAACAAGATTTCAATGATACATATCTATGACATTGTCGACTTGGACATGTAACTAAGAATCACAAGAAGAAACTCCAATCCACATGAATTGTAAATTCTACGGGTCAAGAATCTTTTGATGAACGTGAATCATGTTTGAATGGAAATTTGACCAAATCTCTTTTCACTGATGTATGCCAAAGGCTAAGGAATTGTTAGTACTTGTACATACAGATGTATGTGGTCCATTCAGAACTATGGAGAGCATTGGAGAAAGGTACTTTGTTACATTTACTACATTTCAGTAGATATGGCTATGTTTATCTTGTAAGTATGAACATGAAACATTTGAAATATTAAAAAAATACTAGAATGAGGTCCAAAATCAGCTAGGCAAGGTGATTAAGATATTTTAATCAGATCAAGGTACAAAAATCTTAGTCAAGAGTTTAACAAACATCTAAGTAAATGTGAGATCATCCAATAACTCACTCCACCTGAAACACCACAAATTAATGGTGTGTTTGGAAGAAGGAATCCAACACCTATTAGATTCGGTTTGATCAATGATGTGTTGTACAAACTAGCCTTACTCCTTTTGGAGTTTTACTCTATAGAATGCTGCTAAAATAATTAATCTAGCTCTGACTAAAAAGGTGGAAATACCTTTTGAGATTTGGCATGAGAATAAACCCAAAGTGTCCTAGCTTAAGGTATGGGTATCTTATACTTATGTTACACATGAATCTTTAGATAAACTAGATCCCCATGGTGACTTTCATCGGATACCCTAACATAATCAGTTACTATTTCTACAATCCAAATAAAAATCAAGTTTTCATAAAGCAAAGAGCTACCTTCTTGGATTGTAGGATGAATATGGCTCTTCAAGAGGAAGACCAACACTGAAGGAATGGTGCAAACCTTTGAGAAAATGAATATCAAAACCATGTTCATGATGGATAACTTAGTGATGATATCTATATGGTACTACCGAACGGTTTTATAGATCCAAAGAATCCTAATAGGATTTGCAAGTTAAATAAATCCGTTTATGGATGAAGCGAACATCTCAAAGTTAGAATCTTAGTTTTGATCAATTAATCAAAGAATTTGGTTTTGTCAAGAACAAAGATGACCCATGTGTTTACAAGAAGGCAAGTGGAAGATACATTACTTTCCTGATCTTGTATGTAGATTACATACTGCTCATTGAGAAAAACATACCAATGCTTAAAGATGTAAAGTCATGGTTAAGTAGATGTTGGACAATGAAACACGGTGAAGCAACATATATTTTAGGAATAAAGTTCGATAGAGATAGACCAATATGGCTTATTGCTTAAAGTCAATGTACATATATTAAGAATGTCCTTAAACACTTCTCAATGCAAGATTTTAAAAGGGGAACCTTGCCAATGGCACATGGAATTATACTGAATAGTAATCGGTATCCTCAAACAAAGGAAGACAAGAAAAAGATGGAAAGAGTTTCATATGCTTTT
Source organism: Flaveria linearis (assembly GCA_024085815.1). Taxonomy (NCBI): domain Eukaryota; kingdom Viridiplantae; phylum Streptophyta; class Magnoliopsida; order Asterales; family Asteraceae; genus Flaveria; species Flaveria linearis. The sequence goes on along the minus strand of CM044014.1, from coordinate 50,686,179 downwards.
TTCAATTGGTTCCATCATGTATGCCATGTTATGTACTAGAACCAACGTATGATTCGCATTGAGTATGATAAGTAGATATCTATAAAATCCTTTTGAAAGTCATTTGACTGCTGTAAAGAGTATCCTCAAGTACTTGAGAATGACTAAGGATATTATTATGATATACGGAGGAGAATAAGACAAGCTGATAGTTAAATGTTATACTGGTGCTAGCTTTTGAATGGATCGAGATGAATCTTGATTGCAATATGAATATGTGTTCATTCTAAATGGTGGAGTTATAACTTGGAGAAGTTCAAAGCAGAGTGTGGTTGCTTAGTCTACTCGGAATCAGAATACATTACCATATTAGATGTTGTAAAAGAGACTGCTTGGATGAAGAAATGATCGATGTCATGTGGTCGGTCAAAATATAAGTAAATAAGTGCCTAATCATCCTTAATTAAAAAGGGTAAGAAGGGTGGCGAATCCATAGTGAATCACAGCAAAGTACTAGTAACTACTAAACTAAAAATATTAAACACCAAAACAAACTTGCTTGATTGATTAAATTGAGAAATTATGAAATTAACAAAAGTAAAGGAGACTCTTGAAAGCTATCAATGTGCCCATCTGCAACCAGCAGGAGAGAGACATTAAATCACTTATCCTCTCTAGTTGTCGAGCTTGATCGACTCAGCTCTTTTCCCTGCCCCTTCTCACTTTGTTTTTGAAGCTTTGTTTCACCTAATTAGGAAGTCACTCCACTCCATGAATCTGGAAGATATTGATGTTGAGACGCCTTTGGAATGCTTGAAACTCATCATTATTTGTCCTTGATTCCTGTCTTAGAAGGTGTTTTTAACTCTAGGGTTATTATCCTTTAAAACCCCCTCAAATTAGGTCAAAACCAGTCAAAACACGGCGCCCGGCGTCGGTGGCGTCCACCCCTGCATCATACTTGATTTTCACTATTACCTTTTCGAGAACTTTACGTGAATAGGTCGTGGCTCCCGTAACTCTTTTCTAGCTCAAGTTATGTCCATTTTAAGTCACCATGGTCTTGCAACTTCTCTTTTGCATTTCTTCACCTCCCACGTTCCATTTTCCATCTTGTTTCTTCCATGTTCTTTGTATTCTTCATGTTACACCTACAGTACAAGAATATCTCAAAACTAACTCCATTTCTCATAAATCATTATGTAAAACATAAAAATAAAGCACTTAAACATTGACTTTTCACCACCCGGTTAAGAAGTTTATAGCTTATCTCGATGTGGTGCCCATCATATAGAAACCTATTATGATATTATATGACAACACTAGTGCCATAGCTAAGGTAAAGGAACCAAGGTCGAACAATAAGAAAAACATATACTCAGATAGTTCCACTACAAAAGAGAAGTATTGGAACGAGGGGACATCACTTTAAACAAGATTCGCACTAATCATAATCTAGCGGATCCCTTAAGCTACTCCTAATAAAATATGGCTTAGATTTACTAGACAATTGGTGTGATCTGTATTAGTAACACTAGATGTTTATTTTGATTTAAAGGTTAAAGGCTTGATAAACATATGTTTCTTTGTTTGAATTTTTGTACGTTAAGAATCTTTGAATATTGTATTCTAAATGTCCGTAGTCGATCAGATTCATGGGAATGAACACAAAGTTAGCCTATATTGCATAGTTGGTTAGTTTATAGAGATGAAAGCTCAAGAAGTTGAGGACGAATATTCATAAATATGCTTTATAGAATGATATCTGATATAACTTGCTTCAAAACATTCTTCATGGATCTAAGTCACGGGATTTTTGAATGTGGTATGATCAATCTATCCTTTAATTGAGGCACATATTTAAATTAACTTTGACTAAAGATCATTTTTAATCTTATCTAACGCTGGTCCTATAAATAGTTAGGAATAAATCTAAGGTTAAGTGAGAGTTGTGTGTTGTCAAAGGAATTATATACTACTACGAAAATAAGAGTTAGAAATTCTAGCGTCCTCATTAATTTGAACCGTGTAAAGCGTGTGGCCACACTCAAACTAAGAGTAGTTTGTTAGACTATTTCTAGTTAAAGATGAAAACAAAAATGGTTGAACAATTTATAAATGAAAGGAGAACCATATCTTATGTTCAAAGGATGTCCTATACAAAATAAATACATAGATAAGGTTACTATGGCTATATTACGTGGTTAAGTAAGGAGTTACTTGAACATAAGAAATTAGTTGAGAACTATAAAACATCATACCTTGCTAGGGGCAGTGCGATGCAGCTAGGCATCCAACATTGTCCACGTTGAGGCAATTCGTCGATGAATTGTCCAAGTGGAGTATGTTAGATAGTGGATGTCCGATCATCGATGATATCAACGTTCTAGCGTGGAACAAGCCTGGACAAAAATAGAAGAATAGCATCTAATTGTCACATGTTATGGTTCATGAAACACAGATAAATTGTTGTTGTTCTGATTGCTTAGAGAAACAATCATTGCTTAGTTATTTAATTCAATAATAAATATAAAAGGATTAAATGGTTTAATGTTTATAAGTTAAACATTTACACATTTAGGTTTTTCCTTATTAAATGTTAACTAGGGTTGTTCCTACACGCGCTTTGCGCGAGGGGATTTCGACACTGATTCGAGGTAACAAACAGTAACGCTCTACAGAATAACTCGCATGTTAATACACGTAAACAGTGTGTAGCAAAATCTAACACAGAGCTCTTATGCCTTATATATGTTACGGATGATTAACAAATAAAAATATTACCACCTGAAGCAATTACTAACACATGGATTAACAAAAATTATTTTACCACCTGAAGCAATAACTAACACATGAATACGTAAGATATTTACAAAACATACCGTACATTCAAAAATTTACGAAATGCTGGAAGACAGAATGATGATTTTTGCACTTGCAACCAAAAAGCCTGTGTTAATTTGGAGAAAATAATGTATTATTAAATTTAATGAATACTACTATCATTATTAATATCACAGTAGCTATTCTCAAGGCATATATTTATGGTTTTAAAATTGTAATACCCCATTAATATTGATTTAGTCCATAATTAGGTAGAAACTTTAGGGATCATTATTGCAATCACGACTTTTTGCTTCCTCCAAATCACCCCATTAATATTGGTTTCATCTTTCATCTTCATCCTCTTTCCATTTTTATATTATTATCCCCTTCACCTCAGACTTATTATTATTATTATTATCATCCCCCATAACACCCATCACTCCCGATTTCACACCACCACCACCACCATCATCACCACCGCAAAACCTCCATTGATGAAGATCCAGTGCGACGTCTGCAACAAAGACACGGCGGCGGTCTACTGCTCCGCCGACGAGGCCGCCCTGTGCTCCGCCTGCGACGACCGCGTCCACCACGCCAACAAGCTCGCCGGAAAACACCCACGATCGCAGATCTGCGACGGCTGCCGCTCCGCCCCCGTCGCCGTCCGCTGCTCCACCGACAACCTCGTCCTCTGCCGCGAATGCGATTGGGACGCCCACGGCGTTCGCTCCGCCCCCAGATGATCGGACTCCGGTTGAGGGTTTCACCGGAACCCCGTCGCCGGTGGATCTCGCATCCAATTGGGGGTTGGATCTCCCCCATCACCACCGCAAACAGATACAACATTCTTCACCGTGGATTTAGTAATCAATGGTCTAGATTTTCAAAGTCACTATTCCCACTATTCATTCCAATTACTTTTTAAATATTATGTAATTAGTAACCACAATGGTTGTTAGAAATTAATTGTTAATTACCTAGGGAGTTAATCGTTAATAACCCGGAGGTGTAAATTGTTAAACCGTTGTTGCTTTCAAGGTGTGAAGTTTTAGTTGGTCATAAACTATTTAAACTTTTTACACCTTATGGTTGCGTTTGATTTTATTTAACCACATATAATTGGATGCCTAACTTTGACATTGATTTTGAATCAATAACATGTAAAATGCTTCTGCTTTCAATTAACAAAAAGTTTGCAGTTTTAGTTAAAAATGGGTTTAATAGTAAAAACCGGTGCACGATACCAAATAGAAAGAGTTGTAATATAAGTTAGTACGATCCTCATAAGATAAAATGAATGTTCAATTTATGTTTAAAAGCCTCAAACGATAACACTAAATCTTTAATTCACAAGGGTGTTGGTGATCACTGCGCAAAACTTGTACCACAACAAAAATAGATGAACACAAAAAAATGATAGTTATTATAAGTAGGATGATGTGTATTCTCAGGAACACCTGGATGCTATGATTAGTGAAATAAATAAGCATGCATCATGGGTCGTAATTAGAATAGGGATGTAAAATAGGACTTGTCCCATTAAGTGTAGTTCATCTAAAGAAAGCTAATTTATTGTGTAACGCGTTCTTTCAGGTATGGAGCCCTCTATTGCGATGGAATGAAGATCAGTTGGCGAAATATTAGTATGACATGTATGTTTTTAAATAAAAATGACGGTTTACAAATAAGAAAAGAAAATATTTAGGAAGTGTTTGTGAATAAATCGTTCTTATCAAGCATTAAAAACAAGGGTGTTCAACAGCTGAATAGTACCTAAACCGTCACAAATATGTCCGCAGCCTTTTTTTAGCTAATTCGCATCGAAATTTGCAACCAAATTTTCACATCGCATAAGTCTATAGCAAATACATGTCATTATTCTATTGTTTATGAACCATCTATAAAAAGATATTATAGTAATGTGGATTCCATAATGCAAGGTGCACACATATGTATACTAAGAACCAAGAAGTGCACACATATGTATACTAAGAACCAAGAATGTAGTTGCGAAACTTGAACATCTTTGTAGGGGTCGGGGCGAAATTAACTTTTTTAAAGGTGGAACTTGATATTTATATAAAAATTTACACTACCAGGTCAAAAATTTACACTATCGGATCGATGAAAAAAAGAAATTGGGGGGGGGGGGAGTAGGGCTGTACAAAAAGTTCATGGCTCGAAGCTCGCTCGAAGTTCGCTCGAAAAAAGCTCGAAAAAAGCTCGGCTCGAAAAAAGCTCGTATTCTAACGAGCCGGCTCGGCTCGGCTCGAATTCTAAACGAGCCGAACTCGAGTCAGGGTTAGCTCGGTTCAAGCTCGGCTCGTGGCTCGGTTCGTTGGCTCGGCTCGTGACTCGGTGCATAAAATAATGATTATTATTATATATATATATATATTTATATAGTATAATAAAAAATATTATTATTACTATTATTATTATTATTATTATTATTATTATTATTATTATTATTATTATTATTTTTATATTAGAATTTTAGAAAGGTTTTCTAAAAATAAAATGGATTCTTTTTATAAACAATTAATATTTTGTTTAAAAAATATATAACTTGATAGCAAATTATTTATATTCAAAATAATGGCCTTTGTTATATAAGTACGGATTACCCAATGAAAAGTAAAGCTCCTAATATATATTTTTTATGTTTTCATATAAATTAATATAAAAAAAAAATTTAAATCGAGCCGGGTCGAACGAGCCACGAGCTGGCTCGAGCTTTTCATGAGCCGAACTCGAGCCGGTGTTTTGAGCTCGTTAAAATTTTCGAGCCGGCTCGGCTCGGCTCGATAAGGTTCGAGCTCGAGCTCTAACCCATCCTGGCTCGGCTTGGCTTGGCTCAGCTCGTTTACAGCCCTAGGGGGGAGGCGGCCCCCGGCCCCACTATCCTCCGCCATTGCAAGAATCCTAATAGGCTAATAGGCCTGATGACTTTATGTGGAGGCTGTTTATACCGGCAACATTGTGGAGTAGATATGAAGAAAGTAGGGTGATGTAGACTGGAACATGATACATGACATTGAAAGGTTGTTAGAGTTGATACGTGATAATAACAAGAACTTTGAAAGTTGTGAAATTTTAAAAGATGTTAAATGTTAATGGTACTTCTTAACCATCTATTATATATTATAACACAATCGTTATCCTTTTTTTTTAATTTATCATGAACTAATGATGGACTTTTTATAAAGAACCATTTCAAACCGTCAAATTGCACAATTTTTTGGTTTGGTTGTCCTTTCCCGAGCCTTATCTAGAACCTAAATCATATCTAACATGACATTTGTACCAACCTATTTATTCATGCACTCTTATAAACAAGCCAACATGACTGCTTACATGTTGTTGTTTTATTCGTTCATCAGTCTAACAAGATACTTTAAATATATGACTTTATTTCTATCGAAATCTAAGTGGTTGATTAGAGCGGGCATGAATCGCGTCCTAAGCTACATGTCTTTGGCAGATTCGGGGCTTCTTGCAACAACCGTTTCATTCGGGGAGCATCCCACCCTCCGCCTCGTTGTTGTACTTGCACAAATTCATGTATTTCCATGCATCGACACCTGTGATCTAGCTTACCAAGTTGTTGACAGCAACGTTTCAAAAGCGAGTCTTGTTGTTTTATGACAGTGGCTCCCACATACCTTGATAAGAACATGTGGCAGTATTGCATTGGTTTTTGCTTGATCTAATCAACACAATTCACACCTGTTGAAGCCTCCACAAAAGTCCCTATGCTTGCTACAAGGAGTATTATAACAATTGCTTGCCTTATTACCATTGTAGACAAAATTTGATATGATGTTTTTTGTGCATCTAAAGGGGAACGGAAGATGGTATTTATAGGGGCATTGTGTCACCTTTTGTACAAATGAATACGTTTGTACTTATCCAAACTAGTACACAAAAATTGAATTTTTATCATTCCAAAAATAGATTACTAATGTTTGACAGACACAAAAGTTGTTGGCGGGTGCCGATGACATGTGAGTGTGCGAATAAGCAAGGTAGAGAGGTCCGGGCTATGTCATGTATATGAGTTGTATGTACACACACCATAATTAGGTTATATTTTAGTGATTGATGTTTATAATATTATATTAATAGAAAATTGTCATGTCCGTGTATATTTGTGGTTATTGTATCTAAAGCACAATTGCTAAAAACAAATAGATAATGTTACTACAAACGGAAACGGGCCTTGCGATCTTCCAAAGATCCCTGCAAGACAAGAGATATCGTTAGGCTCACCGCAGGGGGTTCACCTGCGATTCACCTCCTGCGTGAAAATCAGTTTTCTTGAAGAGAAGTCGAGTGTTGAGTTGTGAAGTAATGGCTTAAGTGTTGTGTTTACATTTATACCCGAAGATACCCAACTGTGGGGATTCTCCTCTGAATTGGTGTTTTCCTATTTCCAGTGGATGATCTTTCTTGTTCCATCCCCCTTGCCTCGGTCCCGAGGTTCATACCTTCTTAATGCAATATGTTGACCTTTGTTTAGTGTTCTAATATTTTTAGACTTACCTGTCTTATCAATAGACTTTGACTTTTCTTATTAGTGATGACCATAGGGGTAACCTTTATATGGGTTTATGTTTGTTTTCCTCTTTTAGTTATTCTTGGTGTTTGGACTGCCATCAACCGTCGAGGCTAGACTCGTTTGAATCTGCCCTATGTCCAAGATTATTTGTCTCTTCTAGCAATTGGGACCGCACGCGGGTTGTCTTTTATTGCAAGGGTGTTTTTAGCCTTGCTTACGTCACTACGAACCTTGCTTACATCGTTAGCCCCCTAGTTAGGGGGTGTCATGTGCTTTGCTAGTGACATCCTCCTGACTTTACCAAATTAGTTTCTTTTTAAGTTTGAAATGCGGTTATTTTTGTGATTTTCGAGGAACCTTTTTCACATCATTAAAAGATTATAGGCGGCCTATTGGACAGGGGTCTTTTGCACCCTCTCATTAGTATTTTCGCGCCTTCTTTCGACCTTTTGTTTTCGTGCAGTTTTGCAAGGTTCTTCGAAACGCTTTGGACAGGTATCTCTCCCTTTTCTAGTATTTTCAAATTTGATAATGGTGAACCGCCATGATATGTCATCCTGCAAGTGCAAGATGTCACAACAGGAGTTTTCCCAGTTCTGTTTTCATTTCGAAGTTAGGCTTGAGTTTTCTCCTACACTTCCTAGCGAAGAATGGCGATTGGTTCACTATCCAGCGCTGGAAGGAACCATCCTGCCAATATGTTCTTCCTTCTAACCCTACCACTAAACACTGGAAAAATCATTTCTTTTGGGTAGATTGCTCAATAGTTCCCTTTGTGATGCCGCTTCGTGATCCCAAAAAGACATTGTCTGAGTACCTGCTTTGTCTTCCTTCCTTTGATCCTTTGCACCACCAGGCCCTTAGCGCCAATTTGACTTGGATTCGTCCGTATCCTGAAGTTGCCTTGGTACGATCCGGTCTAAGTTCTGACTGGCATTCACCTGGTACCCTTCAGTTTTTTAGTGACTTGGGGTTGGTATATGTTAGTCTTTTTCGTTTTACCCTTATCTTACATGATGCATGATCTAAATTTTATAGTTATTTCTTATGTATTTTTTTCTTGCATAAATGAATTTGTTATCCCTAATGGAGTTAGAGTCCAAGTCAGATATGGAGGTCATGTCTCATCGGTTAGGGCAGACGGGATGATGATGTCAACGTCCATGCATTTACTCCGGTCGCGATTATCTATCCGTGTTCCCTTCCCTGTCTGATGGGTCCGATCCAACACCCCAAATTCTAGCTGAGACAGATTTAGAGATATGTATTGAGGAGAAACAAGGCAAGAGAAAAAGGAAAGCGGTTGCTACCGAGGACAAAGCAAAACGACCTCGCACTCGGGTAGCAAAAAGAGGAGGCCTGGCGACTTCAACCACTTGTGTCAGTGATAATGAGGTCCATCCCCTAACTTCTAGCCCGAATCCCTTATCTGTTGCTTGTTCTTTCCCTGAGAAGAATGAGCGTATGGATGTTGGTGAAGGTTCGTCCACAAACCCTAGGCAACCTAATGGAACTGCCCTTCTTGACAGTGAGTTGGCTAGCCTTGCCTTTGATCCGGTCTTTATTGTTGCCAAAAAAAATTGTATTCGGACCCGATTTTGAGTGGGAAGATCATCAAGAATTTCTGCACCCCTGCCTAAAGGATTGCTACTGACTTGCTAGATGATGCCCTTGTAGAGAATCGAATAAATATTTCTTAGGTTGAGCTAGAGTCTCTTATATCCACTGCTACCAACCGTTGGAAGGCGTTTGTTTGTCATCACAACTGTATGCGCACCAAGATGTCAATTATGAGTAACAAGCTTTCTAACAATGATCGAGTCATTGCTAAGCTGGAGTAGGGTATGAAGAGTTTGTTACTAGAGAATGAGAAATGTGCTAAGGAGCTTGAGAACATGCAGGTGAGGGAGTGTGATGTTTGCTGACGCCATGACCTCTACTCAGGTTGAATTGAAAGAAGGCAAGGCTGCTCTTGCCCAGGTGCAGGCCATCTTTCATCAAAAGCAAGAAGAATTTGCCACCAATGAAGCCAAGATGAAGGATGCTATGGCGTAGTTGCTTCTTAACAATTGCGGACTCAAAGAGCAGGTTGAGGTATCCTTGAGTGAAAGCAAACGGCTTATTAGCCAAGGTTTTCAGCATGTGGTTCGACAGCTTCACCGAAGTGCTGAATATAACATGCCTCTGGCTTTGGTTCAAAAAGTCACGCATCGTCTGGGTTTATTTGTTGGTTTGAAGACTGGTTATCGTTGTTGTGTTGAGGGCAAACCCATTGACATAGTTATGACGGAAGGAAAGAAAACAACTTGGGATCCTCCACTCATACAACTTGTCCAGTCTAAGAGGGAGAATACCTCTTTTCTACAACTAAAAGAGGCTAAAATTTCATTTTCAACAGATTAGAAACTTATCAAAATTTCCTTAAAATTATATGTAATGGTCCAAGACTCAAAAACATGGCCCATAGTTAACCATTAAAACCCTTCGGTTTTACCGTAACCGGTAACGCGAAAACACAAGAATTTTAAACCCGGACCTAAAATCTGAAAATTTGGAGCAAACTTACTTAAAATGAGATACTTAACTCCAAGAATCTGATATTTGGCCTTAAAATTTATTAAATGAAAGAAAAACAAACTTTGGGGTAGAAATTGTAAAATTCTAAAACTTAAAGGACTAAACTATAAATTCTGCCAAACACCCATAGCCGACTCCTTTGAAGCTAATAATCACATGAACAACTTAATTTAACTTGTATCACTAACTTAATGGTGTAAAACTCTATATTTTCCTAAGAAACCATGACTTTCTATAAAAGGAAACTTTTTATACAAGCCTTAATAAATCAAAATAAAATTGGGCATTCAACTTCATGGCACATCTCGTACACCTTACATAAGCATTAGAACCAGTAGCTTATCACTTAAATCTTGACGCTAGGCTTGAGTCTTTTTCTCGGCACACGAAGAATCCTTGCTTGAAACTTAAGGTGACTTCTAGTGATCCCCCTTTTTATTACCGTTTTTGGGATGAAGCATGCTCTGTTTTAACTAAACTATTGATGTGCTAAACTATGATGCTATATGTTGTGGAATTGTTGTTACCTACTGTACTTGTATCACAATCATTAATTCTTATGTGAACCGCTTGTTTTATATAGGTAGATCTACTTAGGGAATCCCCCACACACAGTGCCTTCCATGATGAACGGGAAGGTACCACACTGAGATCCTGCGGGGTAACTTGTGGCATGTAACAGGTTTTTATAATATACTATGGTGAACCGTCCGGCAGGTATGGTACACTGATTTGAGGCTCAGTTCTTCCTTCGGGATTAACCGGTATTACTTAACTTTTGAAAAGGCTAGCAGGGACTGAGTGCATGGTTGATTGTGATCCCCCAAAACAATGAAACTATGGTTCTTTTAAATTAAAAGTGGATTCTATTAAATCCTTTTGTTTTTAAACTTTAAGAACATGAATTCACCAACCTTTTAGTTGACACAAATTTTCTTTTGAGCATGTTTCAGGTAATCCGTGATAGGAGTCTAGCTGTCGTAGAAGATCTTGACTAGCTCCATGACCCATGGCATTGGCTTGTTATGTTTTAAAACATTTGAAACAATTTACAATTGCTATTGATGAAAACAATTTGTACTGATGAATTATGCTCTTGTGTTGGGGGCTAGACCTATTTCTAGCATGGTTTTTCTTTAAACTTTAATGCCATATGATGTTCTCTCCTTTTGTGCTCTTATGATGGTTTGTTTCTGCTGCCATATGTTGTTGCTAGTCTGTGACGCCCTACCCTACCTAGGCCCAGGGTATGACAGATTGTTATCATAGCCAAAGGTTGTAGAGAAGTCAGGAATATCATAGTAGACACTAGGCTACAACCCAGATGCCTTAGGACTGACCTTGTAGGAAAGTGTTGGGATAATCGGGTTGGGTAAATTGATGATTACACTTGATCAACGTAATCATGAATTTACGAGACGCATCATTTCCAAGGATGGACCTTTAGGTAATAAGTGGACCTTCTCTGTTTGAAACTTACGAGTTTTGAAATTTCTTTGAAGTGGTCTAAAGGTTTTCCTAGGATAAACTACCTTGCTGTTATTATTTGAAGAAGGTACTGATTTATGACACTATTGCTTATTGATACCTCTGGTTCTGGATACTATTAGAATATCTGATACTATTGCCATCACTACTAATATAAGTGCTATTATTATTACAATCATGAGCTATGAGAAACCAAATCACTCATGATATCTCTTGCAGGACACCAAGACTATGGCTGATAAAGGAAAGTCACCAGCATACCCAACTGACTGTACAACACCAACTAGGAGCCTTAGGAAGGCGACGCCACGGATGGAGTATGAAGAATACTTGAGGAGATGCGGACATCCAGGCTGGATATCCGTTACATCTGACGACACTGAGCAATCGGAAAACTCTACCTTGACATCCACTTCTAGGAGACGCACGCGCTCCTACTCACTACATGTCATAGCTCCTAACCACTCACCTATCCCACCCATCAGGGATAGGGGTGCACATGTTATCACCCACCCATGCAAGAGTGCGAGGCCAGGACCCTCAGTCTCCTTTAGGATGCCACCTCCTCCTTTACCACCTGTTACGACTCCGATACCTGCGCCACCACCATTTGACCCACTCCGACACCACCCACATGACGAGCACTAGATGCCACCAAGGCGCAGTATGTATGAAGGCCCCAGTGTGCTAGCTGGTGACACGTACTCCCAGTCTAGCCGTCGGGCAAGTGACGTAGGTCCCTCTGATAGTACACTAGATGAGATTTTGAAGACTGTCCATCATCACGAGCTGACACTCCAGCATGCCACTCGAACCTCTCAATCTGCCTAGTTTCAAGCTATGATGGATTCGCAAGGGGTCCAGCGGTTGGAGCAAGTGTTGGGATAATCGGGTTGGGTAAATTGATGATTACACTTGATCAACGTAATCATGAATTTACGAGACGCATAATTTCCAAGCATGGACCTTTAGGTAATAAGTGGACCTTCTCTGTTTGAAACTTACGAGTTTTGAAATTTCTTTGAAGTGGTCTAAAGGTTTTCCTAGGATAAACTACCTTGCTGTTATTATTTGAAGAAGGTACTGATTTATGACACTATTGCTTATTGATACCTCTGGTTCTGGATACTATTGGAATATCTGATACTATTTCCATCACTACTAATATAAGTGCTATTATTATACAATCATGATGTAACACCCGAAAGTTTGACCTTTTGGTAGGCTATGCGACTGAGCCTCAGTCGCCTGTGATTTATGCGACTAGAGGTCAACCGCATGGCTATTCGGCCGATTGAAGCTCAACCGCACGATTGTAGTTCAACCGCCCGAATGGAGTATGAGCCGCATGGAACATGTGCGATTGGGGTCCAATCGCATAGTGTTCATGCGACTGAAGGTCCAGTCGCCCCTGGACCAGATGCGACTGAGAAGTGGGTATAAAAAGGGGGTAGCTCCATTCTCCTCCCCATTTTCAGTCGGGAAGAGAGCAGGGGAGCGAAAGAGAACAGAAAGAAAAGAGGGAAAGTGCTGCCCGAGTTCAAGATCGATCGTGAAGCTAGCCAAATCGAAGCTCATCAACTTCTACCTGATAATGTGAGTTCTAGGACCCCTCATTTACATGTTTTCTAACGATTTTGGGGCTGGATTCACATATAAACCCTATTTTTGAAATAGTGTATTTTGACCCATTTGGGTAAATCTTGAGTAATGAGTTTATGGTATGAAGTAGGACTTGTATATGCTTATGTGATGTCCTAGTATGAATCCCTAAGGCTTGGGAGAGTCAATTTGGGCTGAAAATGGGTTTATGGTGACTGTGGGGGCGGGGGTTTCGCGACTGCAGTGTATGAAGAACTCCAGTCGCTGCCCAGTTAGGGTTATGCGACTGAAGGGCCATTCGGCCGAATGAGTGATATTTGATGTCCAATCGCCTGACTGAGGCTCAGACGCCCGATTGAGCCTCAATCGCACGATAGGTGATGCGACTGAGAGTTTTGGTCGCATAAGTTCAATCGCAGAGTAGTTCAGTCGTACGGTTAAGAGTTAGTCGCATATAGCCCAGTCGCATAGTGTCTAGTCGTACGGAAGGAAGTTCAATCGCACGTTTGAGTACCCATTCGCATGATAGCCCAATCGCATGGCCCAGTCGCATGGAGGACATGCGACTGGTGGTAGTTCAGTCGCCCGGACAGGGCTGATATGAGTGAATGTAGAAGTGTATGTATGATGTATGTATGTTAGTATGATGTTGCCATGATAGATGGTGAATACTAATGATATGTAAGTATTTATGTTCCTTATGTGTATGTGTCTTATCTTTAATAACTTTACGTGAATGAATGAACGAAAGAAACGAATGTATTAAGAACGTAAAGTGAAAGATAATGAAGAAGGAACATGATGAATGAATGCATGCATTAATGAAAGAAAGTATGAAAGGCTTGCAAGCAAATGAAGGAGGTGCACACCCCTGGCAGGTGTTAGCTCAACGGTGTACGGGTTAGCTACCCCGAAGGATGTACATCGGGTCAATCATTAAGATTGATAATGAGGTGAGCAACTTCGTGTTGCAACAGACTCGGTTAGCAGGCAATCATAAGATTGTCACTGAGGTGAGCAGTCGCGCACTGCAACAGACTCGGCTAACGTATGTTAGTAGTAAAGTGAAAGATAAGCGGTGCATGTACCTACCCCAGGTGACTGGATCAGCATATGTGCACAACGTTCGTGGTTGATTACCACAGGTCCAGCACCAGTAGTATGTATGATGAAAGTGGGGTATTGTACATGTCATCGAATGTAATGAACGTTCGAACGAAAGTAATGAAAGTATGAATGAATGTAATGAATGTTCGAACGTAAGTAATGAATGTATGAATGAAAGTAAAGTACGTACGAAAGTATGTAAAGTATGTATGTATGAAAGTAAACGAGAATGATGAAGTGTACACGAATGAAAGTAAGTAATGATTGATGAGATAATAATAATATTATCTACGTGTACGTATGATGTGTGAACACAAGTATGGAAGGACAGTTAATGAGAATGAAAGTATGTTTTATTATAAAACTAGAACTCACTTAGCAACGCTGACTTTTATGTGTTTTCCAGTTCGCAGGTAGTGTTGCTGAGGATGGTACGAGGCGACTACTCAGCTTTTTGGGATGGCATTCACTTTTTGATTATGCTGCCACATCATGTGTTGTGGGCCCGTAATGCGCGCAACACATCATGTTGCATGCAAGTGCAAGATTTCTTGATAATCATGATAAACATGATTATTTAAGAAATCTTGTTTTTGAAAGAAAATATATTCTTGAACATAATATCTTCTTTACGAAGAAGAATATATTTTCTTTCTATTATTTATTTCGGTAGAGGTCGCTGTATGACCCTATGATTGCTGTGGAATATGCATCAGCAGCAATCATAGTATAGTTAAGCAATGTAAAGAAAAGCTTGTATTTTGTAATCAAGACAATGATGTAAAAGCTTTTATGATGAAATAAGAATGCATGTTTTACTAATTCCGCTGCGTATTTTATGATCATGTATTAAATGTATGTTTTACGTGTGATGATGACCAACAGTAAGGTGCCCGGTGAGCGGGGCCTTACAAGTTGGTATCAGAGCAAAAGTTTAAGTAAAAGGGGTAAATTTTTATAATAAACCTAAACTTAAACTGAGTATGGGACAGAGAGAATGAGAATGCCATCTGAGTAGTCGCGTGCCATCAGGTATTTTCCTAAAGATTAACTGGTTATTATGTGCACATGTGATGTGAGTTATGTGTACTGTTAGACTGAGATACTAATGTAGTCAGGATAGGTGATGCTCGGGGTACGAAGAGTAGAGTAAGTGGCTAATCACAACTGGCCACTGTAATTAGGGACTTACTATACTTGACATAAACTGAGCTATTTCCTTGAATGACCGTGTTGGTGTTTTAATCTTTCAGTGTGATAGAAGATGGTCGGTGATAGATCATCTGATGCTTCCCGTGATGGTGAACGTGGTGATGAGCCGCGTATCATGCGAGGAAGATCTAGGAAAGAGAAAGTAGTTCGTAAGGAGAACAGATTCCTCATCAGGAGGAGACAGACGAAAGCGCCAAGTTGAGAGCCTCGGTAAAAGAGGCAGTGATTGAAGAAGTGCACCAAGCTATGCAGACGATCTTACCGTCTGTAATGACCGAAGTGATAAAGGCAGTACGCGAGGATGATAGACGAGGGAGGAAACGGTCCTCCGGTAGACAGCAACAGACAGAGGCAGAAACGGTATCGTCTGATGACGAAGAGGAAGAGGAAGAACAGGTAAGGGGGACGGCCCGGGGTTGTGATTACGGGAAATTTATGAGATGCAAGCCTCCGACTTTTGATGGTTCAGGTACGGCTGCCGATGCTCACCAATGGGTGAGAGAGATGGAGGCGGTCCTTGATATCAGTGACTGCCAGGAGGATAAGAAGGTAAAGTTTGCTACCCACTCGTTTACGGGGACGGCATTGTGCTGGTGGGACAATATTGTCCAGGCCGAGGGTAGCAGGGCCATTGGGAAAATGAAGTGGTCGGAATTGAAGAGAATGGTGATCGAGGAGTTTAGTCCTCTCGAGAGATGGACAGAGTTGAGAGAGAGTTCCTGCAGTTGGAGGCGGGAACGATGACCCACCAACAATACACGACCAAGTTCAACGACATGGCACGGTTGGTGCCAGAGCAAGTGACGCCGGTGTCTCGCAAGATTAACCGGTATATTCAAGGATTGCCAGCTGAAATTCGTTGGCATTTGATTTCCGCCCGACCCAGTACTTTCAGGTCGGCGGTGGATTTAGCTGGGAGGTTGTACGACGAACGGGCTGCGATGGTGAAATCTGAGGGCAGTAAGAAGGGAAGTGATGAGAGGAAGTGGCAGGGAAAGAGGTTTGGTCGGGGTGATACTTCGACGAGTAGTAAGAAGGCACGGGTTGATGATCGTCGTGTGGTCGTGACAAGTGCAGGGACGAGAAAGTGCGGAAAGTGTGGGCGAGAGCACGGTGGTGAGTGCAGATGGGGGCTGAATGTATGTTTCAAGTGTGGAAAGCCCGGTCATATGGCCAAAGAGTGTAAAGCGATGAGGTGCTATAACTGTGGGGAAAGTGGTCATATGAATAAAGACTGCAAGAAGCCGAGATCTGAGGGTTCCGGCGTGAAGAAGACAGGGGGTGAAGGGTCGAAAGCGAGCGCCAGAGCATTCACGATGACGCAGGAAGAGGCGAGGACGGACCCCGATGTAGTGTCCGGTACGTTTCTGGTGAACCAAACTTTAGCCTCTGTGTTATTTGATTCGGGTGCCAGTAGGAGTTTTATTTCTGCTGCTTTCTGTGCCAAGTTGCCCGTTAGTAGTAGGCGTGTAGATGTGTCGTTTGATGTAGAGACTGCTATAGGTAAAACCACCAGGATTTCAGAGGTAATTGAGGGTTGCGACGTAGAACTGGAGGGTCACAAATTCCCAGTTAAACCCTTTGCGATGACGTTAGGCGGTTTCGATTTGGTGCTTGGAATGGATTGGTTGGCAGATTTCGAGGCGAACATTGTGTGTCGCAAGAAGATGATCAGTTTGACAGCGCCTGACGGTAGTCCAGTGACAGTTTATGGGGATCGGGTTACTACGATTCCGAAGGTGATCTCAATGGCAGTGGCGGGGAAATGTATGAGGCGTGGATGTAACACCTATTTATGTTATGTGAAAGATGTAGAGAAGCCAGCACCACAACTGTCCGATGTTCCGGTTGTGGGTGAGTTCCCAGACGTGTTCCCGGAAGACTTAACGGGATTGCCACCTAACAGAGAGATCGAGTTCCAGATTGATTTAGTACCAGGCGCCCAACCTGTTGCCAAGGCACCATACCGATTGGCCCCGACGGAGATGAAGGAGTTGATGGAGCAGTTACAAGAGCTGCTGGATAAGGGGTTTATTAGACCGAGTATCTCACCTTGGGGTGCTCCGGTCCTGTTTGTAAAGAAGAAGGACGGTAGTATGAGGATGTGCATCGACTACCGCGAGCTGAATAAGCTGACAGTAAAGAACAATACCCCTTGCCGAGGATCGACGACTTGTTTGATCAACTTCAGGGTGCTAGCTGGTTTTCACGTATAGATCTTCGGTCAGGCTACCATCAACTGAAGGTGAAGGAGCAGGATATCCCTAAAACAGCTTTTCGTACGCGCTACGGTCATTATGAGTTCCTCGTTATGTCATTTGGTTTGACCAACGCGCCAGCTGCTTTTATGGACCTGATGAATAGGGTGTGCCGGCCGATGTTGGATAAATCAGTGATTGTATTCATTGATGACATCTTGATTTATTCAAAGAGTGAGACTGAGCATGCCGGTCACATTCGCGAAGTTCTGGAGACGTTGAGAAGGGAGAAGTTGTATGCTAAATTCTCCAAGTGCGCATTCTGGTTGCGTGAAGTCCAATTCTTGGGTCACGTGGTAAATCCGGATGGGATTACGGTCGATCCGGCAAAAGTGGAAGCAGTGATGCAATGGAAGTCTCCGAAGACGCCGTCCGAGATCCGTAGTTTCTTGGGTTTGGCGGGTTACTACCGAAGGTTCATCCAAGACTTTTCCAAAATTGCTTCTCCACTGACAAAGTTGACCCGGAAGGATGTGAAATTTGTATGGGGTCAAGCTCAAGAAAAGGCGTTTGAAGAACTGAAGACGAGATTGACCCAAGCTCCAGTATTGGCGTTACCTGAGGGGAGTGAAGATTTGATGGTTTATTCTGATGCCTCCTACTCGAGGTTGGGGTGTGTATTAATGCAGAGAGGGAAGGTGATAGCCTATGCATCCCACAGCTGAAAGTTTATGAGGTTAACTACCCTACTCATGATTTGGAGCTAGCAGCGGTGGTTTTCGCGTTGAAGATTTGGCGGCACTATCTGTACGGGACGAAGTGTACCATCTTCACGGACCACAAAAGCTTGAAGTACTTCTTCGAGCAAAAGGATCTGAATATGAGGCAACGGCGATGGTTGGAACTTATAAAGGACTATGATTGTGAGATCCATTACCATCCGGGCAAAGCCAACGTGGTGGCGGATGCCCTTAGCCGAAAGGAGAGGCCCGAGCCAATTCGAGTGAAGGCGTACCAGCTAATCATGACCTCCGACGTGATGAAACAGGTCAAAGAGTTCCAAGATGAGGCTTTGAAAGACGAACATCTTAACTCTGAACGCATGAGAGGTCTGGTCGCGGAGTTGGGTGAGAACGCAACGGGTGTTAGAACTCGGTTTGGGCGTATGTGGATTCCTCGTCTTGGGGATCTGCGAATGAAGATTTTGGATGAAGCTCATAAGTCTCGATACTCCATTCATCCTGGTGCTACCAAAATGTACCAAGATATGAAGAAAGATTATTGGTGGCCGGGTATGAAACGCGATGTGGTGGAGTATGTGAGTAAATGCCTCACGTGTTTGCAAGTGAAGGCGGAGCACCAGAAGCCGTATGGAAAGATCCAACCGTTGGACATACCGGAATGGAAGTGGGAACACATCACCATGGATTTTATCACAAAGCTGCCACGTACCCCGAAAGGGTATGATACGATCTGGGTGATTGTGGATCGATTGACGAAGAGTGCTCACTTCTTACCGATGCGGGAGACATATTCGTCCGAGAAGTTGGCCGATCTTTTCATCAAAGAGATCGTGACTCGTCACGGTGTACCGGTGTCGATTGTGTCTGATCGCGACACCCGGTTTACATCCAAATTCTGGAAGAAATTCCACGATGCCATGGGGACGAGGTTGCATATTAGCACGGCTTATCATCCACAAACTGATGGTCAGTCTGAAAGGACCATTCAGACTTTGGAGGACATGCTCCGAGCATGTGTCATTGACTTCGGTGGAAGTTGGGATGACCATCTACCGTTAGCTGAGTTCTCATACAACAACAGTTATCATGTTAGTATCGGCATGCCACCCTATGAGATGCTATACGGTAGGAGATGCAGGACACCCGTCTGTTGGGGTGATATTGGTCAGAAAGAATTGGGAAGCGTCGAAGTGGTAGAGGCTATGACTGAGAAGCTTGAAAGAATTAAAACCTATATGAAGGCGGCCAAAGACCGACAGAAGTCGTATGCCGACAAACGACGCAGGCCGATTGAGTTCCAGGTGGGAGATCGTGTTATGTTGAAGGTCTCACCTTGGAAAGGGATCATTCGATTCCGAAAGCGAGGTAAGCTGAGTCCGCGATATATAGGCCCTTTCCGAATCATTGCTCGAGTAGGAGAGGTGGCCTATAGGTTAGACCTGCCAGATGAACTAAGTGGAATCCACCCGACTTTCCACGTGTCTCATCTGAGGAAGTGTTTGGCGGACGAAGACATGGTCGTTCCGCTGGATGATATCGAGGTAGACGAAAAGCTCAATTATGTAGAGCAACCAGTGGCGATCATAGATCGCAAGGAGAAGAGGTTGAGAAATAAAGTGGTTCCCCTTGTGCGTGTACAGTGGCGGCACAGGAAGGGATCCGAGTCAACGTGGGAAACCGAAGAAGAAATGAGGCAGCATTACCCACAATTGTTCGAAGAGTAACAGGTTTCGGGGACGAAACCTAAAATAAGGGGGGTGGACTTGTAACACCCGAAAGTTTGACCTTTTGGTAGGCTATGCGACTGAGCCTCAGTCGCCTGTGATTTATGCGACTGGAGGTCAACCGCATGGCTATTCGGCCGATTGAAGCTCAACCGCACGATTGTAGTTCAACCGCCCGAATGGAGTATGAGCCGCATGGAACATGTGCGATTGGGGTCCAATCGCATAGTGTTCATGCGACTGAAGGTCCAGTCGCCCCTGGACCAGATGCGACTGAGAAGTGGGTATAAAAAGGGGGTAGCTCCATTCTCCTCCCCATTTTCAGTCGGGAAGAGAGCAGGGGAGCGAAGAGAACAGAAAGAAAAGAGGGAAAGTGCTGCCCGAGTTCAAGATCGATCGTGAAGCTAGCCAAATCGAAGCTCATCAACTTCTACCTGATAATGTGAGTTCTAGGACCCCTCATTTACATGTTTTCTAACGATTTTGGGGCTGGATTCACATATAAACCCTATTTTTGAAATAGTGTATTTTGACCCATTTGGGTAAATCTTGAGTAATGAGTTTATGGTATGAAGTAGGACTTGTATATGCTTATGTGATGTCCTAGTATGAATCCCTAAGGCTTGGGAGAGTCAATTTGGGCTGAAAATGGGTTTATGGTGACTGTGGGGAGGGGGTTTCGCGACTGCTGTGTATGAAGAACTCCAGTCGCTGCCCAGTTAGGGTTATGCGACTGAAGGGCCATTCGGCCGAATGAGTGATATTTGATGTCCAATCGCCCGACTGAGAGTTTCGGTCGCATAAGTTCAATCGCAGAGTAGTTCAGTCGTATGGTTAAGAGTTAGTCGCATATAGCCCAGTCGCATAGTGTCTAGTCGTACGGAAGGAAGTTCAATCGCACGTTTGAGTACCCATTCGCATGATAGCCCAATCGCATGGCCCAGTCGCATGGAGGACATGCGACTGGTGGTAGTTCAGTCGCCCGGACAGGGCTGATGTGAGTGAATGTAGAAGTGTATGTATGATGTATGTATGTTAGTATGATGTTGCCATGATAGATGGTGAATACTGATGATATGTAAGTATTTATGTTCCTTATGTGTATGTGTCTTATCTTTAATAACTTTACGTGAATGAATGAACGAAAGAAACGAATGTATTAAGAACGTAAAGTGAAAGATAATGAAAGAAGGAACATGATGAATGAATGCATGCATTAATGAAAGAAAGTATGAAAGGCTTGCAAGCAAATGAAGGAGGTGCACACCCCTGGCAGGTGTTAGCTCAACGGTGTACGGGTTAGCTACCCCGAAGGATGTACATCGGGTCAATCATTAAGATTGATAATGAGGTGAGCAACTTCATGTTGCAACAGACTCGGTTAGCAGGCAATCATAAGATTGTCACTGAGGTGAGCAGTCGCGCACTGCAACAGACTCGGCTAACGTATGTTAGTAGTAAAGTGAAAGATAAGCGGTGCATGTACCTACCCCAGGTGACTGGATCAGCATATGTGCACAACGTTCGTGGTTGATTACCACAGGTCCAGCACCAGTAGTATGTATGATGAAAGTGGGGTATTGTACATGTCATCGAATGTAATGAACGTTCGAACGAAAGTAATGAAAGTATGAATGAATGTAATGAATGTTCGAACGTAAGTAATGAATGTATGAATGAAAGTAAAGTACGTACGAAAGTATGTAAAGTATGTATGTATGAAAGTAAACGAGAATGATGAAGTGTACACGAATGAAGTAAGTAATGATTGATGAGATAATAATAAATTATCTACGTGTACGTATGATGTGTGAACATAAGTATGGAAGGACAGTTAATGAGAATGAAAGTATGTTTTATTATAAAACTAGAACTCACTCAGCAACGCTGACTTTTATGTGTTTTCCAGTTCGCAGGTAGTGTTGCTGAGGATGGTACGAGGTGACTACTCAGCTCTTTTGGGATGGCATTCACTTTTTGATTATGCTGCCACATCATGTGTTGTGGGCCCGTAATGCGCGCAACACATCATGTTGCATGCAAGTGCAAGATTTCTTGATAATCATGATAAACATGATTATTTAAGAAATCTTGTTTATGAAAGAAAATATATTCTTGAACTTAATATCTTCTTTACGAAGAAGAATATATTTTCTTTCTATTATTTTATTTCGGTAGAGGTCGCTGTATGACCCTATGATTGCTGTGGAATATGCATCAGCAGCAATCATAGTATAGTTAAGCAATGTAAAGAAAAGCTTGTATTTTGTAATCAAGACAATGATGTAAAAGCTTTTATGATGAAATGAGAATGCATGTTTTACTAATTCCGCTGCGTATTTTATGATCATGTATTAAATGTATGTTTTACGTGTGATGATGACCAACAGTAAGGTGCCCGGTGAGCGGGGCCTTACACATGAGCTATGAGAAACCAAATCACTCATGATATCTCTTGCTGGACACCAAGACTATGGTTGATAAAGGAAAGGCACCAGCATACCCAACTGACTGTACAACACCAACTAGGAGCCTTAGGAAGGCGACGCCACGGATGGAGTATGAAGAATACCTGAGGAGATGCGGACATCCAGGCTGGATATCCGTTACATCTGACGACACTGAGCAATCGGAAAACTCTACCTCGACATCCCCTTCCAGGAGACGCACGCGCTCCTACTCACTACATGTCATAGCTCCTAACCACTCACCTATCCCACCCATCAGGGATAGGGGTGCACGTGTTATCACCCACCCATGAAAGAGTGCGAGGCCAGGACCCTCAGTCTCCTTCAGGATGCCACCTCCTCCTCTACCACCTGTTACGACTCCGATACCTGCGCCACCACCATTTGACCCACTCTGGCACCACCCACATGATGAGCACTGGATGCCACCTAGGCGCAGTATGTATGAAGGCCCCAGTGTGCTAGCTGGTGACACATACTCCCAGTCTAGCCGTCAGGCAAGTGACGTAGGTCCCTCTGATAGTACACTAGATGAGATTTTGAAGACTGTCCATCATCACGAGCTGACACTCCAGCATGCCACTCTAACCTCTCAGTCTGCCTAGTTTCAAGCTATGATGGATTCGCATGGGGTCCAGCGGTTGGAGCAAGAGTAGAAGAAGAAGAACTCAGGATGTCTAGGGTGGCTGAAGAAGAAGTGGATGTGAGAGCATGGATAAGAAGTGGGATTATCTGTCTTATAGACAGTTGAAGGAAACCATTTCTATTATTATCTGATACTATTATTATTATTATGGGGGTGATGGAACCTTCCAACTTGTAAGAGTATAACTTTGATTCAACTATGTTTGCTGATACTATTGATCCAGACTATCTATGAAACTATTTCCATAAATGTTAAATTTTGCTGAGCTATTTGTATTGAACTGCTATATGTCATGTTATATGTTGGGAATTTTGGTCTGTGTCCATTTTGGATGAATTGTCTTAAATTAATTTATGAAACATTTTTAGAGATGTTAGTGGTGTATATGACACTCCCTCCTTCTAGGACACGATACATTAGGGTAAATGATGCTTGGGCTACTCGAAACTAAATTATGAGATGCTAAATGAAATTATTTGTGATGCTATCCGAATGCCGACTAGGAGAGGAACTCGGTTTGGAAGACGAGGAACTACTAGAGGCCGCCATGATAAAGCAAGACAAACCGGAAACCAACCTACTCCACCAGGAACTCCTTGTGGGGAGAATGCTAATCAAGATAATGATAAGAGAATTGCCTACCTCGTAGCACAACATATTGCTAATGCTATTCCGACCATCATCGCCCAGATCAATGCGGACCGGAGTAACCCCGGTGGTAATGATGAATTCAGGAACGACGAGGGTAACAACGAGGACGTTGAGGCGCTGAAGAATGGATGCTCCTACAAAACCTTCATGGCATGCAAGCCCAAGGATTTCTATGGCACCGAGGGTGCGATAGAGACTTACCGGTGGATTGATAAATGGAAGTTGTCCTGGACATCAGTGAGTGTAAGATGGACCACATGGTGAGGTTCGCATCCTAATCACTCAAGGGATCGACTCTAGAATGGTGGAAGATGACTACTCAGCCCCAAAGAAGAAACGCCGCTAGCCGAGTGAGTAGGAACGAATTCAGGAACTGATAACCAATAAATACTGCCCCATCAACCAACTCAAGAAGCTGGAATCTGAATTTCTAGGCCTGGAAATGAAAGGTCTATATTACACTGAGTACATCAACCGCTTCTTAGCCCTTTCTTGACTGATGCCACACTTGGTGACACCGGAATCTAAGGGCTTAGCACGTTTCATCTGGGGTTTACATCCCAGAGTTAAGGTATGGTCCGATCTTCCAGGCCTACAACTCTATAGGCTGCGGTGGATCTCACTAGCAGTTTAACTGATGACCTGGTTAGGGCTGAATGGACAGAGCAGGGCAGAACTAAAGAAAAGAAGAGAAAGTGGGTAGATGTTAGGAAGATGATGGGTAATAGCAGTGGTTCAAACAAGAGGCCAAGTGAAGGTATTAGACGTGGTGATCAGGGAAGAAGGGAACGGAAAATATATGTAGGCATAGGCCTATTCTGTAACAAGTGCAAACTGCACCATGAGGGAAAGTGTAACCTAATGCCCTGTTTTATGTGCAAGCGAACCAGTTACTTAATCAAGGACTGTACGTATGCGCCTGGTAAATAATGCTATGGGTGTGGAGATCCAGGGAACATGAGGAATAAGTGTCCTAAGATGGGGAGAGATAAAGATGTCAGACCCAACAAGCCTAAGGGAAGAGCATTCATGATGGATCCAGCTGGCGCCCGTAAGGAACCCGATGTGGTTAATGGTACGTTCCTTATAAACACCATCCTGCTACTGTTCTATTTGATACTGGAGCAACTACTAGTTTTGTCTCTAGTACTTTTAGGCCTTTGATTGACATGAGTGCATGCATCCTAACTGATACGTTTACCGTAGAATTAGCTAACATATTAGATACTAATGAAGTCATCAAAGATTGCTTAATGAATCTAGATAGAAGTACATTTAAGATAAACCTGATGCCTATTAAACTAGGAGGATTTGATGTGGTTGTTGGTATGGATTGGCTGGCTAGGCATAGAGTCGAAATCGTGTGTAATGAATGCCTACTTAAGATACCTTTGAGCGACGGGAAAGTGTTAGTGGTCCATGGAGAAAGAAGTAACATGCTATATCCTATGATATCTTATTTAAAAGCTACCAAGAGTCTTATGAAGGGATGCCTAGCTTTTATAGTCTATGTGATGAAGACTAAAGAGGAGAAGAGGATTGAAGATATTCCAATGGCTTCTGAATATCCGGAAGTGTTTCCCGAAGACATCCGAATTGACAAGTTGAGTTCTAGATAGATCTACTTCCTGGTGCTGCACCAGTAGCCAAGGCACCGTACCGACTTGCCTCTCCTGGGATGAAGGAACTAATGCTACAAATCCAAGAGCTACTTGCAAAGGATTCATATGGCCAAGTATTTCTCCATAGGGTGCCCCGATACTATTCGTGAAGAAGAAGGATGAACCCTACGTATGTGTATAGATTACCGGGAACTAAACAAGCTGACAATAAAGAACCGATACCCTCTTCTGAGAATAGATGACCTATTCAATCAACTGTAGGAAGCAAGCTACTTTTCCAAAATAGATATAAGATCAGGGTACCATCAGCTGAAGATAAGAGAAGAAGACATACCCAAGAAAGCCTTTAGAACTAGATATGGACATTATGAGTATCTAGTTATGCCCTTTGGGCTGACTAACGCACCAGCGGAATTTATGGATCTTATGAACCGTGTGTGCTGCCCATATCTTGACTAGTTTGTGTTTGTGTTTATCGATGACATCCTGATCTACTCCCGTAGTAAGGAAGGGCACGAGAAGCACCTAAGGCCGATTCTTGAGTTACTTAAGAATGAACAATTATATGCCAAGTTCTTTAAATGCGAATTTTGAATGCGAGAGATCCAATTTCTAGGGCATGTGGTATATGAGAATGGGATTCAAGTTGACCTTTCAAAATTGAGGCTATTAAGAACTGGAAATTCCAGAAACCCCCACCAAAATAAGGCAATTTCTTGGATTGGCCGGATACTACAGAAAGTTTATCAAGGACTTCTCGCGCATTGTGCAACAGTTGACTGCTTTGACTAAGAAGAATACAGCTTTTGTGTGGGAACGAGAGCAGAATGAAGCGTTTAAATGCTCTAGAAAAACTATGCAGTGCACCTATCCTCACCCTCTAAGAAGGAGTCAAAGATTTCGTAGTCTATTGCGACGCCTCGCGTCAAGGACTAGGATACGTACTAATGCAGCGCAACAAGGTAATTGCTTATGCATCAAGACTACTAAACGATCATGAGATGAACTACACAATGCACGATCTAGAACTGGGTGCCATGGTGTTTGCAATTAAAATGTGGAAGCATTATCTCTATGGCACGAAGTGCGTTATCTACACTGACAATAGAAGTTTGCAACACATTCTGGATCAGAAGATGCTAAACATGAGCCACAGAAGATGGGTTGAGCTATTAAATGATTATGAATGCAAAATTGACTACCATCCTGGCAACGCCAATGCAATGGCAGATGCCTTGAGCAGGAAAGAAACAGAAAAACCCATTCGCGTCCGTGCCTTAAGGATGAGTGTGTACACTAACCTTATCGCATGGCTGAAAGAAGCTCAATGTGAAGCATTAAAGGAAAATAAGTTAGCAGAGGAAGTGTTAACATGAATGGAGAAGTGATTAGAGATGAGTGGTGATGGTATATATAAATATGAAGGGAGAACGTGGGTACCGAAGTACGGGGGAATTAGAGAGGTAATCCTTGACAAAGCCCACAAATCTAGGTACTTGGTTCACCCCAGAAGTGACAAAATGTACCAGGATCTAAAGGCACTTTTTGGTGGCCTGGACTCAAGAAATCAATCGCTATTTATGTTAGAAAGTGTCTACCCTGTGCCATGGTAAAAGTAAATATCAAAAACCATCAGGAGCGTTGCAACAGCCTGAAATTATTGAATGGAAATAGGATACGTCATGATGGATTTTGTTACAAAGTTACCCAGAACATTTAGAGGTCATGATGCTATTTGGGTAATAGTGGATAAGCTAAATAAATCAGCTCACTTCTTGTCAATTCGAGAAGACTACGACCTGACGAAGCTGGCCCAACTGTACATCGATGACATAGTGACCAGGCGTGGTGTGCCACTATCAATCATCTCTGACCGTGATCGCCGCTTCACTTCTCGTTTCTGGAAATTACTCCAGCAAGCTCTAGGAACCCGTCTAGATTTAAGCACTGCATACCACCCACAAACTGACGGTCAGAGTGAAAGAACCATTCAAACCTTGGAAGATATGCTAAGAGCTTTCATGATTGACTTTGGTGGGAACTGGGACGACCATCTCCCTTTGGTGGAGTTCTTCTATAATAACAGTTACCACGCAAGTATAAAGGCAGCTACGTATGAGGCCCTATATGGTGGGAAATGCTGATCATTATTGAGTTGGAATGAGATCGGTGATAGCCAAGTAATGGGACCTGACATCGTGTTGGAGACCACCGATAAGATATTCAAGATCAAGGACCGTTTAAGGGCATCCAGAGACCATCAGAAGAAATACGCTGACAGAAGACGAAAACCATTGGAATTTCAAGTGGGTGACAGAGTAATGCTAAAAGTAGCACCATGGAAGGGTACTGTGAGGTTTGGAAAGAGAGGAAAGTTAAGCACGAGATACATTGGACCATGGCAAGAATTGGCCCCATGGCATATAAATTAAAGCTACCTCAGAAGTTAAGTTACATACATGACACCTTCCACGTGTCAAACTTGAAAAAGTGCATGGTAGATAAGACCATGGAGCTACCGTTAAAAGAAGCAAGGATCAATAACAGGCTGAACTTCATGGAAGAACCTATAGAAATCACTGACCGGTTGGTCAAGAAACTCAGTCGAAGCCGCATACCCAGGGTCAAGGTAAGACAGAATTCTACGCGAGGACCTGAGTTCACTTGGGAGCGAGAAGACAAGATGATAAAGAGTTCTCCGCACCTCTTCAAACCACCCCCCTGAATCTAATGGAAGCTAAAATTTTAGGATGAGTTCCAACCATCGCCTTGCATCATGTTCAGATCTTTCTGCTCAAGAGGTACTTCAAGCTTTTGTGGTCTGTGAAGATGGTGCACTTCGTCCCGTATAAATAGTGCCGCCAAATCTTCAACGCGAAAACCACCGCAGCTAGTTCAAGATCGTGCGTGGGATAGTGACTTCGTGAGTTTTCAGTTGTCGAGATGCATAGGCTATTACCCTTCCATGTTGCATCAACACACAACCTAGTCCAGAATAAGATGCATCTGAATAGACCACTAAGTCTTCATTCCCCTCGGGCAAAGTCAAAACAGGAGCTTGTGTTAGTCTTGTCTTCAACTCCTCAAAGGCCGTCTCCTGCTCTCGACCCCACACGAATTTCACGTCCTTACGAGTCAATTTTGTCAAAGGTGAGGCTATCTTTGAAAAGTCTTGAATAAATCTCCTATAATAGCCCGCCAATCCCAAGAAGCTACGAATCTCGGATGGCGTCTTTGGTGATTTCCATTGCATCACAGCCTCAACCTTTGCTGGGTCCACCATGATTCCCTCTGCATTTACCACGTGACCCAGAAATTGCACCTCGCGTAGCCAGAAAGCACATTTGGAGAACTTAGCATACAGTTTCTCCCTTCTCAAAGCCTCCAACCATCCCGAATGTGACCGGCATGCTCTTCTTCGCTCCTCGAATAAATCAGGATATCATCGATGAACACAATCACTGATTTATCTAACATTGGCCGACACACTCGGTTCATCAAGTCCATAAAAGCAGCTGGCGCGTTAGTTAGACCAAATGACATAACGAGAAACTCATAGTGTCCATAACGCGTACGAAAAGCTGTTTTAGGGATGTCCTGCTCCTTCACCTTCAACTGGTGCTAGCCAGATCGAAGATCTATCCTCGAGAACCAACTGGCACCCTGGAGCTGATCGAATAAGTCATCGATTCTCGGTAACGGATACCGATTCTTATTGTCAACTTGTTCAATTCACGGTAGTCGATACACATTCTCATGCTACCGTCCTTCTTTTTCACAAATAAGACCGGGGCACCCCAAGGAGAGATACTCGGTCTAATGAAGCCCTTGTCAAGCAACTCCTGCAGTTGCTCCATCAACTCCTTCATCTCCGTAGGAGCTAATCGATACGGTGCCTTGGCGACAGGTTGGGCACCGGGTATTAAGTCAATTTGAAATTCAATTTCGCGGTCAGGCGGCAATCCCGATAAGTCTTCCGGGAACACATCTGGAAACTCACACACAACCGGAACGTCGGATAGTTGTGGTGTTGGCGTTTCCACATCCTTCACATAACATAGGTAGGCGTTGCACCCACGCCTCATGCACTTCCCCGCCACCGCCATCGAAATCATCTTCGGAATCACCGTTACCCGATCACCGTATATTGTCACCAGACTTCCGTCAATGCCGTCAATCTAATCATCTTCTTTCGACATACGATATTCGCTTCATAGGTTGCCAACCAATCCATCCCTAGTACTACATCAAATCCACCTAGGGGCATCACATGTAATCTAGCAGCAAACCTATGACCTTCTAATTCTATGGCACAGTCCTCTATCACATCAGTAACTCTAGTGGACTTACCAATAGCGGTTTCTACTTCAAAGGGCTCATCAATGCATTTACAACTAACAGGCAATTTAGCACAGAAAGTAGCAGAAATGAAACTCTTACTAGCACCAGAATCAAATAACACAGAAGCAAGAGTTTGATTTACTAGAAACGTACCTGACACCACATCGGGGTCCGTCCTAGCCTCTTCCTGCGTCATAGTGAAAGCCTTGGCGCTTGCTCTCGGACCTTCACTTCCCGTCTTCTTTACCCCTGAAGCCTCAGCCTTCGGCTTCTTACAGTCCTTGCTCATATGACCGCCTTCCCCACAGTTAAAACACTTGCCCATCCGGCAATCCTTTGACATATGTCCCATCTTCCCACACTTAAAGCAGATGTTGGATCCCCATTTGCACTCCCCTGGGTGCTCCCTTCACACTTACCACACTTCCTCACCCCAGCTCCCGTCACGACCACACGGTGATCACCCGCCCTCGCCTTCTTGTTACTCGTCGAAGTATCATCCCCGACCAAATCTCTTCCCCTGCCAGTTTTTCTCTCCACTTCCTTTCTTGCTACCCTCAGCCTTTACCAACGCAGCCCGTTCATCAAATAACCTTCCCGCCAAATCCACTGCCGACCTGAAAGTGCTTGGTCGGGCAGAAATCAAGTGCCAACGAATTTTAGCTGGCAACCCCTGAATATACCGGTTGATCTTTCGAGACACCGGCGTCACCTGCTCCGGCACCAACAACGCCAATTCGTTAAACTTGGTGGTGTATTGTTGGTGGGTCATCGTCCCCGCCTCCAACTGCAGGAACTCTCTCTCAATTCTATCCATTTCCCGACGAGGACTGAATTCCTCAATCACCAACCTTTTTAACTCAGCCCACTTCATCTTCCCTATAGCCCTGCTACCCTCGGCTTGGACTATATTTTTCCACCAGCACAGAGCCGACCCTGTGAAAGAGTGGGTAGCAAACTTCACCTTCTTGTCCTCCTGCAATCACTAATATCGAGGACGGCTTCCATTTCCATCACCCATTGGTGAGCATCAGTAGCAGTACCAGAACCATCAAAAGTTGGGGGCTTGCACCATGAATGCCCCGTAGTTACAACCCCGGGCTGTCTCCCGTAACTGCTCTTCTTCCTCTTCCTCTTCATCATCGGATAATACTGTTTCTGCTTCTGTCTGTTGCTGTCTACCTGAGGACCGATTTCTCCCTCGTCTCTCATCATTACGTACTGCCTTTATCACTTTGGTCACTACAGACGGTAAGATCGTCTGCATGGCCTGGTGCACTTCCTCGACCACTGCCTCCTTTACCGAGGCTCTCAAATTCATGCTTTTGTCTGCTCCTCCTGATGAGGAGTCTCGTTCTCCTCATGAACTACTTTCTCTGTCCTAAGTCTTCCTCGCGTGTTACGCGGTTCATCACCACGTCCACCGCCACGGGAAGCTTTAGATGATCTACCACCGACCATCTTCTATCACACTGAAAGATTTAAACACCAACACGGTCATTCAAGGAAATAGCTCAGTTTATGTCGAGTATAGTAAGTCCCTAATTACAGTGGCCAGTTGTGATTAGCCACTTACTCTACTCTTCGTACCCGAGCATTACCTGTCCTGACTACATTAGTATCTAAGTCTAACAGTACACATAAACACATATCATGCGCACGAAATCATGATTAACTTTAATAAAAATACCTGATGGCACGCAACTACTCAGATGGCATTCTCTTCCTTTCTGTCCCATTTTCAGTTTAAGTTTAGGTTTATTTTTAAAAAAATTTACCCATTTCACTTAAACTTTGGCTCTGATACCAACTTGTAAGGCCCCGTTCCCGGGCACCTCACAGCTGGTGGTCATTACCCATAAAACATACATTTAATATAACTTAATAAAAACCATGCAGCGGAAACTTTGAATTTACTATAAATGCTTTTGCAAAGTAATACAACACCCATTACAAAATATCGTTTGTTTGCATTACAACACAAAAACATTAACAAAAGAATGCCATCCCAAAAGAGCTGAGTAGCCGCCTCGTGCCATCCTCAGCAACACTACCTGCCAACTGGAAAACACATAAAAGTCAGCGTTGCTGAGTGAGTTCTAGTTTTGTAATAAAACATACTTTTACTTATTTAAAAGTATCCTTTCGTGCATGCGTTCATACATCATACGTACACAGAGATAATATTCGTTATTATCTTCATCATTCGTTATTCATCGTTATCTTTAACTTCTCGTATGGATTCTGTCAGGCTTTACCCACTTCATAGCACTTGGCTATGATTACTGTGGTCGAATGACAAGAATCTCGTTCATACTTACTTGCGCATTGAAAGGTGAATTGTACCAATACCATATGCTACACCCCGATCGTTATTAGCTACCGGGCCGAAGTCAACATATGAACAACAAAACGTATGCCACGGTACTAGAGGTAAGCAGTAGAGGTACCATGACCATGGTCAATCACAGAGAAGGACCAATCGCGTTATTCAATGCTTGCAAGAAATAATTCGTTCGTTCGTTAATGCATGTATTCATCATCATTCTTCTTTTCGTTCATTCGTTAATACATGCATCATCATCATGTTCCTCTTTCATTATCTTTCACTTTACGTTACATAATACTTCATTAGTTCATTCTCGTTATTCGTAAAGTTTCAGAAAGATAAGCATTCACAATTACAAGGAACATACACACTCATCATACATTCATCATCATACATTCATCATCATACATTCATCATCATACATAGCATCATACCATACTTAACAATATTTTATTTATAATATTGTTAACAATAATAATACACTAATAATAATATCAGTAATAACAAGGTTAATCATAATCATCATTACATGCATAAAACATTATCATCTATTAACCCTAGTCAACCCTGGTCAAAACCTCGAACTTCGGATTTGCAGGAAATTTCTGTAAAAAAAATCCTAAGTGTTCTGGACGTTTGAGCCCTGTTGGGCGTATAAGCCCCCTAGGCGTATGAGCCCTGTTAGGCGTAAGAGCACTACTGGTCGTATGAGCCCTATTGGACTTTTCATCCTATACTTAGAAAAAAAATCTCCTGGTCATACGACTACACTGTTGGTCGTATGAGTCCTATTGGACTCTTCACACACTTAGAAAAATTACCTGGTCATACGACCACACTGTTGGTCGTATGAGTCCTATTGGACTCTTCAACACTTAGAAAAATCACCTGGTCATACGACCACACTGTTGGTCGTATGAGTCCTATTGGACTCTTCAACACTTAGAAAAATCACCTGGTCATACGACCACACTGTTGGTCGTATGAGTCCTATTGGACTCTTCAACACTTAGAATAATCACCTGGTCATACGACCACACTGTTGGTCGTATGAGTCCTATTGGACTCTTCAACACTTAGAAAAATCACCTGGTCATACGACCACACTGTTGGTCGTATGAGTCCTATTGGACTCTTCAACACTTAGAAAAATCACCTGGTCATACGACCACACTGTTGGTCGTATGAGTCCTATTGGACTCTTCAACACTTAGAAAAATCACCTGGTCATACGACCACACTGTTGGTCGTATGAGCAACCTGGACATGTATCTAATTCATATTCCAAATCCCAAACATCATAATGCCTAGTTCTAAACATGCTCACATGATTCTAGGCAAAACTTAACATAAACACATACATTCATACATTCAATCATACGGGTATAAAATCCAAGTTTTATACAAACATATTTACATGCATTTTCCAGTCCCAAAGCATTTAAAAACGGGTAAAAAAAGGGGTCTAGAAACTCACCTTAGTTTGTCTTCGTGTTTTGGATACCCTTTCTTAACTTTCCAGTCGTTTCTACACCTAAAACACACACACAGTGCAACCCGAACACAAACACACACACATAAGAACATGCATTCTCGGTTTCTTAGCCAAAACTCAACTTAAAAACATCAATTCTTACCTTGAATCCGATTTCTTCTTCTTTCTCTCTCTAAGAATCGAAGTCCCTGCTGTTTCTCTCTCTAAAAACCGAATGCAAAGAATTGTGCAGGGGTTATGGGCGACCATGCCTCCCTTTTGTACAAAATAAATAACAACTTTGCCCATTTGGCACTTTTGGTCCCTCCTTTTTAGTTGCTTTTTATTTTCTTTTCTTTTCTTCCTTTTTCTTTTGTTTCTTGCTAAAAAATACGGGTGTTACAGCAACGGAATCAAATCATTATTGAAACAATTAAAAATGTGTGCCTACACACATTAATTTTCGGCTAATGCTTGCATGAACATGCACAATACATATCAACTAACTAAAACTTATACCATCAAACATACTACACAATACTACATAATACCAATTTCCATTTAAAATTCAAAACCAAATTAACCCACTACACTCCAAAAACTCGGCCGCCCCTCCCTCACCCAATCACCACCCTTCTACACTGTTAGGATCGTGTACGTATGAATACTAACGGATTCTGCGTGAAACCAGATCAAATAGCCAGGAATTCTATTTGATTAGCAATCCA
Organism: Flaveria linearis; assembly: GCA_024085815.1. Classification (NCBI taxonomy): domain Eukaryota; kingdom Viridiplantae; phylum Streptophyta; class Magnoliopsida; order Asterales; family Asteraceae; genus Flaveria; species Flaveria linearis. The sequence continues at coordinate 50,651,900 of CM044014.1, read as the reverse complement.
ATCAATGAGAACGAATAACCCAATCAATCTAACGATAAAGCAAATGTTAAGAACGGAATGGAATCGATCAGGAACGAACTATAAACTTGGATTTACGACTTGGGACGCTCTGGATGGCTAGGGTACGAAAGTATACGAAGTATTATGAAGTGTTATGTTTTCCACAAATTATGTGGTATTTATAGGTTATCAGTGTTCATTCCTACAACTGAACCATTAGCAAGGTTCAGTCGTGTGATGGAATCATGCGATTGACTCATACGCACGATTGAAGGTTCAGTCGTGCGATTGAACCAATCTTATGTCTTAATCATACGACTGATCCAGTAACCGGTTCAGTCATGCGACTGGTCCATAATTACGCATGGTTCATTCGTGCGTATGGGCCATAAGTATGGTCCATTAGCATGAATGTCCACATGACTAAGTTAAACATATTTCTAAGTTCTTATTGACTTAGAACTATGTAAACAACATCAAACCTATATATTTAGTTCATATATATGAATAACACTAAATATAAGTATAACATGACATATATAATCACATATAAACATCACAATGCATTTCATATATCATTCAATTAATTCATTACATTGGATTACATAAGTGTAAGACATGAAAGACTTTTACATTTAAGAACATAAACTAGGTACATCAATATGTATCAACAAACTCCCCCTTGGACCTAGTTTAGTCTAATGTCTAACATTCTTCACATGCTCTTGAAACTTCTTGTACTTCTCTTCTCTTGTGACTCCCGCGTGAATCTCAAACGCGAAGCAGAGCCATATGACATGTTGGAATTATAGAGCTTGTACAATGTCTTGCGAGTCATAGAATAGTGGCCACTTATAGAGAGTGTAAACATCTTCATCCGACAAGTTGGTTAGCCACATCGGGTTAAACAACCTGATAGTCCTGATTTTGCTCTCTTTATGCAAAACTATGACTGCTTCTCCTGTCCACCAGTCATAATACCACCACTTGAAGTGTGGAGTGAAGTCCTGAGGCATTTCCCGTAAAGGGATCTTCGACATTGTGCGTGGAGGACTCCACTTCAACACTACTTTAGGCTTTCCAGTGTTAGGATCAACTTTGGTCTTATTTATGAACCATTTAGGCTGTTGACGCCTGAAGTTGACCCATCTGGTATGGTATTCCCTCTTTAACACCATCTCAAACCACCCCAACATCTTTCTGGGGTTTGCGTACAAAAGTTCTAAATAGGCAAGCCTGTTTAGCTCAAAACTAGGAAGAGTCTTCCGATCATAAAGGAATCTAAAGTACTTTATCCCCTTCTCCCTCTTCACCGCATACACATCCAAGTCTTTAAAATAAGCCCAACTGATAATCTTGCCTGACACCTTCTGATGCTTCTTCACTCTGTAGAGTTTGGTGTAGGCATTTGACTTTGGCGGTTCACGTTGGGCTCTCATCTCAGCTAGACATACTACCCACTCAGCCTTCTTAATATCGACATCAGCATCCATAGCTTGGGCTTTCCTTTCTTCTTTCTCTTTCTCTTTCTCCTTTGCATCGAGAGTTCCAAAAGTATCACTGCCAAATGTTTCACCCAGATCGGGGATAACATTTCCCTATTGGTCAGTGTACTGTGGATACTCTTCAACAGTAATATCCTTAATGTCAATCTCATCAACATCTTGCAGCTCTTCATCACTGATGACTTCAACCTCGGAAGCATCCTTGACTAGCTCATCCGGGTTGAGTCTAAATATGTTGGCCAGCTGCTAATCTACGAGATCATGAATGATCTCTCCCTCTTTAGGGGTTTAGCTCACAGATCATCACATGATCCCTTGCAAATCAAGAATCATGGTTAACTGAGTCTTGATTTGCTGAAAGGGTGTGACATCGTAGTCGTCTGTTTATTGAGCTTCATCGGTTTGATTAAACATTCAAAACACAATCACACACATATCAGTAATCAATATAGTTAAACATCAATTAACATAAGTGTTATATATAATTCAAGTATAAAATTTTTCAAATACAAAGACGTTTAATCATTACTTTTGCCTTGGTCGCTCGACTCTTAGGCTTGAGGAGCTGAGGAAGAGGGTCGCTGATCTTGATTCCTCTTGGTGCGCATCTCCCGAGCCTATGGATTTGAGGCTGATGCAGATGCATCACCTTTATGCTCAGGCTCATCATCATCTCCCCTTTCTTTATCCTTCCCAATTCCTTCAGCCAGGCCTTCATCATCATCATCATCATCATCATCATCTGATTCATCATCGGATGAATCGTCCTCATCATCATCTCTGCCATCACCATCACCCTTTATCTTTAAGGGCTCACCCTTTATCCCTTTAAGTCTGAGAAGAAGCTTCTTGTTCTTCTTCTCGACCTCCTCAATCCTCTTCACCGAGGCCATCACAGCTCATTCTATGTAGTGAGGGCACGATGAGCTCTGGCCAAGGCTCTCTTGTGAGTAGCATCTCTCTCAGTCAAATGGGTGATCTGTTGACTCTGAGTTGCATCTCTCTCTATCAGCAGGGCTATTTGCTTGCCCTGTGCAGCGTTGACTGCCATCAACTTGTTCATCTGGTTAGCTCGTATGTCATCTGTAGCGAGCAGTTTGAGTACCAGACGGTTGAGGCTAGCCAGCTGCTCCTCTAACCCAACAGTGGGAAGAGGAGATCCCTATGGAGGGATCGATGATGTGGAAGGGCCGGTTTAGGGGTATGGTAGATGTGGTGTATGATGGAGTGGGAATGATGGTGAATGGTGGTGGAATAGATGTGGGTATGGTATGTGTGGTGGTGGTAATAGTGTGGCTATGGTGGTGGCAGTAGTGGTGGCTGTGGAGGTATGTGTGGTGGTAGTAGGAGTGGTGGTAGTAGTGATGGCTATGGATGTATGTGTGGTGGTAGTAGGAGTGGTAGTAATAGTGGTGTGAGTGGTGGTTGGAGTGGTGGTAGTGGTGGCGGTAGTAGCTGTGGTAGTGGAGGTGGTAATTAGTACTATCCTCCGTCTCTTGCCCTTCTTGCCGTGGGGTTGGGCTATTCTCTTCAGCCTCGACCCCCTGGTAAGCTAGGATCCCCCTGGGCTAGTTGGCGGGGGAGGTGTGAAGTGGGATCTGCAGTCTCAGCACCTTCAGCCCCAGCCTGGCGTCCCCCAACCGCATCCTTGCTCCTCTCGGTAGCAACTACTCGGCTACCGATCGTCCTTGTTAGAGGCTCCTCATCCAACTCATCCTCTTCTTCATCAACCAAGATGTCCCGGTGGATGGCAGCCTGCTCCGATCCACTGGGAGCAAAAGTACTACTGTGGGGAGGTGGTGGAGATATGTTAGACGTGTCAGTGGCCCGTGATTGACTGGGGCCTGCATCTCCACCACCTTGACCATCATCATGGTTATCATCATTGTCGTCATCGTCAGCAGGAGCCACAATTAGCTCGACGTCAGAATCACTGTCGTCGTGACGCCACTTCTTACGAGCTGGCGCCACGTATCCCTCATTGGCCAGATGGCCAAATAGTCTCCTCACCGGGGGCTTCACCTGCTTTCCCCGGTAGACCTTCATTCTGCCTAAGGTGGTATCATCCATCACCTCTAGGGTCACTGCATCGTCCTCCTCCTTAGGCTGCATAGGAAGCTTCTCATCGATAATCATCTGCAAGAATCTTGAGTACATGCATAAGCCTTCCTTGCTTTTGGCCTCAATGTTCTCCGTTAGGTAGGAGAAGAACATACATGAAAAACTAAACAGGTGGTTCAGCACCAGCGCAACGAATGCGTTCTGTATTTGATCTGACAGCTTGTCAAATCCTCCTCTCCTGGAGGCTATGCATTTTAGGATCACATGTGCCAGATACTTGAATTGCGGGCACATGTTGCTCTTGTTTAGCATGCCGGCATTGATGTCGCCGACGTACTTGATCCTGAGACAGCATCCTCGTACCGTTAGGGGATGCAGCTTGGTTGGGTGTGTTCCATGCTCACTCAAGTCCAAGACTCGCCGTAGGTCGTCTTCTCTAATATGTATATCTTGACCGAAGAGAGAAATCCGGATACGGAATGGCTCAATAGACCCGTCGACAATGGCATTCTCCCAGAATGCCTGTTGGATCGACCTATAAGGTGTGCATGGAGTGGAAATAGCCTTGAAGATCCTCGATCTGCGTAGGAAAGCTATAATCCTGGTGAACTCAGAAGTGTTCCGGGACGTGGTATCCAGATGAGCACATATGTTGTGCTTGGTGCTCATTGTCCATCTCTCAGCCATTTTGCTACAATACAAGAAAAAACACATTAGTTCCGTTCATAAGAGATAAATAACTGATTTGGAACAGATTTAGACAGACTGGTTCAATGATGCGATTGAACCATACAACTGAATTCAGTCATACGATTGAGCCTGCGACTGAACTTAGTCGTATGCTATATCAATGCGGTTCAGTCTGTGCGACTGACTCACCGATTGATTCAATTGTGCGATTGAATCATACGTCTGGCTCAATCATGCGACTGAGTCATACGTCTAGCTCAATCGTACGACTAAAGTTCATAAGCCTGTCCATTCGTATCTTGCACTGTTCGAGTCATTAAATTTGAATCTTCGTCAAAACGATAAATTAGACTTTGTGTTTAGATTCATTAGTTCGCAGGGACTCGAAATAGCACTTAATGTCATTACAATCAACTTTATTGTTCATTTAAGTGACCTATTTTAGGTTATTAGTCCTGATTATTTGTGTTATCAATTTCGATCATTTTAGGTTCGATTTAACTATCATTTGATCCGATTTCATTCGCAAGTTACCTGTAGATGAACAATATATATGTTAGTCACTGAATCGGAGAGTAATCGCGAAGACAAGAAATTTTGGCAGAGTGTCTGGGCTTAAGGTGGTTTTTTGAGAATTTTGAAGTCAAGTAGGGTTTACGACCGAATGAGTCTCTATTTATACTGTTTTGGGGCTCGGTTGTATGACTGGACCCATGCGCATGCCACAATCGTGCGACTGGACCCATGCGCATGACCAATTCGTGTGACTGGAGTTCAGTCATGCGATTGACTCAGACTCCTTCATTCAGTCGTACGATTGGTTCATTCTTATGACCCAATCGCATGGTTTGCCCCATACTCAGGGTCCATTCGAGTGATTAGCTCATACTCATGGTCCATTCGTGTGATTTACTAATACTTATGGTCCAATCGTGCGACTGGTCCATGCTTATGGTGCAATCATGCGATTGGTCCATACTTATGGTCCAATCGTGCGAATGGTCCATACTGATGAGTTTGACTTTACCCATTTCCACACACTCAAATTGAACTTTTGATAATTAAACGTTATGACCGATGATCATCTCAGACATGATCTTTTAATAGAAATCCTTTAATCACCTCATACGTGATCCTTTTAAATTAAAATCGATTGATCACCTCAGACGTGATCCTTTTTTAATTTAAATCGTTTGGTCACCTCAGACGTGACCCTTTTAAATTTTCAAAACTTGATCATCTCAGACATGATCCTTATATACTCATACTAGCTTGGTCACCTCAGACGTGACCCTTTTAATTTATGATTCATAAAGTTCATTTAGTTACATAGTCTGACATTGACACCTAATTGATAGATAACACAGAAAACAACTTGAATTGAAATGAAACAGAACATATTTTTTGGTTTTGTTTGAGGTGGGTTGAAAACATTTTAGTTTTCCTTAATAGATTTCCCCCCTAAACAGAATAGCATCATGCATGTACATCTTATCTGGACAGACTTATGGAATCATACAGGCAAAAAACATAATCATTTACGACCCTTTTTTGCATATGTTTGTTTAACTTATTCTTATTTGTCTGAGAGTCCAAGGCCCTTTCAGAAAATCATACTAGAGCTGTAAGAAGCACATAATGATTTTGACTGCCGAGGATTGCTGCCACGATGATTGTCAGTATATTTGTCCACTTAAATCCATACATAGATTTTTGACTCACATTGGTGATTAATTAGGTTTGTTATTTCAACAAGCATTTGTGGATCACATGCTTATATGGTAATCAACATTCCTCAGGAGATTTTCGAGCGGTCTACGGGTTTAGACAAGAAGAAACTATTCCAAAAGCTTTCAAAGAGATGCCAAGCCTCAGGTCAGTGCCATCGCACAACAGAGAGGCGCAAACAACAATGAATTCTAGAATATTTAGGTTATGCTTATCCTCAGGTCAGAGCCATCGCACAGCAGAGAGGCACACGACCTATCTTTTTGTTAGAGCACTTTTCTTTTACACATTACGCACCAATAACATCAGTCATTAGCTTGATTGTGTTTAACATTTTTTTCATGTGCTTTGCTCATTAATAAAGTCATCCGCATAGATTTGTGGTGTTTATTTTGCTCGTCACCCCTTATTTGGAAATGCGTTGATTGTGTTAACCAGGGATAAGGTGGAAACCTACATCTAGTTGAACTATTTAGTTTTAAGTTGTTTCACCAATGAAGTCTACTCGTCTATTGTGTTAAATCTACCGACGCATCATATAATGGACTAGCAACCTCTAGGTCTACTTTCAAGATGTAACCTTAGTAACAGACTAATTTAGTGTCATTTTTCCTTTGTATGGCTTATCCTTCTCATTGTAGTTTTAATGTAACATTTTGAACTATTTAGTTCCCTTTGATGTCCCAAACAATTATTCCCTTATGTACTATCATATTCCATAGTTTTGAATCAATCTCACAAATTTGATGTCCTTGCTTTTCAGCTTTTCTGCCCGCCCTCGTTTTTTTTGAGTAATTTAAATACTAACTACTGAAACTAAACCTATTCTCCCCCTAAAATTCTAAAACCAAAATATTTTTATGTTTTTGAATTTTTAAAGAGAAGAAAATAAAATAAAGAAAAATTAAAAAGAAAACATAAAGACAGACTAAGTACTAGATTCTTCTAGAATTACATCCCTTTTCTTTTTGACGCCATTGACCTCTAAGAGATATAAAATCCGAGGTTTATCAAATGCTTTTGTGTAGAGGTCGGCGCGTTGAAAATCCGTATTAATTTTAACAAAATCGATTAATTGCTTTTCAAAACAGTCACGTATAAAGTGATATTTTTTGTCTTTGGGTGTTGGACCAGATTTTTAGTGACAGCAATTGCAGCAGAATTATCAACATAAATAGGGTTGTTAGAAAATTGCAAACCGTAGTCTCGCATTTGCTGTTGAATCCAGATGATTTGAGAACAACAACTTGCAGCGGCAACGTATTCGGCTTCACATGTCGATAGAGCTACCGAAGTCTGCTTCTTACACTGCCAGGTGACTAAACGTCTTCCAAAGAACTGACATCCCACTGATGTTGACTTGTAGTTCATCTTCCAACCATCGTAATCTGAGTCACTATACGTTGTATGCTCAAAGTCATCATCATGAGGATACCACAACCCAAGTGTTGGAGTACCCTTCAGATAACAAAAGATCCTCTTTACTCCAATTAGATGATTTACTTTAGGTTTTGCCTGATATCTGGAACAGAGACACGTGGCGTACATAATATCAAGACGAGAAGCTGTGAGGTACATGAGAGATCCAATCATTCCTTGATACATGGTAGCATCGACCAGATCACCATTTTCGTAGGGTGGCACATCGTGGTTCGTGGCAAGTGGAGTCCCAGCAACCGTTGCATTCTCCATGTCAAACCGACTAAGGATATCTCTTACATATTTGGTCTGATGCAGGAAGATACCATTTCGTGTCTGATCTACTTGTAAACTGAGAAAGAACTTCATCTCTCCTATGGCGCTCATTTCGAACTCAACTTTTATCATAGACTCAGATTCTTTACACAATGCTTCGTTCTTGGAACCGAAGATTATGTCATCCACGTATATCTGCACCAGTAAATCACCATCCTTTTCCTTGATAAACAACATGCAGTCAATGACCCCTCTGCGAAAACCATGTTTCAGCAAATGAGTAGAGAGCTTCTTGTACCAGGCTCGAGGGGCTTCATGAAGCCCGTACAAAGCCTTGTCAAATTTATAAACTCTATCCTGATGATAAGGAATGCACTTTTCACATTCAGTTGATAGACTTTAATCTGCATGTAGGATGCATAGGCTAAGAAGATACGAATAGCTTCCATCCTTGCCACAGGTGCAAACACTTCATTGTAGTCAATGCCTTCGACTTGCCTAAACCCTTGAACGACAAGCCGAGCCTTGTTCCTGATTATGACCCCTTGGTCATCTTTCTTACACCAAAGAACCCATTTTGTGCCAATAACCTTTGCACCTTTTGGTCTGTCCACAAGTGTCCAGACTCCTAACTTCTTGAACTGAAGGAGTTCTTGCATAGCACTTACCCATGCCTAATCTTTTAAAGCCTCGCTGACATGCTTTGGCTCAACTTGAGAAACAAAGCATCGATAAGCACCATTGTATAAGTATCCCTTTTCTATGACTGCAACATAATTAGCTGAGTATAGCTGATTTTGTGTTTGAACACCTGATAGAATATCCCCTGTGATGTTGTCCAGGGGATGATGTACATTAACTCGAGTTCCGGGGTGGTGGGTACCGCGACTTCAGTATCCAGATTCTGAGCTATTGGAGTATGTAGTTCAGAAGTGTCAGCTGTATCATGATCAAAGGCTGGAGTGCTTTTGGTAGTAGGAACCTGTTCTTCCTGTTCCATATTTGTGGTTTCTACTGCTTCATCATCAGAGGAAGAATCACCTACCTCAAGCTCTCCCCCTGAAGGGCTAGAAGTATCATCTAATGGAACAGATGATGTCGAGTCCAGTGTGGGAGCATTCAGAACATCATACATCATTTGTGCAGCTAAGTCATCATCAGAATGGGAAGGAGGTAGATTGAAGGATTTAAGAAATCCATCATAGTCAAAGAAAAAGGAAGGTCCTTTACCTGCAGGGGGTGGTGTATCTTTGAACATCAACATTGTACCACACTTCTACCTGACCAGTTGAGTTATTGTAAACCCGTTTGTCTGGTATACTGTATCCAAGGAAGATAACTTCTTCTGCTTTCTCGCAGAACATCCCAGTCTGATTCTTCTTTAGCAGCATGCAGGTGCACCAAATGGTTCCAGATACTCTAAATTAGGTTTCCATTGTTGGAGCAACTCATAACAAGTTTTTTAATGATGTTTGACTCCCAAGACCCGATTTAGAGTGTAACAAACATTAGCTACTGCCTCGTTCCAGAATTGAACTGGCAGTTTGGAGTCAGCTAGCATAGTCCTTATTGTATCTATCAAGCTTCGATTCTTCCTTTCAGCAACACCATTCATTTGTGGAGTATAGGCAGAGGTAAACTGATGAGCAATTCCCTTCTCTCGACAGAAGGCCTCCATCCACTGATTCTTGAACTCTGTCCTGTTGTCTAATCGAATCCTTCTTACATTCAGCTTGTAGAGAGACTCCAATGTGGTAATGAGATGTTTGAATGATTCAAATGTCTCCAATTTAGCTTTCAGAAACATTACCCAAGAGAATCTCGAGTAATCATTCGTCACCATAAAGCAGTACCAATCCCCGGCTATGCTTTTTGTGCTCACTAGGCCAAACAGATGCGTGTGTAGAAGCTCGAGAGTAATGTGAATAGAATTAACTTTCTTTGCTTTGTGAGACTTCTTGGTCTGTTTTCCTTTCTTGCAAGCGACACAGAAGTCTGGAAGCCGGAAATTCTTGACTGTAACTCCATCTACTAGATCGTTCTGAACTAGATGATTCATCTTCCTAGGATTGATATGTCCTATTCTCCTATGCCAGGAGACTGAATCTCTTTCTGTTGCTTTTGACAAGAAGCATTGAGCTGTAGACTCTGTTGTGGAGGATTTTGATAGGTCCAAGACATAAAGGTCGTTGTATCTTGAAGCCGACATTAGAAGTTGCTCCTTCGGGATGACATACTCCTTCTTCAGTATGTAGCACCTCTTGTTGTTAAACACAACCTTGAATCCCTTATCGTAGATTTAAGAGACAGAAAGCAAGTTGTTTTATAGTTGCTGAACATAGTTGACCTTATCAAACTTCACTTTCTCGTTTCCCACTTCGCCTTGCGCGATGATGTAACCTCCTTTGTTCCCAGCGAATGACACGTGTCCCCCTTTAATTTGCTTGATATTGAAAAGGAGGGACGAATTCCTGGTCATGTGCCTAGACGCCCTACTGTCAATAATCCACGTATTAGTGATAACGTTCTAGCGGACACCCTGCAAATACTATGGAAATGATTAGTTCAGGTTTGGGACCCAAGCCTTAACTGGCTTGGGTGTTCATAGGTATCACACATCATGAACTCAACTCACTGACCTTCAGAGGATGAGGGCACATCTTTCTCTTTCTTATCTTCACTATCAGACACAAAACTTGATTTTTCTTTCCATAAACCAGTTCTGTGTAAGGCCTGTTTATGGTAAACAGACGACTGGCTTACGGTTTGAACTTTAGGTTCACTAATAATCCTGGATTTAACCTTAGGTGACACAACTTTGCTTTTAGCTTGTCTGTGTTGACTTTGGTGTTTTGAAGGAGTATTAGATCTGATTTTAGAAAATTTTGGTTTTTCATCATCGAAAAGTTATATTTTCCTTTTAGGTGTCTGATAGTAAGGACAATTTGGAGAGATGTGTCCTCGTTTTCCACAGCTGTAGCAGGATCTCCCTTTGATAGTGTGAGAAAAATGTTGACGAGGGTTTGAGTTTGGTCGGGTGCTTGGTAGTTTCTTTTCACTTTTAGATATTTCTCCTTCTTTAACAAAATTAATTGTTTTGACATTTGGAACATCTTTTGCTTTCGTTTTATTTAAATTTTGATGACTTGCTGGTTTAGGGTTTGTTGACTTAGATTGTTTAGGTTCTGAAATAGACATTTTTAACCTGACCCTAAGTTAACTTTTTCAATTTTATCAGTAAAGTCTTCAACAAGCATCTTATCTTTTGATCCCAAAGTAGTATTCTTCTGTTCAGTGACAGACTTCACGGTTTTACCCATAGAATCTGTATCACTGATTAGAGGAGTAGACACCACATGATCCTTTACTAGATTATTATTGATTGGTTTACATTTAGTGTTCAAAAGGATAGCATGTGGTGGTGGTACTACTTTATAACCCCGACCTTCCCCGCCATTTCTTTCTTTCACCAAGTTTTGAACTATATGTGAAGAACTAGCGAAACTATGCAGTTTTTGTTTTAATGATTCAACTTCTACTTGCAAAACTGCTTTCTCCTTTTTAGTTTCTTCTAAAGAGTTTAAATAGAATTTCATATCATTATATTGATTTAAAGCAACAACCTCGATTTCCCTTAGTTGTTTCCCTAACAGTTTTATCTTTTCTTTAAAGCTGCACTCATTTTGTTTTAACACACGGTTTACTTCAGTGCAGAGTTGTAAATCTTTTACTAGATTATCATTGTATTATAATAACCTAGAAAACTTTAAATCAATACTTTTTATAAATTTATTACATTCATAACAAGCATGTTTATCAAATAATTCGTCTTTAGAATATACCTGTGTAGAACTAGACGAATTAGTCATCAGTGCAGTGTCAGATTCTTCAGTGACTTGAGATTCTGAATTTGCAGCACTTAACTCTTCTCCAACCAAATGATCAATGACATCCCTAGCTTCTTCGATATCTAAACTGGCATGATCAGCTATGATGTCCCCCTCACTTGCAGATCCATCATCCAAGGTATCAGCAAATACAACATTGGATTCACCCTTGGATACGAATTAGAAGGACCAGTCTTGCCCTTCATAACCTTGTGCAACTTAAGCCTTAGAATCTTTACTTGAAGATGCTCCAACCTTCTCCTTGTCTTGATGGTTGAACGTAGGAAAATGATTTCCATTCCCAGTCTTCTTTGGCTTTGTGCACTCACGTTTGAAATGCCCCTTCTCTCCACAATTGAAGCACGTGACTTTGGTTTTGTCAAAACCAAATGTAGTGTCTTTAGTTGCAACCAAATTTTGCCCTGTTTTCTTGACAAACTTCTTGGCTCTTCTAACAGCACTAGCCAAGGCCCACATAATATCCATGCATTACAACTCAAATTCATCAACTTGCTCGTAGTCCTCATTAGCGAGATGACAGTTCCTAATCTTACCAGCAACTAACCCATCAAAGGATTGAACAACAGCAGCTAGAAGATCCATATGTTCTTTGGCAACTTCCACCGTGATATTTCGAGATTCTAGGTCTTTAACTTGGTAGTATTTGCCTCAGGAACAATATATTGGGTGCTAGTTAACCCTGACGTTTCGGTTCCTGATGAGTTGCTTTGGGAAGGTGCAGAAGAGTTAGACACAAACGTCGTTTGAAGTGGTGCGCCTAAAGTAGTAGGAGTTGGAACTGAGTTGTATAGTGCAGGATTCTGAGCATTGGATCCTTTCTTTGACTTGTATTTCTAACGTAGCTCTTCCTCCCTTAACTTTAGAATGAAATCATTTATGTCTAAAGTGGCAAGAATGTCGTTTTGTCTCAAATTAGACACAAATGGATCCCATTTGTTTGGCAGACCATTAGCAAAACTAGAGACTTTATCGTCCATGGATGTGGTCATGCCATGAGTGTGCAACTCACTCATCAGATGATATAATCTATCAATGATATCATCCGAGCTCTCTTTTCCAATTGGTGAGAAATTGTCGAATTCCTTTTTAAGAGCTTTTGCCTTGAGTGCTTTCAGAGTTGCATTGCCTTCATATCTCTTTTCCAAGGCCTCCCATAATTTCTTTGACTGCTTGTTCTCAGAAAACTGATGAAATATATCCTTAGGTATAGACTGAGTCAACAAGGCATATGCTTTCTTATAAGCATTATGCATAGTCTTCTGGGATTTACTCATTCCTCCCAAAGTCAGCTTTACCCCATTAGCAGTGACTGATACCACATAACCAGTCTCAATAGACGTCCATACATTGGGGTCAATTCCGTTTAGGTAGATTTCAAACCGTTGTTTCCACTGTGGATATTCATCCAATGTTAATAACTTTGGGGGTTTGTTGTGGTTCCTGATCTCACTTTCTAGAAATAGAAGATTCTGGATGCGTGAGTCCTTTCCAGCAGTGAATGCATAGAAACTGATCTTCCATTGCTTTAAACTTAGTGAACTAAGAACAGGACAGTTAACTTATACGATTGGACAAGCCGACTGGTTCAACCATGCGATTGAAGGATGCGAATGGCTTCAATCGTGCGATTGGATTCAGTCGTGCGAATGAACAGGACGAATGAGGTCAACCGTATGGACTACTTCAACCGTGCGAATGAACTGTGCGAATGAGTCCAGTCGTGCGATTGAACTATGCGAATAGGATTCAGTCGTTCGATTGGGCTAATCGTGTGACTGAAGCTGCTGCTGCGGGAAAAAATGAATTTTTGAACACCTGACTCAAAATTACGAATTTTCACGAACCCTAATCTGCCATGTGGGAAAAAGTCGAAACTTTTAACACAGAGACTCGACAAAAACAAGTTTTGAAGCGAAAAAGTGTATCTTTTGAATGAAAACGTTAGTTTTGACACCAAAACGAATTGAATCCACGCAAAATCACGAGCCTAAGCCCTGATACCACTTGTTAGGACCATGTACGTATGGAGTACTAACGGATTCCGCGTGAAACCAGATCAAATAGCACGGAATTCTATTTGATTGGCGATCCAATCAGTGAGAACGAATAACCCGATCTATCTAATGATGAAACAAACGTTAAGAATGGATTGGAATCGATCAGGAATGAACTATGAACTTGGATTTGTGACTTGGGACGCTCTGGACGGCTAGGGTACGGAAGTATAGGAAGTATTATAAAGTGTTATGTTTTTCCACGACTTATGTGGTATTTATAGGTTATCTATAATACCCATAAAAAAATTTATAAACATAATAATAATATAATAATAATAATAATAATAATAATAATAATATAATAATAATAATAATAATAATAATAATATAATAATAATAAAAGTTCAGGGGGCAATTGTGCCATTTTGGAAACCTAAATGATTAAGTTTGGTCATAAAATAAAAGAACATAAACCACAGGGACCGAAGGTGTAATTTAGTTTAAAACCCAGCCCCCATCCCCGTGTCTCTGATCACCTCGCCGGCCAAACACCGGCGGCTCTCCGGCGACCATCAAACGCACTTAATAACGCGGTTTTGACTCGAGTAAACGTTCCCGACACATTCGAGTGGAGATTCGAACACCGTACCCCACATCAATTTGATTATTAGAGTCGGTTTAGTGGGATCTCCTTTTTCGGCCGACCACCCACTCCGAATCGCACAATAAAAGTTAACAATAAACAAATTAATGGCGCACTAACAATCATTTAATCGTTTAAAACATTCCATTGAGTTCCATATCATCAAAATCATCCAAAAACACAATCATTGGAACCTCGAAGTCGCGGACCTGCAACACCCTTTAAACCCAATCTCCAATCGATTTTAATCAAATTTGATAAGGGGCTATTGGTCCAGATCATAATGCGAAGCTAACCTCGAGTTTAATTTGATTATAATCGTGGTTTGAAGCATCAATCGATCAAACAGTGTCGCGACCTGTTCTTCATCAGGTTTATCATCAATCGAACTCCAAATCAGGTAATTAAGAACACCTACATACTCAATTTTGGTTGATGAACAAAAGCCCTATGAATTTAAGCATTAATATAATCGTGGTCAATTGGATTGATTTCGATTTTAGGGTTTATGATTTGAAATTGGGGATTTTTGGTTCGGGATTGGTTAAAAGAGTTAAAAACCAATACAGGCTAGGCACAGGCGCCCTAGCCTGCTGGTTAAAGCGAAAGAGGGATGGGCAGGAGGTCACGGGTTCGAACCCGAGCCCCTGCCATATTTTTTAAAAGCCCTATTTAACCTTTAATAATTATGTAAAAATTCGTAAAAATTATAAAAATCCTTTTATAAACTCTGTGTATTTTTAAAATCATCAACCTAATTTTCTGTAATTTTCTTTAGATTTAAACCTTTACAAAACAATGTAACAAAGACATTTAGTTTAATTATTTTTATGGATTCTTTTAATAAATGGTAAAAATCAGATTAAATATAAGACTTCTTTTATAAAAGTACCTAAATAATTTCTGTAAATTAATTTATTAAAAACCTTAACAATTCTTATATATATATTGTTAACAAACGTTATAATAATATATTTGTTTAAAAATAAACATTGAATAGTTGATTAGGCCCGTATTTTACAGCCAACTTACAGAGGCCATAACTTTTTCGTAATAGATCCAAATCAGTTAAACCTTATGTCCATGACGAAGTTCGTCAAAAAACGAATCTGTTGATATATAAAACATCGAAAAACTCATTCGTTTAGACCTCCAAACAGTCATTTTTGTAACAGCTAGCAGTTCTGCGCAGCTGTACAAATCCACGTTTTTCTCATATTTTGGTAATCCAAATCAGGAACTTTTCTAAATGAAAGTTGTTCAAAAATAACTAATCTAGTAAACTGGATATTTTCAGAATTTTTAAACTTCGTTTAGTATTTTTAACAAGTGCGAACAGACAGGGGCAAAACTGGAACTGTTCTAATCTGAAATAAGAAAATCTAAACTATAACTTGAATTACAATATCGTAGGTTCTCGCGGCATTAACCGAGTCTAGACCTTTTTCTGATTATTATCATTCGTGTATAAGGTACGGATTCTGTTTCTTTGTTATCATAGTATTCACTTTTGTTTCCGTTACTTTGTAGTACGGATTCTTGGTTATTTTATCTTAGTATAAAACTTATTCTTTTCCGTTACTTTGTAGTACGGATATTTGATACCTTTAGTATGTCGTCTTCGCTTCCTTTGATATGACTTGTTTGGCCTTCAGTATTTTACTAGTCGTCTATCACTAGTTACTTAGTTATGCTTTGACTCGTTCAATTGATTAGTTTTACTTATTGAGACTTATAGCATGCCATATATAGTTTATAAATTTGTGCTCATTATTGCATGTTCCCATAAATATTTTATTGATACGTTATATGTTGGTAGTTGTACTACCATTTGATTTGACACTCTGTTACCCGACCTTATCCGACATGTCATTGTGGCATCAATGACGTGACACTTTTCGTGACGGTGTTTATAAATAGTTCACTGCGTCTCCGTTAACACGTTAGTACTCAAGTAGTACTTTGGCCATAATTATTTGGGAGGCGGATGGATCGATCCTAGTTCAGTTCAGATCAGTTCAGTTCCGGGGGATGGAATCATGTGTGTACGCCCTCACACCACCTCATTGGTGCATAGTCTAGCTAGCTATGTACTTATCAGTTCAGTTTCGGCTCTGGGTACTCCTTATATTACACGACTTATTTTGTTTGTATATACGCGTCGTGTAGATCAGTTCAGTTCAGTATTACATGTTCAGTTCAGTATCAGTATTATATGTTTAGAATTAGATTTCCGTTTCAATACCATATGATCCATTCAGTATCAGATATCAGTATTTTATGTTTCGAATCGCTACTATTGTTCTTTCCCTCACTGAGCAACTTTTGGCTCAGCCGTATTTTCTTTTGTGGTGTTTCCTTATTTATTGTAGGTAATCAGGGTAATCCGGGAAACCAGTGAAGAGTGAATTGAAGACAAAGATTGTATTTTACTTTAATTGATGTAATGAATAACTTAATTAGGTTTTTTCGGATTATCTGGTTTGTTTGAATTTATCTCTTTTGACCGTCTCTTTAATATCATGGATTTGGTTTTTGATTTGATATCTGTAATAGTGACACGTCAGCCTCTCCGGGTTGGGGTGTTACATTATCAGTGTTCATTCGTACGTCTGAACCATTAGCATGGTTCAGTTGTGCGATTGAATCATGCTATTGACTCATACGCATGACTGAAGGTTCAGTCGTGTGATTGAACCAATCTTATGTCTCAATCATACGACTGATCCAGTCACCTGGTTCAGTCGTGCGACTAGTCCATAAGCATGGTTCATTCATGCTTATGGGCCATAAGTATGGTCCATTAGCATGAATGTCCACATGACTAAGGTAAACACATTTCTAAGTTCTTATTGACTTAGAACTATGTAAAACAACATCAAACCTATATATTTAGTTCATACATGTGAATCACACTAAATATAAGTATAACATGACATAATTAATCACATATAAACATCACAATGCATTTCATATATCATTCAATCAATTCATTACATTGAATTACATAAGTGTAAGACATGAAAAACTTTTACATTTAAGAACATAAACTAGGTACATCAATATGTATCAACATACACCACCAACATATCCACCACTACCATTTCATGCACCACCTCCACCATCTTCTCATTCCTCTCCTCTCCCTCTTGGTTTCTCACTGCAGAAAACAGACACACACCTAAAATTTCTCTCCATTTCCAGCCTTGTGAATCGAAGAACAACCCCATCCACATATCGAGCAAGCTTCAAACCATCAAGAAGGTGCTATTTCATGAACTTTGGAGGCTTGATTCTTGTGGATTAGACTCCTCCAATAGTGTTTAAAGATTTCTAGACCTTTGTGCTCTTCCACACTTCCCAAATCATGAACTACACTAAGTGTAAGCACCCACATATCCGAAACAAATCATCACTTGTGTTTTCCTCAGTTTTCTCTTAAAAACCTCTCCTTTCTTTGTTGTAGCAGAAACTTGTTGCCATCATTTTGTTCTTGAGGAGCTTTTAACTTCACTAAAGGTATCTCACATGTTATTTTAGCCCTTCTAAAGGTGGAACCCGATTTCCACCATGAAAACCCTCTTTTGGGGTGATGTGTGCATCATCTAACCTCCATGTTGTGTAAACCTCCAAACCAAAGCTTGTAATCTTCTTGTTAATGGTTTATAAGACTCTTAATAACCTTTTTCAAAACCTACAAAAGGTTTTGGTAATGTTTAAACACGAGTTATAACATTTTACACATGTGTAATGGACGAAAATAATGTAATCACTATGTTTTCAACTTGTGTAACACCTCTGAAATCTAGCCCAATTAGAAAACTTAATGTATTATAGGACCCAATAAAGGTCCGGATTGATTTGGGCTTACCAAAGAAATCTTGCAAAACGAAACTAGCCTTTTGGGCCCAATAAGCCCAATAAGGGCCCGAACATACAAACAAGGCCCATTTAAGGCCCAAATGCATGTTTACGAACTAATTAAATGAGAAACCATGAAACAATGAATTATTATGTGACTTGAAATAACTATGGAAAGATCCAAATTAAAAACAGAATCAGGACCCATACCGGGTAAAATCCGGCAATTTAACCGACGCCTGTTGTGACAACCGAGTCTCGTAACTCTGTAAATATTCATCTAATCATTGTTTATTATCACAACATATTAAATTTGGTGATTGATACATTGTCCGGAATAAATGCGTTCTGAAACGCATCCGTGACGCGAACCGGGTTACGATCAGGTCAAAGCCGAGAATTCGTCAGATAAGGTTTTAACGTCACTTACATGGGAAGTTAACGAACAATATATCATTAATACTTAATTGCATACAATTTGATACCAAAATGACAATTAATAATGCTCATTCGATAAAAACGCATAAAAACTGTTAACCGTGTTAAATACGCGATAACTTACAAACTCGTTTGATTACCGGCATGTTTTAAATACATAATCTCGGAACACTTATAACTTTTTGTAAAAATGGAAACTAACGAGAGATGAATTCTTAACGCTACGTGCAATTTAATCGAGCGTGTGCGAAATGTTTACGAACCCGCTTCCTTAACCCTAGTATATAAACAAATATACTTGCATTTTAGGGTTTTAAAACAAAGAAAAAGAAAACAAATGTTGGAGAAGAGAGAAAGAGGCGCCGCGGTTTCCCCTTCCCCCTTTCTTCGAATCCGGCTATTTCGCCGGCCACCTGCGGCGTTTTCCGGCGAGTGCCGGCGTGTGACATGCCTCCACCGAGTCCCCTCGACTCCCTGATCGCGGTGGTGGTCTTGATTTATCCTAAATCGCAACGTAGCAGCGGGAATCAAAGGCAGAGGCGTCGGTTGCAGGTCGGTTCAATAGAGGTGATGATGACTTAGGGTTGTCAGTGCTTATGCAGGTCGACGATTAAGGATGTGTGCTAGCTGGTGGGGGTAATTCCGACCGGAAAGAGGCGATGTGGCCACGATGGGTGATGGTGGTGATGTCGGCAGTGATTGTGGTGGTCGCGGTTACAAAGGTCGGCCGATGATGGTGGTGTGCGGTCGCGATGGTGGTGGTATTGTCGTGGTGTTCCCACACCACAGGTGACGGCAGCCGAAGGTGGCCTAGGCCGCCCCACTTCCCTTTTCTCTCAGTAAGGTTCCCCTAGAACCGAACTACTTCATTCATCCCTTGTTTTCTTGGGCTACGAACCGCAAATTACTATGATTGTGGGCTGCATGTGTAGATCTGTACCAGATCGGAGCCACGGGTGGTGATGGTGACTGTGGTGGTTCGCAGCAAAAAATAACCGCAACACCAGGTTGGTGTTTGGTGATGGTTGTGACGGTAGTGGTGGTTGTTGGTCATGGTTATGTTATGGGTTGTAGTTATGATGGCAGATCGTGGTGAAGGTGCGGTATGGTGGCAGTCGATAATGGTTATAGGTAGTGATTGGGTGGCAGCGGGGATGGTGATGGTGGCGTTGCTGCTGGATGTGGATGGTGGTCGATTTATTGTCGATTAGGGCTGTAAATGTCGATGTGGTTGTGATTTGGGGTTATTGATGGTGGTGTATCAGTTTGCATGTTGACTGTGGTTGTTTTGTTGATGGTCGTGGTGATGGTTGTGGGCTGTTCTTGTGGTTGCATGTTGGATTCTAGACGAGATCCTTAGGATTTGGTTACGTTGGGTTAATTTCGGCGAGGATTCCGGCCAACCAAGAGGCTGCCGGTGGTAGTTAGTGGCGATCCATGGTGTAGATTGGCTGCATGTGGTAGATGGTGATGGTAAGAGACATAACCGAGGTGTTTGGTAACGTATACTGCAGTTTAGTTGCATTTGGTTATAAGATATCTATGTTGAAGTATTGTATGTAATCTTGGTGTGTACTGGTTAGGTTAAACCCTGGTCGAAGCTAGTCAAAATGGTCAATGGACGGTCAACACAATGCGGGACGGAACAAGCGAGTTCTAGGACGCAATATGGAAACGATAGGTATAACCGCGCGCTAGAAATTCATATGCGTAACTATAGTGATTATATATTAACTCGTGTGTGTGTTGAGCTACAAATATGTTAAAAATATTAACTAGTTATAAATCATCATGAATAGGTGCGTAAATTGGAAATAACGTGAACAATCACTTGATGTAAAACGAGTTTGGTAATGTTATCATATAAACAAGTTATTAGAC
The DNA here is from genome assembly GCA_024085815.1 of Flaveria linearis. NCBI lineage: Eukaryota > Viridiplantae > Streptophyta > Magnoliopsida > Asterales > Asteraceae > Flaveria > Flaveria linearis. Next base: position 50,631,493 of record CM044014.1, on the reverse strand, counting down.
AACATATAAGAAATTATTTGATCTAACAACATACAAATATTTATAAGACTCTGAAATATTAAATGCTTACGAATACAATAGTACATATATATATATATATATATATATATATATATATATACGATATACACTATAGGTAAACCGATGTTTACATGTACTTAATTAAGGCAAAAGGCTTATAATTCTATAATAATTCGTCATCTTATTATTATTAGTTGACCATCTCATTACTATTGAAATAAATATTATTGTATCACCTCTTTTATTCAATATATATATAGACAACTATTATCAATATTTGGATTACTCCAGCGTCAATCAAGTTGACAAACATGATACAAACGCGAGCATTATAAACACCGTTTGGAACATTATAGATTACTTACATCATCAATAAAAATTATCTACAAAGATTCGGATTCCTTGATATCAACCGTTTATGACTACCTTTTTTATGCAAAGAATCATTTATTGGATAAAGGCATTAATTAACCTAATGCACACGAGTTAATACATAACAATTGATAATTTTCACAAGAAGCTATGCTACAATAAGGATACTAAACACCAACATAAAGTCAACTAAAGAGCTCAACCTCACGCATGTAATAACATCATGCTAATTCTAAACGTGAATCTTATATGTTCTAGTTAGGATTACTTTGTTGGTGATCATCACTTTTCTTCATCGAGCTCTGAATTTATATAAGGATACAAGGTGAGTTCTCGTGTCCCCCTTTTACTTACTATTTTTGGGGATGAAGCATGCTCTTTTAAACTGAAACTATTATTTGTGATACTATATGATGCTTATGTTGTGGATTTTGATGATACCTGCTGATACATGAATCACGATCATTAATTCTTTTATGAACCGCTTGCTTTATATGGGTAGATCTATTTGGGGAATCCCCCACACACGGTGGCTCCCGCTACAGGGTGGTACCGCACCGAGATCCTGAGGGGTCGTATGTGGCATGTAACAAGTTTATATGAGATACAAAGGTGGACCATCCGGCAGGTGGGTCCACTGCTATGAGGCTCAGATTCTCCCCTTTGGGGGTTAACCGGTTCAACACAACTTTAGAAGAGGCAACCCGGGATTGAGTGCAGGGTTGATTGTGACCCCACAATATCTATAATAGATACAAATACTTTAATATGTGGACTCTAAGGGTCCCTTTTTTTCTGAAACAAAACCGCTTGAACTCACCAACTTTATGTTGACACAAAATCTTTTTGAGTATGTCTTCCGGTACAGCTAGGGAGAATAGTTGAGCTATAGAAGTTACCTTAATCCGAAGCAAGATATGTGGGTAGGTGTTGAAGACAAAAGCCGAGCCTAAAAGCCTTAGTTACCGAAGCATCAAGAAACATATACCAAGAGATTGATCATGACATCTATAGACCGTAGATTTAGGTACTTTGTAAATTGAAACAAAGCCAATATTTTAATGTAAATACCATGTGACACCTTGTAATATACCATTTAGTTTCCGCTGCATTTTGGTTATTGTTTACTAATCGTTACGTCCCGCATCTCTGGGCCCGGGGTGTGACAGATTGGTATCAGAGCCAAAGGTTGTAGAAGTAGGTCTGCTTTGCGAGACCGAAACCACAACCATATGCACCTCATAGGACCACCTTAGTAAGATGACTCTTCTGAGCTTTGCTGAACCAAGGGTGTAGAAATGTGGGTTTGCTTTGTAATACCTAAGCGGTAACCATAAATAGGACCAAGCTAGTAGGTTGTTTCCATGATCCTGTGATCCAAAGTTTGCAGCAAGAATAGGTTCCCTTAAGAACTCCCATCCTTAACCTGTATACCTTAAGGATTATATCCATATCCGATTAAGAATTCCCTACTCTATAAGAACCCTTAATACATTAGGGTATTACCAATGATAGGTGCACCCGAGTAAATCAGGAAGGGTATGGAACCTTTTGGAGAGGACTAACAGGACCACTGAGCATTGAGTACTAAGAATGTTAGAAACCAACACTGTGCACATATATCAGGACTTAAATCCTGGAGAGACACTTATCTGATTGCACAGTTGACTTTTGTCACTATACGAAATAAATGTTGTTAGCCATACACTTGATACGACTTGTGTCGTTACATGAGACAACTGTTATAATGATGCTTGTTGGAATGATGATACTTGCTTATATGCCTTATTTGTAGGATGATACATGTTGGAATTTAGTGGTAAGATAGTAACCATGATGCCTTTTTGTTTGCTCTGCTCCCTAGGATAACGTGTACCTAAATGCTTATTCATTGCTCGATTTGTTGAAACTAACTTTGAGACAATTTCTTTTGGGGTTAACAAGAATGCTGGCATAATTTGAATCTAAGTGTGCTTAATTGCAGATGATGACCAAATGAGAACTTTAACTCAAGATCTAATTATCCAAAACTTGGAACTTATGATGGGCATGACTAGAATGATAGTGTAAGGTAAATTGACGATTACGGGTGCACACGTAATGGTGAATTTACAGGTACACTTGAATTCTGGTGGGCCCTGTCATGTAAACTAATATCAAAGTATAACACTCAAGAAACAAATAAATACAAGATTTAAACACGAATATCCAACATATACTACATGAATATATATTCCCAAAACTTTCATGCTGAGCAAAAACCATTTGACACTTGAAGAGCTACCAAGGACGACATTGTAGTAACTATTCTTTTTCTTCTTCTTCTCTTTTCCTTTGTTTTGCTACCCTATTGGGTTATAATGATGCAATTATGTGACTCAAAAGATCATCAAATGTCCCTTCTCAAGCTCAACCAGTCTCGCGCTAAGAGTACGGTACTTCACCTAAGTTATGTGGGTACTTTAGCAAAATTGTTCATTCTTTTTGTGATGTCCAAGGATTTCTTCCTACCTATTACAGAATTCGATTCAACTTTGTCGGTATCGTAAAGGACTCCCTAACACATACTCTACAACCGAGAATGGATTGGAGTAATGGACTGTCGAGAAGCACATCATGTGGTCAATGACATAGAAGACTTGTCACTTCTTTCTTCCTTATTAGGCATCACTTCATAGGACATTCTAGACTCTAGAATTCCTTTATCAAATTCTTAAAAATCTTTGATAACTGATTACTTGATACCTATTCGACGTCATAGAACCACTTAATCCAAAGAAGATTCTTAATATCAGCTCCTACAATGATTAACAATCACCTTTCATAGCACCAGGTGTTGTGAAATCCTTCATCATCAGTGAACCGTTAGTTACCTACTAACGATCCTTGCCTGCAACATAAGTTGAATTATTTTGACCATGCTTTTAACTGACCGTGTTGTTGGTAAACATCTAAGTGCCAGAATAAATAAAAGATGAAACATCATCCTAAAATCCTGATTCCATAGAAATAAAGGCTCAGGTGCTAGAGATATTGCCGAGAAAAGCTAACCTTCGAGATTCAAGAAAAAAATTCTGAACTCACGAATTCTTTGGATCCCTGATTTTTCCCACTCACCCTCTATTCTCGATTTATTCTCTTAACGAGTAGTGCTACTCACCTGAAGCCCTCTAGCATAACCCTCATCTTTGGAAACGTGTGATAGCCGATGCGGAAAACTTTAAAACCTTGTAAGTTATCTCTACTTGGAGATCTCTACTCTTTGAGTGATAAGTTCGTGATTCGAGCGTGAAGATCCGAAGTAGAATACGACTTCGAACTAAACGATAAGTTATTAGAATGGTAATTAACCTTCTTGTGCTAGCGAGCATCTTGATAAACTCCTAAACTTGTTCGAATCGATGCAGTCGATAATAAAGAAGAGTTCATAGGAAGAACTCATGATCGAACTTAAAGGATGGTATTGCTCCAAAAGATGTACTAAGAAGCATAGAAGATCAGCTACAAGAAATCTCATGTGTTAAATCACTTGAGATCCAACTACAACAAAGTGATAGACATGCAGATGATTGTAGGCAAAGAAAGTCTACATAATCATCCCGATCGTAAGCATTGGTGTTATTCCTCTCTAAAATTTTCAAACCTCTCCTAAAGTGATTCTCTAATACCTTACCCTAGAACGCTCCATAGAGCAAAAAGTCTTACTCCCATATCTCGTTGGAACAATCGATATGATTATAAAGGATTGGAATCTAAACAGAGTTACTTGCTTCACGAATAGACCCTTTACAGGGCACATTTACCTTGTAGAATATGGACCGAGGAAGAGGTCATCTAGAAGGTTGACCTTCAATGGGAAGCACCATGAAGGAATTAGTGGAAACGTTTGCAGCAATTCTATAGCTTAAGACAACAGTGGAGGTTGCTGTAAGGAAATTGAGTTGGAGAATAGAAGAAATACATATATATGGGGGTACTGAACTCGAAACTTGTATTAAGGAGCTGGTGGAAGGAAAGCAAATTTGATAACTGTTAGATAAATAGATCATAAGACATAGGGTGTCACCTTGTAGAACCCTGATACACTTTGTGGGGAGGAGAATGGAATGCTCCTAATATGGATAGACTATCAAGAGTTGAATCAAGTTACCTAGAAGAAGCAATACCCCCTTCTCAGAATTGTTAACCGGCTTAATCAGTTGCAAGATACTACTTACACCTTAAATGTATCAGCCAAGAATATAGGCAAAACGATGGTACAAGGCAATCTCCTAGCCTTGTGTGACCTATCTTCTCCATTCTTATCAGTTATGAAAACTTTCTAGTTTTAACTTGGCTAGAACAAGTGCGCTAACTCTAGATATTAATTTGTACTCTTGAGGAAACCAAATCCTCCTTGATCTGAAGTCTTCAATCTATGACATCTTATGACCTATTACCTCATGATTCTAAGGAGTTACTAGTGACATATAGCTGACTTGACTATTACGTCTAAATGAAGATATTCACACCAACATCTGATTCTTCACAATCTTTCATAAGATTCTCTGTGAGGACGGTAATACCGCCGAAAGTTTAGTGTTCGTCTCCTTTCTAGATTTATCTAGCAGGACGGTGTAATGAACCACATTAGAACACCTTTTCTTGTCAAAATCCGTACAAATATCAATTAATCGAGTACTGAATCCAAATATCTATGCATGAAACAACTCACTAGTTTGACAAGCATGTTCAATCATGTAACACCCCTGAAATCTAGCCCATTTAGAAAGCTTAATGCATTATAGGAACCAATAAAGGTCCGGATTGATCTGGGCTTACCAAAGAAACCTTGCAAAACGATACTAGTCTTTTGGGCCCAATAAGCCCAATAAGGGCCCGAACTTATAAAAAGGCCCATTTAAGGCCCAAATACACGTTTAAGAACTAATTAAACAAGAAACCATGAAATAATGAATTATTAGGTGATTTGAAATCACTATGGAAAGATCCAAACTAAAAACAGATTCAGAACCCATGCCGGGTAAAATCCGGCAATTTACCGCGTACTACGTCTGAATTCCATCAGGAATTCCTTATAATGGCTTGTCATCCAATTTAAATCCTTGTTAATGCTAACAATATCATAAACAATGCTTGTTGAAAGATTTTTCATCAATCAAGCATAATCAACAGAAATTCGTAAGCGAAACGCGAAAACCGGTTTTCACCGGCATTTAACTGACGTCTGTTATGACGATCGAGTCTCGTAACTCCGAAAATATTTATCTAATCATTGTTTATTATCATAACATATTAAATTTAGTGGGTGATACGTTGTCCGGACTAAATGCGTTCCGAAACGTGACCGTGACGCGAACCGAGTTACGATCAGGTCAAACCCGAAAATTCATCAGAAAAGGTTTTAACGTGACCAACATGGGAAGTTAACAAACAAAATATCGTTATAATTCTTAATTGCATACAATTCAATGCTAAAATGATCATAATATCACTCATTCGATAAAACGCGTAAAACCGCGGAACGCGTTAAATACGCGATAATTTACAACTCGTTAATATTGCGGCATGTTCTAAATACGATAAAAATACTAATCTCAGAATATTTATAACGTTTCTATAACAGAAACTAACGAGAAACGAATTTAACGTTACGTGCAAAGTTTAATCGAGCGTGTACGGACCGTTAACGAACCCATTCCATTAACCCCACTATATAAACTACTTTAATCCATTTTAGGGTTAAAACAAAATTTAGAGAGAGAGAGAAGAGGCGACCGGCTCCCCTTTTCTCCCCCCTGCTTCCCTTTCGATCCGGCCAAACCACCGGCCGGAGGTGGTTGATTCCGGCGAGTGCCGGCGATTCGACGACAGCCCCGGACTCCCCTCGACGCCCGGTCGTGGTAGTGGCTTCAATTTGTCCTAAACACAACAAAGCCACGAGAATCGAAGGCGAAGGAATCGGCCGCAGGTCGGTTCAGATGATGGTGGTCGATTCGGTCGTGGGTGAGGCGGAGGCAAGGAGCGACTGGTGGTGATGGTCGCGGCTGTGAGGCGATGATGGGTGTCCGATGACAGTGGTTGCAGTGGTCACGATGGTGGTGGATTCGGAGGCCGACGAGGCCGATGGTGATGATGGTGGTCGATGGTGATCGCGATTGTGGCTGTGGGGGTCGGATGTAGGCCCGATGATGGTTGCATGTCGGTTGCAGTGGAAAGGGTAGGGCGAGGTCATGGTGGCGGTTCTTGTGGCTGCCGTGGTGGTATACCCGACAATGGTTTTCGATTGAAAGGTCGGTTAAACGGTTGAGGTCGGCGGTTGAGGGCTGTTGTCCGTGATGTTGGTTGTGGTTGCTGATGGCAGTGGTTATGGTCCGCGATGGCGGCTGATGTTGCTGCTGTTTGAGGTAAGATTAGAGCAGTTTGATGTTTTTCATATGGTTGCATGTTGGGTTCTAGATGAGATCCTTAGGATTTGGCTGAAATTGTGATTAGTGTTTGGTGATGGTGTACTTCATCATCAACTAAGAAATTCTGTGTTGAATCGTGTCAATATATGCTGGTTTGAGGTTTTAGGAAACTAGGTTTTTGATTGGTGATGGTTGTTGTTGAATGTGGCTGCGGTTATGGTGATGGCGGTGATAGAGGGGCTGTTTTGATGGTGGTAATGGTGGTAGTGGTTGTCGGGTTATGATGGTGATGAAAGTGGCTGCATGCGGTGGATATTGATGGTAAGAGACACAACCGAGGTGTTTGGTAACGCATATTGAGATTTTGGTTACGTTTGGGTATTAGATAACAATATATTAGTGTTTGAATACGATTTTGATACGTTTTGACTAGGTTAAACGTTAGTCAAAGCTGTTGGTCAAAGCTGGTCAACCGTGGTCAATGGACAATCAACACGTTGCGGGTCGGAACGAGCGGATTCTAGGACGCGATATGGAAACGTTAGGTATAACCAAGCGTTAAGCATTCTTGCACGTATAAATGTGGAGATTATATATTAACTTGTTTGTGTGTTGAGCTCCAATTACATTTAAAACGTTAACTAGTTTATAAAGCATCAAGAACAAATATGTATAAAAATATTAACTAGAAATGACGTGACCATCGCATAATGAAAAACAAGTTGGTAATGTTATCAAACATATATATATATAAGATATTAGCCAACATATAAGAAATTGATTGAATCAATGTCTTACAAATCTTTACAACACTCCGAGATGTAAAGTGCTTACAAGTACAATAGCACATATATAGATATATATATATACACACGATATACACTATAGGTAAACCGATGTTTTCCCGTACTTATTTAAGGCAAAAGGAGTTTATAATTCTAAAATAATTCGTCATCTTATTATTATTATTAGTTGACCATCTCACTACTATTGAAACAAATATTATTTGCAACGCTTTTTGTTCAATATATATTTCATCTACTGTTATCAATATTTAGATTACTTTAGTGTCAACCAATTAACTATTATGACGTAAACGTAAACATTATGAACGTCACTTGAAACATTTTATATAGCTTACATCGTCAATGTAAGTTATTTATAAAGATTTGGAATCCATGATATAAATTGATATCTCTACATCCTTCATGCTAAGACTCAATTCTTGATTAAGTGCATCAACTAACCTAATGTACACGAGTTAATTCATGACAATTAACAAATACACAAGAAGCTAAGATACACTAAGGATACTAATCACCAACCTAAAGTCAACTAAAGAGCTCAACCGCACGCATTTAATAACATCATGCTAATTCTAAATGTGAATCTTATATGTTCTAGTTAGGATTGCTTTGTTGGTGATCATCGTTTTTCTTTATCAAGCTCAGAATTATTTAAGGATACAAGGTGAGTTTTCATGTCCCCTTTTTATTTTAGTTTTTGGGGATGAAGCATGCTCTATTTTTATTTTTAAAGCGGAAACTATTATTTTGTGATACTATATAATGCTATGTTGTGGACTTGTTGATACCTGCTGATACATGAATCACAATCATTAATTCTTTTGTGAACCGCTTGTTTATATGGATAGATCTATTTGGGGAATCCCCCACACACAGTGGCTCCCGCTACAGGGAGGTACCCCCACTGGAGATCCGAAAGGGTCGTTGTGGCATGTGACAGGTTTTTGTAAGAAACAAACGTGGACCTTACTGGCAGGTACGGTCCACCTGCTATGGGGCTCAGCTTCTCCCTGCGGGGTTAACCGGTACAACATAACTTTAGAAGAGGCAAGCCGGGACTGAGTGCAGGGTTGGTTGTGATCCCACAACAGCTATAATCGATACAATACTATAATATATGGACTTTATGAGTCCCTTTTATTTTCTGAATCAAAACCACTTGAACTCACCAACTTTTTAGTTGACACAATTCTTTTTGAGCATGTCTTCAGGTACAGCTAGGGAGAATAGTTGAGCTATAGAAGTTACCCAATCCGATGCAAGATATGTGGGTAGAGCTTAAAGACATAAGTTGAGCCTAGAAGCCTTAGTTGTCAAAGCTTCAAGAAATATTTACTGAGAGACTGATCACGACACTTATAGATCATAGATGGAATCACCTTGTGAATTGGAAACAAAGCCAATATCTTAATGTAAATATCATGTGACATTATGAAATAGACCATTTAGTTTCCGCTGCATTTTGGTTATTGTTTACTAATCGTTACGTCCCGCCTCTCTGATCCCGGGGTGTGACAGATTGGTATCAGAGCCAAAGGTTGTAGGAGTAGGTCTGCTTTGCGAGACCGAAACCACAACCATATGAACCTTATAGGACCACCTTAGTAAGATGACTCTTCTGAGCTTCGCTGAACCAAGAGTGTAGAAATGCAGGTTTGTTTTGCAATACCTAAGCTGTAACCCTAAATAGGACCAGCCTAGTAGGTTGTTTCCATGATCCAGTGATCCAAAGTTGCAGCAAGAATAGGTTCCCATAAGAACTTCCATCTTTAACCTGTATACCATAAGGATTATATATCCATATACCCGTTAAGAATTCCCTACCCTATACGAAACCTTGATACATTAGGGTATTACCAATGATAGGTGCACCCGAGTAAATCCTGGAGAGACACTTATCTGATTGCACAGTTGACTTTTGTCACTATGTGAAACAACTGCTGTTAGTTATACACTTGATACGACTTGTGTCGTTACATGAGACAACTGGAGCATTAATTACTAGGAATGTTAGAGACCAACACTGTGCACATATATCAGGACTTAAATCCTGGAGAGACACTTATCTGATTGCACAGTTGACCTTTGTCACTATATGAAACAACTGCTGTTAGCTATACACTTGATACGACTTGTGTCGTTACATGAGACAACTATTATGATGATACCTGCTTATATGCCTCATTTGTAGGATGATACATGTTGGAATTTGGTGGTAAGATAGTAACCATGATGCCTTTTGTTTGCTCTGCTCCCTAGGATAGCATGTACCTGAATGCTCATTTATTGCTCGATTTGTTGAAACTAACTTTGAGACAAATTTTTTTGGGTTAACAAGAATGTTGACATAATTTGAATCTAAGTGTGCTTAATTGCAGATGATGACCAAATGAGAACTTTAACTCAAGATCTAATTACACAGAACTTCGAACTTGTGATGGGAATGACTAGAATGACAGTGTAAGGTAAATTGACGGTTACGGGTGCACACGTAATGGTGAATTTACAGGTACACTTGAATTCTGTTGGGCCCTGTCATGTAAACTAATATCAAAGTATAACACTCAAGAAACAAATAAATACAAGTTATAAACACGAATATCCAACATATAATACATGAATATATATTCCCAAAACTTTCATGCTGAGCAAAAACCATTTGACACTTGAAGAGCTACCAAGGACGACATTGTAGTAACTATTCTTTTTCTTCTTCTTCTCTTTTCCTTTGTTTTGCTACCCTATTGGGTTATAATGATGCAATTATCTGACTCAAAAGATCATCAAATGTTCCTTCTCAAGCTCAACCAGCCTCGCGCTGAGAATACGGTACTTCACCTAAGTTATGTGGGTACTTTAGCAAAATTATTCTTTCTTTTTGTGATGCCCAAGGATTTCTTCCTACCTATTACAGAATTCGTTTCAACTTTGTCGGTATCATAAAGGACTCCCTAACACATACTCTACAACCGAGAATGGATTGGAGTAATGGACTGTCGAGAAGCACGTCATGTGGTCAATGACATAGAAGACTTGTCACTTCTTTCTTCCTTATTAGACATCACTTTGTAGGACATTCTAGACTCTAGAATTCCTTTATCAATTTCTTAAAAACCTTTGATAACTGATTACTTGATACCTATTCGACGTCATAGAACCACTTAATCCAAAAGAAGATTCTTAATATCAGCTCCGATAATGATTAACAATCACCTTTCATAGCACCAGGTGTTGTGAAATCCTTCATCATCAGCGAACCGTTAGTTACCTACTAACGATCCTTGCCTGCAGCATAAGTTGAATTATTTTGACCATGCTTTTAACTGGCTGTGTTGTTGGTAAAGTTCTGAGCACCAGAATAAATAGGAAATGAAACCTCCTTCTAAAACCCAGACTCTCCAGAGGTAAAGATCCAATTGCTAGGATAAATTTCCGAGAAAAGCTAACCTTCGAGATTCAAGACAAAAATCTAAACTTACAACTTCTTTGGATCCCTAATTTTTCCACTCACCCCCTGTTCTCGATTTATTCTCTTAATGAGTAGTGCTACTCACCTTAAGCCCTCAAGCATAACCCTCATCTTTGGAAACGTGTGATAGCCGATGCGGAAAACTTTACAACCTTGTAAGTCATCTCTACTCGGAGATCCCTACTATTTGAGTGATACGTTCGTGATTCGAGCGCGAAGATCTGAAGTAGAATACGATCTTGAAGTATACGATACGTTATTAGAATGGTAGTTAACCTTCTTGTGCTAGCGAGCATCTTGATGAAGTCCTAAACTTGTTCGAATCGATGCGGTCGATAATAATGAAGAATTCATGGGAAGAACTCATGATCGAACTTAAAGGATGTTATTGCTCTAAGAGATGTATTAAGAAGCATAGAAGATCAGCTACAAGAAACCTCATGTGTTAAATCACTTGAGATCCAACTACAACGAAGTGATAGACATGCAGCAGATTGTGGACAAAGAAAGTCTGCATAATCATCCCCGATCGTAAGCGTTGGTGTTATTCCTCTTTAAATCTTTAAACCTCTCCTAGAGTGACTCTCTAATACCTTACCCTAGAACGCTCCATGACGTCAGCAATTCGAGCAAAAGTCTTACTCTCATATCTTGTTGGGACAAATAATATGATTATAAAGGATTGGAATCTAAACAGAGTTACCTGCTTCATGAATAGACCCTCTACAGGGCACAATTACCTTGTAGAATATGGACCGAAGAAGAGGTCATGTAGAAGGTTGACCTTAATTGGGAAACACTATGAAGGAACTAGTGGAAACGATTGCAGCAATTCTGTAGCCTGAGACAACAGTGGAGGTTGCTGTTAAGTAAATTGAGTCGGAGAATTGAAGTAATATATGTATGGAGGTGCTGGACTTGAAACTTATATTAAGGAGCTCGTGAAGGGAAGGCGAATCCGAGAGCTGTTAGATAAACGGATCATAAGGCATAGGGTGTCACCTTGAAGAACCCTGATACATTATGTGGGGAGAAGAATGGAATGCTCTTAATATGGATAGACTATCAAGTGTTGAATAAAGTTACCTAGAAGAAGCAATACCCCTTCCTAGAATTGTTAACCTACTTAATCGGTTGCAAGATACTACTTACACCTTAAAAGTATCGGCCAAGAATATAAATGAAACGATGGTACAAGGCAATCTCCTAGCCTTGTAAGTGACTTATCTTCTCCATTCTTATCAGTTGGGAAAACTTTCTAGTTTTGACTTGGCTAGAACAAGTGCGCTAATTCTAGATATTAATTCGCACTCTTGAGGAAACCAAATCTTTATTGATCTGAAGTCTTCAATCTATGACATCTTATGACCTATTACCTCATGATTCTAAGGAGTTACAAGTGACATATAGCCGACTTGACTATTACGTCAAATTGGAGTCATTCACACCAACATCTGATTCTACACAATCTTTCATAAGATTCTCCGTAAGGACGGTAATACCGCCGAGAGTTTGGTGTTCGTCTCCTTGCTAGATTACCTGAATGTTAGGTAGTGAATCATAATGGAACACCTTTTCTTGTCAACATCTGTACAAATATCAACTAATCGAGTACTGAATCCAAATATCTATGCATGAAACAACTCACTAGTTTTGACAAGCATGTTCAAACATCAGAATACTTATTTGAATCTAAACAAACCCAATTATTCGATACATAACCGACAACTTTCATTCTGGAATGCTCAGCTGAATAGCTTTAAATTCTTAAGACTCATATTATGAGTGTATTACACTCGGAAACAATGTTAGCGATACTAAAATTTCGAGGACGAAATTTCTAAAAGGTGGGGAGAATGTAACACCCCTGAAATCTAGCCCATTTAGAAAGCTTAATGCATTATAGGAACCAATAAAGGTCCGGATTGATCTGGGCTTACCAAAGAAACCTTGCAAAACGATACTAGTCTTTTGGGCCCAATAAGCCCAATAAGGGCCCGAACTTATAAAAAGGCCCATTTAAGGCCCAAATACACGTTTAAGAACTAATTAAACAAGAAACAATGAAATAATGAATTATTAGGTGATTTGAAATCACTATGGAATGATCCAAACTAAAAACAGATTCAGAACCCATGCCGGATAAAATCCGGCAATTTACCGCGTACTACGTCTGAATTCCATCAGGAATTCCTTATAATGGCTTGTCATCCAATTTAAATCCTTGTTAATGCTAACAATATCATAAACAATGCTTGTTGAAAGATTTTTCATCAATCAAGCATAATCAACAGAAATTCGTAAGCGAAACGCGAAAACCGGTTTTCACCGGCATTTAACTGACGTCTGTTATGACGATCGAGTCTCGTAACTCCGAAAATATTTATCTAATCATTGTTTATTATCATAACATATTAAATTTAGTGGGTGATACGTTGTCCGGACTAAATGCGTTCCGAAACGTGACCGTGACGCGAACCGGGTTACGATCAGGTCAAACCCGAAAATTCATCAGAAAAGGTTTTAACGTGACCAACATGGGAAGTTAACGAACAAAATATCGTTCTAATGCTTAATTGCATACAATTCAATGCTAAAATGATCATAATATCACTCATTCGATAAAACGCGTAAAACCGCGGAACGCGTTAAATACGCGATAATTTACAAACTCGTTAATGTTGCGGCATGTTCTAAATACGATAAAAATACTAATCTCAGAATATTTATAACGTTTTCTATAACGGAAACTAACGAGAAACGAATTTAACGTTACGCGCAAAGTTTAATCGAGCGTGTACGGACCGTTAACGAACCCATTCCATTAACCCCACTATATAAACTACTTTAATCCATTTTAGGGTTAAAACAAAATTTAGAGAGAGAGAGAAGAGGCGACCGGCTCCCCTTTTCTCCCCCCTGCTTCCCTTTCGATCCGGCCAAACCACCGGCCGGAGGTGGTTGATTCCGGCGAGTGCCGGCGATTCGACGACAGCCCCGGACTCCCCTCGACGCCCCGGTCGTGGTAGTGGCTTCAATTGGTCCTAAACGCAACAAAGCCACGAGAATCGAAGGCGAAGGAATTGGCCGCAGGTCGGTTCAAATGATGGTGGTCGATTCGGTCGTGGGTGAGGCGGAGGCAAGGAGCGACTGGTGGTGATGGTCGCGGCTGTGAGGCGATGATGGGGGTCCGATGACAGTGGTTGCAGTGGTCGCGATGGTGGTGGATTCGGAGGCCGACGAGGCCGATGGTGATGATGGTGGTCGATGGTGATCGCGATTGTGGCTGTGGGTGTCGGATGTAGGCCCGATGATGGTTGCATGTCGGTTGCAGTGGAAAGGGTAGGGCGAGGTCGTGGTGGCGGTTCTGGTGGCTGCCGTGGTGGTATACCCGACAATGGTTTTCGATTGAAAGGTCGGTTAAACGGTTGAGGTCGGCGGTTGAGGGCTGTTGTTCGTGATGTTGGTTGTGGTTGCTGATGGCAGTGGTTATGGTCCGTGATGGCGGCTGATGTTGCTGCTGTTTGAGGTCAGATTAGAGCAGTTTGATGTTTTTCATATGGTTGCATGTTGGGTTCTAGATGAGATCCTTAGGATTTGGCTGAAATTGTGATTAGTGTTTGGTGATGGTGTACTTCATCATCAACTAAGAAATTCTGTGTTGAATCGTGTCAATATGTGCTGGTTTGAGGTTTAGGAAACTAGGTTTTTGATTGGTGATGGTTGTTGTTGAATTGTGGCTGCGGTTATGGTGATGGCGGTGATAGAGGGGCTGTTTTGATGGTGGTAATGGTGGTAGTGGTTGTCGGGTTATGATGGTGATGAAAGTGGCTGCATGCGGTGGATATTGATGGTAAGAGACACAACCGAGGTGTTTGGTAACGTATATTGAGATTTTGGTTACGTTTGGGTATTAGATAACAATATATTAGTGTTTGAATACGATTTTGATACGTTTTGACTAGGTTAAACGTTAGTCAAAGCTGTTGGTCAAAGTTGGTCAACCGTGGTCAATGGACAATCAACACGTTGCGGGTCGGAACGAGCGGATTCTAGGACGCGATATGGAAACGTTAGGTATAACCAAGCGTTAAGCATTCTTGCACGTATAAATGTGGAGATTATATATTAACTTGTTTGTGTGTTGAGCTCCAATTACATTTAAAACGTTAACTAGTTTATAAAGCATCAAGAACAAATATGTATAAAATATTAACTAGAAATGACGTGACCATCGCATAATGAAAAACAAGTTGGTAATGTTATCAAACATATATATATATATATATAAGATATTAGCCAACATATAAGAAATTGATTGAATCAATGTCTTACAAATCTTTACAACACTCCGAGATGTAAAGTGCTTACAAGTACAATAGCACATATATAGATATATATATATACACACGATATACACTATAGGTAAACCGATGTTTACCCGTACTTATTTAAGGCAAAAGGAGTTTATAATTCTAAAATAATTCGTCATCTTATTATTATTATTAGTTGACCATCTCACTACTATTGAAACAAATATTATTTGCAACGCTTTTTGTTCAATATATATATCATCTACTGTTATCAATATTTAGATTACTTTAGTGTCAACCAATTAACTATTATGATGTAACCGTAAACATTATGAACGTCACTTGAAACATTTTATATAGCTTACATTGTCAATGTAAGTTATTTATAAAGATTTGGAATCCATAATATAAATTGATTTCTCTACATCCTTCATGCTAAGACTCAATTCTTGATTAAGTGCATCAACTAATCTAATGTACACGAGTTAATTCATGACAATTAACAAATACACAAGAAGCTAAGATACACTAAGGATACTAATCACCAACCTAAAGTCAACTAAAGAGCTCAACCGCACGCATTTAATAACATCATGCTAATTCTAAATGTGAATCTTATATGTTCTAGTTAGGATTGCTTTGTTGGTGATCATCGTTTTTCTTTATCAAGCTCAGAATTATTTAAGGATACAAGGTGAGTTCTCGTGTCCCCTTTTTATTTTAGTTTTTGGGATGAAGCATGCTCTATTTTTATTTTTAAAGCGGAAACTATTATTTTGTGATACTATATAATGCTATGTTGTGGACTTGTTGATACCTGCTGATACATGAATCACAATCATTAATTCTTTTGTGAACCGCTTGTTTATATGGATAGATCTATTTGGGGAATCCCCCACACACAGTGGCTCCCGCTACAGGGAGGTACCCCCACTGGAGATCCGAAAGGGTCGTTGTGGCATGTGACAGGTTTTTGTAAGAAACAAACGTGGACCTTACTGGCAGGTACGGTCCACCTGCTATGGGGCTCAGCTTCTCCCTGCGGGGTTAACCGGTACAACATAACTTTAGAAGAGGCAAGCCGGGACTGAGTGCAGGGTTGGTTGTGATCCCACAACAGCTATAATAGATACAATACTATAATATATGGACTTTATGAGTCCCTTTTATTTTCTGAATCAAAACCACTTGAACTCACCAACTTTTTAGTTGACACAATTCTTTTTGAGCATGTCTTCAGGTACAGCTAGGGAGAATAGTTGAGCTATAGAAGTTACCCAATCCGATGCAAGATATGTGGGTAGAGCTTAAAGACACAAGTTGAGCCTAGAAGCCTTAGTTGTCAAAGCTTCAAGAAATATTTACCGAGAGACTGATCACGACACCTATAGATCATAGATGGAATCACCTTGTGAATTGGAAACAAAGCCAATATCTTAATGTAAATATCATGTGACATTATGAAATAGACCATTTAGTTTCCGCTGCATTTTGGTTATTGTTTACTAATCGTTACGTCCCGCCTCTCTGATCCCGGGGTGTGACAGATCATCAGGATACTTGAATCAAAACAAACCCAATTATTTGATACATAATCGACAACTTTCATCCTAGAATGCTCAACTTAGTAGTTTCGAATCCACAATACTCATACTATGAGAGAATCACACTCAGAAACAATGTTAGCGATACTATAATTTCGAGGATGAAATTTCTAAAAGGTGGGGAGAATGTAACACCTCTGAAATCTAGCCCAATTAGAAAGCTTAATGTATTAAGGACCCAATAAAGGTCCGGATTGATTTGGGCTTACCAAAGAAATCTTGCAAAACGAAACTAGCCTTTTCGGCCCAATAAGCCCAATAAGGGCCCAAACATACAAACAAGGCCCATTTAAGGCCCAAATGCATGTTTACGAACTAATTAAATGAGAAACTATGAAACAATGAATTATTATGTGACTTGAAATAACTATGGAAAGATCCAAATTAAAAACAGAATCAGAACCCACACCGGGTAAAATCCTGCAATTTAACCGACGTCTGTTATGACAACCGAGTCTCGTAACTCTGTAAATATTCATCTAATCATTGTTTTATCACAACATATTAAATTTGGTGATTGATACGTTGTCCGGAATAAATGCGTTCCAAAACGCATCCGTGACGCGAACCGGGTTACGATCAGGTCAAACCCGAGAATTCGTCAGATAAGGTTTTAACATCACTTACATGGGAAGCTACGAACAATATATCATTTAATACTTAATTTCATACAATTTGATACCAAAATGACAATTAATAACGCTCATTCGATAAAAACGCATAAAAACCGTTAACCGTGTTAAATACGCGATAACTTACAAACTCGTTTGATTATCCGGCATGTTTTAAATACATAATCTCGGAACACTTATAACATTTTGTATAAATGGAAACTAACAAGAGACGAATTCTTAACGCTACGTGCAATTTAATCGAGCGTGTGCGAACTGTTTACGAACCCGCTTCCTTAACCCTAGTATATAAACAAATATACTTGCATTTTAGGGTTTTAAAACAAAGAAAAAGAAAACAAAAGTTAGAGAAGAGAGAAAGAGGCGCCGCGGTTTCCCCTTCCCCCCTTTCTTCGAATCCGGCTATTTCGCCGGCCACCTGCGGCGTTTTCCGGCGAGTGCCGGCGTGTGACACGCCTCCACCGAGTCCCCTCGACTCCCCGATCGCGGTGGTGGTCTTAATTTCTCCTAAATCGCAATGTAGCAGTGGGAATTAAAGGCAGAGGCGTCGGTTGTAGGTCGGTTCGATGGAGGTGATGATGACTTAGGGTTGTCAGTGCTTATGGAGGTCGACGATTAAGGATGTGTGCTAGCTGGTGGGGGTAATTCCGACCCGAAAGAGGCGATGTGGCCGCGACGGGTGATGGTGGTGATGTCAGCAGTGGTTGTGGTGGTCGCGGTTACAAAGGTCGGCCGATGATGGTGGTGTGCGGTCGCGATGGTGGTGGTATTGTCGTGGTGTTCCCACACCACAGGTGACGATAGACGAAGGTGGCCTAGGCCGCCCCACTGCCCTTTTCTCTCGGTATGGTTCCCCTAGAACCGACCTACTTCATTCATCCCTTGTTTTCTTGGGCTACAAACCGCAAATTACTATGATTGTGGGCTGCATGTGTAGATCTGTACCAGATCGGAACCACAGGTGGTGATAGTGACTGTGGTGGTTCGCAGCAGAAAACAACCGCAACACCAGGTTGGTGTTTGGTGATGGTTGTGACGGTAGTGGTGGTTGTTGGTCATGGTTATGTTATGGGTTGTAGTTATGATGGCAGATCGTGGTGAAGGTGCGGTATGGTGGCAGTCGATAGTGGTTATAGGTGGTGATTGGGTGGCAGCGGGGATGGTGATGGTGGCGTTGCTGCTGGATGGGGATGGTGGTCGATTTAGTGTCGATTAGGGCTGTAATTGTCGATGTGGTTATGATTTGGGGCTGTTGATGGTGGTGTATCAGTTTGCATGTTGACTGTGGTTGTTTTGTTGATGGTCGTGGTGATGGTTGTGGGCTGTTCTTGTGGTTGCATGTTGGATTCTAGACGAGATCCTTAGGATTTGGTTACGTTGGGTTAATTTCGGTGAGGATTCCGGCCAACCAAGAGGCTGCCGGTGGCAGTTAGTGGCGATCCATGGTGGAGATTGGCTGCATGTGGTAGATGGTGATGGTAAGACACACAACCGAGGTGTTTGGTAACGTATACTGCAGTTTAGTTGCGTTTGGTTATAAGATATCTATGTTGAAGTGTTGTATGTAATCTTGGTGTGTATTGGTTAGGTTAAACCCCGGTCGAAGCTGGTCAAAATGGTCAATGGACAGTCAACACAATGTGGGACGGAACAAGCGAGTTCTAGGACCCGATATGGAAACGATAGGTATAACCACGCGCTAGAAATTCATATGCGTAACTATAGTGATTATATATTAACTCGTGTGTGTGTTGAGCTACAAATATGTTAAAAATATTAACTAGTTATAAATCATCATGAATAGGAGCGTAAATTGGAAATAATGTGAACAATCACTTGATGTAAAACGAGTTTGGTAATGTTATCATATAAACAAGTTATTAGACAACATATAAGAAATTATTTGATCTAACAACATACAAAATCTTTATAAGACTCCGAAATATTAAATGCTTACGAATACAATAGTACATATATATATATATATATATATATATATATATATATATATATATATATATATATATATATATATATATATATATATATATATACGATATACACTATAGGTAAACCGATGTTTACATGTACTTAATTAAGGCAAAAGGCTTATAATTCTATAATAATTCGTCATCTTATTATTATTATTAGTTGACCATCTCATTACTATTGAAATAAATATTATTTGCATCACCTCTTTTATTCAATATATAGACAACTATTATCAATATTTGGATTACTCCAGCGTCAATCAAGTTGACAAACATGATACAAACGCGAGCATTATAAACACCATTTGGAACATTATAGATTACTTACATCATCAATAAAAATTATCTACAAAGATTCGGAATCCTTGATATCAACCGTTTATGACTACCTTCTTTATGCAAAGAATCATTTATTGGATAAAGGCATTAATTAACCTAATGCACACGAGTTAATACATAACAATTGAATTTTCACAAGAAGCTATGCTACATTAAGAATACTAAACACCAACATAAAGTCAACTAAAGAGCTCAACCGCACGCATGTAATAACATCATGCTAATTCTAAACGTGAATCTTATATGCTCTAGTTAGGATTACTTTGTTGGTGATCATCACTTTCTTCATCGAGCTCTGAATTTATATAAGGATACAAGGTGAGTTCTCGTGTCCCCCTTTTACTTACTATTTTTGGGGATGAAGCATGCTCTTTTAAACTGAAACTATTATTTGTGATACTATATGATGCTTATGTTGTGGATTTTGATGATACATGCTGATACATGAATCACGATCATTAATTCTTTTGTGAACCGCTTGCTTTATATGGATAGATCTATTTGGGGAATCCCCACACACTGTGGCTCCCGCTATAGGGAGGTACCCCACCGAGATCCTGAGGGGTCGTATGTGGCATGTAACAAGTTTATATGAGATACAAAGGTGGACCATCCGGCAGGTGGGTCCACTGCTCTGAGGCTCAGATTCTCCCCTTTGGGGGTTAACCGGTTCAACACAACTTTAGAAGAGGCAACCCGGGACTGAGTGCAGGGTTGATTGTGACCCCACAACAGCTATAATAGATACAAATATTTAATATGTGGACTCTAAGGGTCCCTTTTATTTTCTGAAACAAAACCGCTTGAACTCACCAACTTTATGTTGACACAAAATCTTTTTAGCATGTCTTCAGGTACAGCTAGGGAGAATAGTTGAGCTATAGAAGTTATCTAAATCCGAAGCAAGATATGTGGGTTGGTGTTGAAGACAAAAGCCGAACCTAAAAGCCTTAGTTACCGAAGCATCAAGAAACATATACCAAGAGATTGATCATGACATCTATAGACTGTAGATTTAGACACTTTGTAAATTGAAACAAAGTCAATATTTTAATGTAAATACCATGTGACTCCTTGTAATATACCATTTAGTTTCCGCTGCATTTTGGTTATTGTTTACTAATCGTTACGTCCCGCCTCTCTGGGCCCAGGGTGTGACAACTTGTACTTGAGTTGTATGTTGAAACAATCAGCTAGGGTTATAATTTCAGTAATTTATAGATGATATTAGGTGTATGATGAGTTATTAATGGCTGTAAATAATAAATATATGGAATATTAGGCATTATGGTCATCTTGGGGAACCCGAAAAGTGGTAAAATTGGATGATATTGGTAAAACTTAACAAATATAAAATTTTAAAAGTTCCAGGATCTAAAATATATATATCTTAGTATTAAAAACTGAATTAAATTAAAATTTTTATGAATTTAATTAGCAAAATAGGCCTAAACCGGAAGATTTTAAAGAAAAATTATAAAAATTGTGTAACAAGTATAAAACCATATAATTCACAAAATTTCAGTAACTTAGAGACACAAAGGTGTTAATTTGGTAAAAATTTTGAAGAAAAATCACCTAAGAATGTTCGGTTTCAGGTAAAAACGCTAAACTTAAAAACGAGGCTTACAACTAAAAGAGGCAAAAATTTCATTTTCAACAGATTAGAAACTTATAAAAATGTCCTGAAAATTATATTTAATGGTCCAATACTTAAAACCATGGAAATCCATACTTAACCATTAAAACCCTTCGGTTTTATCGTAACCGGTAACGTTAAAACACAAGAATTCTAAACCCGGACCTAAAATCTGAAAATTTAGATAAAACTTACTTAAAATGAGATACTTAAGTACAAAAATCTGATATTTGGCCTTAAAAAGTTATTAAATGCAAGAAAAACAAACTTTGGGGTAGAAATTATAAAATTTTGAAACATAAAGGACTAAACTGTAAATTCTGTCAAACACCCATAACCGACTACTTTAAAGCTAATAATCACATGAACAACTTAATTTAACTTGTATCACTAACTTAATGGTGTAAAAATTCATATTTTCCTAAGAAACCATGACTTTCTATAAAAGGAAACTTTTTATACAATCCTTAACAAATCAAAATCAAATTGGGCATTCAACTTCATGGCACATCTAGTACACCTTACATAAGCATTAGAACTAGTAGCTTATCACTTAAATCTTTATGCTAGGGTACTAGGCTTAAGACTTTTCCCGGCGCACGAAGAATTCCTGCTTGAAACTTAAGGTGAGTTCTAGTGATCCCCCTTTTACTACTGTTTTTGGGATGAAGCATGCTCTGTTTTAACTGAACTATTTATGTGCTAAACTATGATGCTATATGTTGTGGAATTGTTGTTACCTACTGATACTTGTATCATGTCATTAATTCTTATGTGAACCGCTTGTTTTATATAGGTAGATCTACTTGGGGAATCCCTCACACACAGTGCC
>CM044014.1:50453027-50608965 GCA_024085815.1 Flaveria linearis | reverse complement strand
CTGGATGCAGCACACTTGTTGCACAAGTGTGGGGATGCGGGAAGGTGTGTCAAGTTTCCCGACAAGAGTTGAAACATCCCACAAGGCCACCATAAGTCAAGCTATTCAGGTTGCATCTTCTCTTGTATAGTTTGTTTCTTGTTTTCTTTTGAGTAGTTCGGTTGGGTGGTAGGGTGGAGCTTATGATATGTTAATGTTTATGTGTCGGGGTTGAATTAAAGAGGTGTTAGTGTCATAAAACAAAAAAAAATATTTTTAACTTTTTGAGTCTTTTGTTTTGTTTATTTTGTTCCTTTCAAAACCATACATTGGGGACAATGTATCCCAAGTGTGGGGATGAGGGGAATTTTTGAAGTTTTTAAAAAAATTTAAGCAAAACATTGTGAGAATTTAAACACCTTGGATTAACTCCGAATGATGCATCGGCAATCTTTAGTCAGTCTTATTCTTGGTGAGAGTTGAAGCCACACTTGTAGATAAATAACACATTTCTTTATGAGAGTGGCAACAGGTGGGGGTGCATTAGAACTTGTGCTTGAATACGATTTGAGACCTTAGTTGAATGTGAATGTGAAAAGAATAAGGGCATTTAGGTAGCCTCGTCTTTGATGTGTGCGAGTGTGGGATTTGGGGGGTTGGACCTCATAAATTATATATATGAGCTTGGTTGAGAGAGGGGCTGGATTTGGACATTTAGTTGCCCAATTTTGTGCCTAAAAGCCTATTGTTTGTTACCCCTTAACCAGTTACCTTAAAATTTACCTAACTTGACCTGGTCTTATAGTGTTAGTAGTTGTTTAGTAGTTTGTAATCAGTTTCAATGCTATGTTGAATGTTTGCGTGAAGTTTTTGTGCTGTTTCATTGTTATTAAAGAAAAATAGAAAAATAGAAAAATAATAGATAACAAAAAAAAGAGAAAAAATTTGAAAAAAAAACAAAGAAAAAAAAAGAAAAAAAAAGAGATTGAAGTTGCGTATCTTATGCATAGTAGTTAGGTTTGGTAGTTAGTTGTTTAATTTATTGTGTAATAAAAGACCAGGTTAAGCTTTCGCTTCTTCATATATATTTCATTTCCTACCTGTACACCTAGCCACGTTACAACCTTGAAGTCCCTTTGATATGCATTCATGTTTGGCATTTGTTAAGAGAATGGTCGATTTAGGTACAAGCTTATAGTTGTTCAACCACCCGTTTGCCTTTTGTGTATCTAGCTCATGGACGCTAGTGCTTACTTGTCACCGAGAGGAGGGAGATAGTGAGGGGTGTGTCATTTTGGATACTAAGAAAGGGTTAGTAAAAGTATTACATGTTTATGTTTGATTTACATTGATCGCTTGTTTGAAATGATTCGATGTGTTGCTTGGGACAAGCAACGGTTAAGTGTGGGGATGTGATGGGTGGTTCAAGGAACAACCCTTTTATGATGTTAAAACGCGTGATATTCTCATATTTGGTTGTGTAATTATCTTGAATTAGATAACTACAGTTGCTTTTGTTTCAGGCACATTATGGAGCTTCATATGAAGAAAACGTAGCTGTGGATGGACCTCGACGGGATGGAGCAAGGAAGGATGGGAAGAAGAAAAAAAAAGTGTGGGTCTACCGTACCTTACGGTGGCCACCGTAAGGTACGGTGGACCCCAAATCCTGAATTTTCCACCGTAATACAGAAGCTTTCCACCGTACAGATTTGGTTTCCACCGTAACTTACGGTGGCTACCGTAAGTTACGGTAGATGCTGACGAAAAAGTGCAACTTGCCTTAATATAATGGTTTGAGTGGTGCCTTTTGCTCATATTCTGGATCTGACGAATTCTTTCCATAAAAGAGGCAAAAGTGGCTGTTCTTGCATCATTCCAATCATTTCTCAACATTTGATTTGTGTTTTTTGATTCATATGAACATGAATCATTATGGAGGATGAAGATTCAAGTCATGCTTAGCTAAACTTGTGGTGATCATCCTAGATGTAAGGTTTGCTTTTGAAACACTATGTTTGTGCTTGAATTTCTAGAATGATAACTTTGAATATTTGTTTGAGTTATTATGGTGTTTGGATATTTGTTTGTAAGTTGTTGATTGTTGTTTGATGTTAACCCAAACCATAAGTTCTTGGTGCCATGGGCAATCGAGATATCATGGGAGGGATTAAGGTTGGATAATTGTCAATTGATCATCGAGTAAACCTTGCATTTTACAATCCGAGTACTTAGTTCTCTTTCATCACAAACGACTATTCAAGCACGAACCATGTCTAGGTGGTTCTTTCTAGTAAGCATAAACATAAGTGTGGATTAAAACCTGAAATCTAGGGTGATCACTTGTTCTTAATCTGTTACAAAGGTACGTTGTGATTTGCAATATATTTAGTGTTATTAGTTCTTAAACCAAAACAATCCAATTTTTGATATTTACTTTATTGTCATTTTAGAACAATTGTAGTTCATTTACAGGACTATAAGATAAAACATATTCCACAAACTCCTTGTGTTTGATACCCACTTACCGCTAGCTAATTAGTAGTACTTGGTTTTAAATTTGATTGAGACTTCGACCTCACGTCAGGAGGCAAACAACAATGAATTCTAGAATATGTAGGTTATGCTTATCCTCAGGTCAGTGCCATCGCACAGCAGAGAGGCACACAACCTATCTCCTTGTTAGAGCAATTCTTATTTTTCTTTTTCACATAACGCACCAACAACAGTTTGTTATTAGCATGATTGCGCTTGTATTCGTTTTTTCTTTTGCTCTTTTTGTAGTCATACGTACACCTTTGGTGGTGTTTATTTGCTCGTTATCCCTTATCGGAAATGGCTGATTGTGTTAACCAGTGATAAGATGGGAACCCACAGTTCATTGAACCGTTTAGTTTAGATTAAGTTTACCAATGACGTCTATTCGTCTATTGTGTTGAATCTACCGACACATCGTATAGTGAACTAGCACCTCCCTAGATCAACTTTCTCCGTGTAGTTACAATACCAATCAAGCGTACTATCATCTTCCCATTTTGTTAGACTTAGACTTCTCGGATTTATAATTTTCTGTGATTTATTAACTTTGCAGAACCGAAAATCCTTTTGGTGTTCCAAGTAACTCGATGCCTGTGTACTATCACTTTCCAAATTTATCGAGTCATATTTCCTGTCTTTTTGTCTATGTCTTTTCAGCTTTACTTACCTTCTCCTTTTTTTTAAGTAAATGAATACTGAAATAAATCTCCCCCCTAAAATACTATAACAGAAAATCTTTTTGTGTTTTTGGATTTTATATAACAAGGAAATAAAAAAATAAAATAAAATTAACAGAAAAATAAACAATAAACACGAGTCGGACTATGTATCTGCTTCTTCCGCAATCACATCATTTTTCTTTTTAACGCCGTTGACCTCTAGCAGATAGAAAAATCTAGGTTTATCAAATGGTTTGGTGTAGAGGTCAGCGCGCTGAAAATCCGTGTTAATTTTAATCACATCAATCAATTGTTTTTCATAGCAATCGCGTATGAAATGATATTTAATGCCGATGTGTTTTGTTTTTGGATATTGAACAGGATTTTTAGTAACAGCTATGGTAGCAGAATTATCAACATAAATAGGGGTGTTAGAAAACTTCAAACCGTAGTCGCGTATTTGCTGTTGGATCCAGATGATCTGAGAGCAGCAACTTGCAGCAGCAACATATTCAGCTTCACAGGTTGATAAAGCAACCGAGGTCTGCTTCTTGCATTGCCACGTGACTAATCACCTTCCAAAAACTGACACCCTGCTGATGTAGACTTGAAGTTCATCTTGCAACCACCATAGTCTGAATCGCTGTACGCAGTAAGCTCAAAGTCATCATCATGAGGATACCACAACCCCAGTGTTGGAGTACCCTTCAGATAACGGAAAATCCTTTTCACCCCAATCAGGTGATTCACTTTTGGCTTCGATTGATATCTAGAACATAGACATGTGGCATACATAATATCTGGAAGCGAAGCAGTGAGGTACATAAGAGATCCGATCATCCCACGATACATAGTGGCATCCACCAAATCCCCATTCTCATCAGGAGCCACATCATGATTTGTGGCGAGAGGGGTACCGGCTGTAGAAACATTCTCCATATCAAACCGACTCAGAATATCGCCAACATACTTGGTCTGATGTAGGAAAATACCGGTTGGTGTTTGATCCACCTGTAATCCTAGGAAGAACTTCATTTCTCCCATGACACTCATTTCGAACTCTGCCTTCATCACAGATTCGAACTCTTTGCACAATGCTTCATTCCTAGACCCAAAGATGATGTCATCCACGTAGATCTGCACCATAAGCAAATCACCATCCTTTTCCTTAATGAACAATGTACAGTCAATTACACCCCTACAAAAACCGTGTTTTAACAAATGGTTGGAGAGCTTCTCATACTAAGCTCGAGGAGCTTGATGTAGCCCATACAGAGCCTTATCCAGCTTGTAAACTCTGTCCCGATGATACGGATCCTCAAATCCTTCGGGTTGACTGACATAGACTTCTTCACGGATTTCCCCATGAAGGAATGCACTCTTCACATCCAACTGATAAACTTTGATCTTCATAAACGATGCATAGGCAAGGAAGATCCGAATGGCTTCCATTCTTGCCACTGGTGCAAACACTTCATTGTAGTCGATTCCCTCGACTTGTCTAAATCCCTGAACAACGAAGCGTGCCTTGTTTCGGATAACAACACCTTGGTCATCCTTTTTGCACTTTAGTACCCATTTGGTACCAATCACTTTAACTCCTTTTGGCCTGTCAACAAGGGTCCAGACTCTAAGTTTCTTGAACTGGAGTAGCTCTTCTTGCATAGCATTGACCCAGGCCTCATCTTTTAGGGCGTCACTGATGTACTTAGGCTCGATTTGTGAAACAAAACATGAGAAAGCCCCGTCATTGACATAACCCTTCTCCATGACTGCAGCGTAATCAGCAGAGTACAGCTGATTTCGCGTCTGCACACCGGATTGAATATCCCCAATGATAGATGTGGGGGGATGATTCACACTGATCCTAGTCAATGGTGTGGAAGGAACCACAACCTCAGAGTCAAGATTTGTGACTACAGGTTCAGTCTCCGGATTTCCCAATGCCGGTTCAGCTGCTTCGTCATCACCTGAAGAGTCATCACTCTCGTCTTGAGCAGGAGTCGAAGAACTTGAGGCACCGTTTGCAGGTGTGATGTTGCTTGAATCCAGATTCGGTGTGTTGAGGACATCGTACATCATCTGGGTAGCAACTTCATCATCTGAATCAAACTGAGGAAGATTAAAGGACTTGAAAAAGCCATCATAATCGAAGAATGATGATGGACCTTTTCCAGCAGGGGGGTGGTGTATCTCTGAACGTCTACATTGCACCACACTTCTACCTGACCTGTCGAGTTATTGTAAACTCGTTTATCTGGTATGCTGTATCCTAAGAATATTCCTTGATCGGCTTTCTCACTGAACTTGCCATCCTGAGTCTTCTTCAACAGTGTACAAGGAGCTCCAAAAGGTTCCAGATACTCCAAGTTAGGCTTGCGCTTCTGAAGCAACTCATAGCAAGTCTTGCCATGCCTTTTGACTACTAACACACGGTTAAGTGTATAGCAAGCATTGGCAACCGCCTCATTCCAGAACTGGACTGGAAGCTTGGAATCAGCTAACATGGTTCGCGCAGTCTCGATCAAGCTTCGATTCTTTCGTTCTGCAACTCCATTCATCTGTGGCGTGTATGCTGAAGTGAACTGATGAACAATCCCCTTTCCTTGCAGAAAGCATCCATCCACTGATTCTTAAACTCTGTGCCATTGTCAGAACAAATCTTCCTTACCTTCAGGTTGTAGAGTGACTTCAGTGTCGTGACGAGCACCTTGAATGATTCAAATGTTTCTGATTTAGCTTTCAAAAACATCACCCAGGTGAATCTTGAGTAGTCATCTGTGACTACAAAGCAATACCAGTCTCCTGCGATACTTTTTGTGCTAACTGGACCAAAGAGATCCATGTGTAGCAACTCCAGGGGTATCTCTATAGAATTAACTTGCTTTGTCTTGTGAGATTTCCTGGTCTGCTTTCCCTTCTTGCATGAGACACAAAAATCAGGAAGTTTGAAGTTCTTGACAGTAACTCCTTCAACGAGGTTATTGTGAATCAAATGATTCATCTTCCTGTGATTGATGTGTCCCATCCTCCTGTGCCATGAGATGGATTCCTTCTCTGTTGCTTTTGATAGGAAACATTGAACTGTAGACTCAAAGGAAGAGGCATTAGTCATATCCAAGACATATAAATCATTGTACCTGGATGCGGACATCAGAACCTGATCCTCTGGAATCTCCATCTCCTTCTTCAGTATGTAACATTTGCAATTGTCAAACATAACTTTGAAGCCCTTGTCACATATCTGAGACAATGAAAGCAGATTGTTTTCCAGTTGTTGAACAAAATTTACTTTGTCAAATCTTACCTTCTCATTACCTACTTCGCCTTGAGCAGTAATGTATCCTCCTTTGTTACCAGCAAAGGAAACATGTCCCCCTTTAATTTGTTTGACATTTAAAAGGAGAGACTTGTTTCCTGTCATGTGCCTGGAAGCTCCGCTATCCACAATCCATGTATTTGAAGAAGCACTATAGCGGACAACCTGCACATAATTGAAAACAATTAGTTAAGGAGGGGGACCCAAGCCTTGACTGGCTTGGGTTTCCCAGAGGAATCAACCATCATGAATTCGACCCACTGGCCTTTATCAGTGGATGGAATCTCAACGTTCAACTTGTCCTTACTTTCAGACTCATCAGTTGTTTTGGCTTTCCACAAACCATTCCTGTGAAAGGATTGTTGTGGTAAACCTTAGACTGATTCACAGTTTGAGCATATGGTTTAGATTCAGAAACAGGTCTTGCCGCTTGCATCACAGACTTGTCAGTGACTTGTTTGTGTTGCCTTTGGCGTGGAGGAGACGAAAACGACCAAGAAGGTGTTTTAGACCTAGTAGGTGTTTTCAATCTAACAGGAGTCTTAGATCGCTGTTTTGAATCTAAATTAACTTTGTTGTTCAGCTCCACCTTAATTCTTGGAGTCTGATAGCGAGGACAATTTGTTGAAATATGACCGCGCTGTCCACAAGTATAGCAGGATCTCCATTCATCGGGGCTAGGAGATCTCTTGTGGGGCGGTGAGTAAACTTCTGGTCCTCTCTTTTTATTATCACTTTTAAGACTTTCACCTCCTTTGACAAATTTAACTTGTTTAACATTATTTGTGTTTTGTCTTAGAAACTGGTGATTATTTTGCTTCACTGGTTTAGCTTGAGTGGTTTTAGACATCTTGGATTGTGTGTTATTAGACTTTGAATCCAACCCAAGAGATGTTTGGACATTCTCTTCCACCTGTTTTTCGGCAGTGACATTGGTCGATGCTGAGGTTTTCTGAGCATCATCCGGAGAGGCAGGTTTAACTGCTGTGTCCGGATCACTAACCAAAGGAGTAGTCACCACATGATCCTTAATTGGATTATTATTTATTGGACGTTGTTTAGTATTCAACAGGATCTCATGTGGTGGTGGAACTACCTTGTAACCCAAACCCTCCCCATTGTTGCGTTCTTTAACCAAGTTTTTCAAAATGTGCGAGGAACTTGCTAAACTATGTAGTTTTCGTTTCAAAGACTCATTTTCTACTTGTAAAACCGCTTTGTCTTTTTAGTCTCTTCAATGGTCTTTAAGTAGAATTTAATGTCATTTTCTTAGTTAAACACAACAACTTCAGTTTCCTTTAATTGCTTATTTAAAGCATCGACCTTTTCCTTATAACTGCTCTCATTCTGTTTTAACACTCGATTAGCTTCTGAGCACAGTTTCAAGTCATTTACTAAGTTATCATTGTATTCTACTAACCTAGCAAATTTTAAGTCAATGCTTGCTCTAAATTTATCACAAGCAACACAAGCATGTTTAGCGAATAATTCATCCTTAGATTGTACCTGTGCAGCTGTGGACGTGCCAGCCATGAAAGCATTCTGAGACGCAGGTTGAGCTTCAGATTCTGAATTCAGCTCATTCTTGACAATTTCATCCACTGCATCAAACGTCTCTTCCAAGTCAGCAGTATCAACATCAGCTGAGCTCTCCCCCTCACTCGCTGAGTCTTCGTTCAAGTCTTCCACAGAAGCTATGTTTGCTTCACCATCAGATAAGAACCAAAAGGACCAGTCCTGTCCTTCATCTCCTTGTGCTACCATAGCTTTAGAATCATTCCCTGTGGATGCTGGCTTCTTGTCTTTATCTTGCCTATTGAACGAGGAGAATGGATTCCCGTTCCCAGTCTTCTTAGGCTTCACGCATTCTCTTTTGAAGTGACCCTTTTCTCCACAATTAAAGCACGTGACTTTAGACTTGTCAAAACCAAAAGTCGTATCTTTAGTAGCCACAAGATTCTGCCATGTTTTCTTCACAAACTTTTTGGCTCTCCGGACAACACTTGCAAGAGCCCACATGATATCCATCCTTTCAAGCTCGTTTTCATCTACTTGCTCGTAGTCTTCATCAGCAAGGTGGCAATTTCCAATCTTACCCGCCACCAGACCATCATAAGAGTGCACAACTGCAGCAAGTAGATCCATGTGCTCTTTAGCAACCTCCACTGTTACTTTTCCCAAATTTTCTATCATCAGCTTAGCAGATTGAGTAACAATTGGACTTTGTAGACCCCCAGATGCACCATGAGATTCATTTGCAGATGATGAGCCTAGATCAGTAGATGACGTTGCATTGGACACAAATGCTGTTTGCAGAGGTGCTCCAGAGGACTTTGCAGCAAGAATGGAAGTAGGAGTTACATTGTAGAGTGATGGGTCTTGTGTATACGCTCCTCTTTTCGTCCTGTACTTGTGACACACTTCTTCCTCTCTCAGTTTTAGGATAAAGTCATTAATATCCAAGGTCTCTAAAACTGAGTTGTGTCGCATAGTGGAAATGAGAATTCCACTTTTCAGGTAGACCATCTGCCAAGCTTGAAACTTTGTCTTCCATTGACGTCTTTACACTATGAGTGTGAAGTTCACTCATCAAGTGATAGAAGCGATCGATAATTTCATCCAAGCTTTCATTCCCAGTAGCAGAGAAGTTGTCAAACTCCTTCTTCAATGCTTTACCCTTTAGAGACTTTAGAGTAGAATTCCCAGCATACCTCTTCTCAAGAGCTTCCATCAACTTTTTACTTTCTTGAGATCTGAGTATTGGTGAAAAATGGCCTTGGGAATGGACTGGGTCAAAATAGCATATGCCTTCTTTTCGGCATTGTAGGCAACCTTCTGTGTATCAGTGAGTCCACTTAAAGTCAAAGGAACACCATCAGCTCCCACGGGCATGTTATAACCAGTCTCAATAGAGTTCCATAAGTTAGTGTCCACTCCATTAAGATGAATCTCAAAACGTTGTCTCCATTGTGGAAATTCATCTATACTCAATAGCTTAGGTGGCTTGTTATGGTTCCCTATCTCATTTTCCAGGAAAAGCAGGTTCTGTATCCTTGAGTCCTTTCCAGCTGACATTGAAAAGTTTTCTGAGTCCATTATGTTATTACTTTAACTTGTGAATAAAACTGCTAATGCAATTGGGGAGTGCGACTGGGATGTGACCGACACTAGCTGTATGCGATTGGACTCGAACGTACGATTGAACAGGCGACTGAGAGACTCGGGCGACAGAACAGACCGAATGACTCAACTGGGCGACTGAACTGGACGATTGACTCAATCGGGCGATTGGACGAAGCGACTGACTCAATCGATCGAATGAATGGGCGACTGGACTTCAGTCGTACGATTGAGCTAATCGGGCGACTGAGACTGCAGAAATCGAGATTTTTCACACTTTTGACCTAAAACGTGTTTTGTGACACCCTAGACGGCTGTAATTCGAAAAACACTGATTTTGCAAAACATGCACACGTAAAGACTCGGTTTTGAGCAGAAAGATTGGATCTTTTCGCGAAAAACATGGACTTTAACAAAACTTGATTGAATCAAAGGAAGAATCAAGAGCCAAGGCTCTGATACCACTTGTTAGGACCGTGTACGTACGGAGTACTAACTGATTCTTCGTTATACCGGATCAAATAGTGCGGAATCCTATTTGATTGGTGATCCAATCAGGGAGAACGTAATCAAGATCAATCCTAACATTAGAAAACGTTAAGAATGGACTAGGAATGATCTGGGACGTTCTATGAACTTGGAATGGATGAACTTGACGTTCTGGGTCGATTAGGGTTTCAAGAATTCGAAGTCTTTTGTTTTTCCACGAATTAAGTGGTATTTATAGGTTACAGCTATCTTTCGTACGACTGAGCCAGGCGACTGGCTCAGTCATGCGACTGAGTCATACGATTGGTTCATTCGGACGACTGAGTCAGTCTCATGAATCAATCGTACGATTGACTCAATCTCCTGGTTCAATCGTGTGACTGGCCCATTCGCATGGTCCAGTCGTGCGATTGAATCAGATAACTTAGTTAAACACATTCTTGAACCTTTGATGGTTCAAACCTATGTCTAACAACTATAAACCTATATAACATTATCACATATGCGTGTACTAATGATTGATATGAATAGATATAACATTAAATAACCAACAACCATATATAGAAGAGATTCTCATTAGACTGATTAAACATTACATATGTGTTACAAGAAGAAGTTCTATTACATTCAAGTTCACTAGACTAGAACTGGGGACATGTGTACCAACAAAGCTCAATCAAGTCCCTTCCCAGATAATCATGCATTTGTTTCAGGAAATGAACATTCTAGTGACTTTCAGTTATGCTTTGATGATCTAGAATGCTTCAGCCTAGATAATGTTGAGTACATGGACATCGTCCAACAAATGGCTCTGCTGACTTATAGAGCAAATTTCTTCAAAAGAATAGGAAGGCAGTTCCCTTAAAACCCAACCAATAACAAATTCGGGTTTGGTAAAAGCAAGGCCAAATGCTACAACTGTAATCAACTTGGTCATTTTGCTAGGGAATGCAAAGCTCCAAAATTCAATCCAGGAGCCACTTAAGCCTTCACTCATTCTGCCACACATAAAGCTATCTCAACTAAACAACAAACTGCTGTTATTGCTCAAGAAGTTGACTGGAGCTTCATGGTGCAAGAAGTGACTCCTACTCAAGCACTCATGGCTAGAACTAATGACAACAAGGTATATGAACATCTTTGCACTCCAGCTTGTATTGCTAAAGTCAAACTGTATTAGGACTATAACATGGAAATCAAGTCTGATATTGAGTCCTTAAATATCTTAAAATCTGATTTTAAAATGGCAGAATCTAACTATAAAATAAAAATTAAAGAGTTAGAAAGAACTATGTCCTCTTTAAAGTATGAACAAACCAATTATAGGACTCAAATCAAAGATTTAGTTTCCAAGTTAACTAAGGCTCAAGCCCAGCTTGTCATAGCTGAGGCTAAAGCAAAGAAGTATGCTATTTAAGAGCATAACTTCCAAACCATTCTTGCATCATCCTCCCACTCAAAAATATGTTATCAAAACAAGGGGGTTGGGAACCAATGAAATTGCTCCACCATACTCTTATGAGTCTATCAGACAACCAAGATGTGGTAGTGAAGAGAAAGAGGTTCCATCTGCTGACCCCCTATCTTATGAGAAGAAGAATGATGCAAATATATAGACCATTACGAGAAAGGATCAGGTAGAAAAATCGATTCTCACCTATAATTAACAACCCCTGACCACCAAAGCCAAAAGAAACAAAGCGAAGGCAGCCAAGAAAACTACCGGGAAAGTAGCTGAGGCTGAAGATAGATCCAAAGAAAAAAGGCGTGTTTATCTCAGCTGGATTCCAGGTGGTTGGAAGATCCGATGCATGAGAGGAATGTAGTACTAGCACTCCTATCCAGCTGAAGGATCAGAATACTAAAGGGGAATACTGTCGAGAAATGCAACAAACAACAGTCATCTCACCCGATGAAGAATAAAATTGAATGCATAATGTGTGGTCTGCATAACCATATGGCTAAAGATTGTTACCACAATCCTGCAAGCACGCATTATGCAAACAATGTTAAGAAGAAAGAAGTCAAGGAAGGTTTCACATTTGGACCTTATCACATGGTACAAATGTCAAGAAAAGGAAAACATACTTCCGAAGCCAAATTGCTTTTGCAAGAAACTCATTCTTCCAAAAGGAAAACAGCTTTGGAAGACAAATCGAAGAAAAAGAAAATTCCTTTTACAACTTCCAAAAAGAAGACTGCTTCAGAAGAACAGGTTGTGAAAGCTCCGTCCGAGAACAAAGAAGCATCGGAAGAAAGCTATGTTGCTCAAGCTTCATCAAGCTCATCTTCGCTGGTTAACCAAGGATGGAATGAAGATTAAAGAATATGATGTAGCCCAAACCTCTTTTTCCCAAACTATAAATGAACCCCCATGTCTATATTTTGGCTCAATTATGCCATCCACATTAGAAGAACCCAAGACCAACAAGGCTTGGGTTTCCAATAGCAACTAACTTTCTCACCTTATGTGCAGGGACATCCACATGACAAAAATGGAAATGTATGGATTATGGATAGTGGATGCCCAGGCACATGACATGGAACAGATCTCTTCTTCAATAATTTCAACATTTTGATGGAGGACCTGTTCAGTTTGGAGATGAAACCGGAGGATATATTTCTGGCAGAGGTAGTGTATCCATTGGTAAGTTAAAAATTGACAAAGTAAACTTTGTCAAACAGCTTGAACACAACCTGTTAAGTGTTTCTTAATTCTGTGATCAAAAGCATCACGTGCTTTTCACAGAACATGAGTACATTATCCTCAAACCTAGGATGACAATTCCACAGGAATTGGTGCTTCTTAGATCTCCTAGGAAAGGGGATTTGTACAAGCTTGATATGAAAAATGCTTCCTTACTGGGTGAAGTATCATGCTTCCTTTCAAAAGCTAATGGTGATGAGTCAACTCTATGGCATAAAAGAACGTGTCATGTTAATTTTAAAACCATGATTAATTTGGTTAAAAATAACTTGATACATGGCATGCCTAAAAGGGAATTTCTCTGCAAGGATAACTATGTTGCATGTTTAAAAGGAAAGCAA
Organism: Flaveria linearis; assembly: GCA_024085815.1. NCBI lineage: Eukaryota > Viridiplantae > Streptophyta > Magnoliopsida > Asterales > Asteraceae > Flaveria > Flaveria linearis. The sequence continues at coordinate 50,595,813 of CM044014.1, read as the reverse complement.
CACAGGGTTCCTCACACATCCAAGAAGTTAACTCTATCACCATTCCATTACACTTATTGCACATGAATCTATTTGGTCCCACAAGTATAATGAGCATTAGAAGGAAATCATACTGCCTTGTGATTGTTGATGATTTTACTAGATACTCATGGGTGTTCTTTTTAAAAACTAAAGATGAAACTGCTGAAACTTTAAAGTCTTTTATTCTTAAAATAGAAAATCAAATTGATCATAAGGTTAAAATAATTAGAAGTGATCAAGGGACTGAGTTTAAGAATGAAGTTCTTGACTCATCCAGTAACTCAAAAGGGATTGTCAGACAATATAGTGCTCCTAGAACTCCTTAACAAAATGGTGTTACTGAGAGGAGAAATAGGACACTTATTGAGGCTGTAGGACTATGTTAGCTGATTCAAAGCTGCCTCTAACATTGTAGACAGAGGCAGTCAGCACTGCATGCTATGTCCAGAAGAAAGTTCTTATTGTTAAGCCATATGGAAAAACCCTTATGAGATATGGAACAAGAGACCACCATTCATTGGTTTTCTTATGTCCTTTGGTAGAAGATGTACAATACTTAACACAAAAGACAATTTAGCAAAATTTGCTGAAAAGTTGAATGATACTATCTTTGTTGGATATTCGTCAAGCTCAAAAGTTTATAGAGTATACAACATCAAGAATAAACAATTTGAGGAATCATCCAATGTTGTTGTTGATGTGCACACTCCTTGTGTTAAGGGGAATGGTCTTGATCACATTTTTAATCTAGAATTGTTTCCAAACTATTCAAAACCTTCTTGTGAGAATGTTTCAGCTGGAACAGAAACTCAAAGTGACTCAGATGATGATCAACTGTTTGAGTTACCTAGACCTCTTCCAAGTTCTCCAAGAATTTTTGAAGCTCAATCTCCCATCAACATAGCTAGTGGAACTTCAACCAGTTGTCAACAAAATAGAACCAAGGAAGGTAGCAGAAGCTCTAAAGGATAGTAGTTGGATTGAGTCAATGCAAGAGGAATTGCTTTAATTCAAAAGACAAAAGTTCTAGAACCTATGTCGACTACCATCTAGTCAAGTACCCATTGGCACAAAGTGGGTATTTAGAAACAAAAAGGATGACAGAGGCTTGATTATCAAGAACAAGGGAAGATTAGTAGTTCAAGGATACACTCAAGAACAAGGAATCTATTACATTGATGTCTTTGCACCTATTGCAAGACTTGAGGCCAAAAGAATCTTTCTTGCTTATGCAGCATCCAAGAACTTTACAGTTTGCCAGCTTGATATCAAGTGTTTTTTTTCTATTGAGATATAGATAGAGAAGTCTATGTTTGCCAACCTCCAGGATTTGAAGACCTATAACATCCAACTACGTGTGCAAATTGGATAAAGCTCTCTATGGGTTACACCAGGCACCTAGGCTGTGGTATGAGACACTATCTCTGTTTCTCCTGAAGAATGGTTATACAAGAGGTACCATTGACAAGATATTATTCATAAGGAAGACCGGAAACGACATCTTGCTAGTACAAGTCTGTTGTTGACATCATATTTGAATCTTCAAATGACCACATATGTAAGGACTTTGAAAGTATTATGAAAAGGAAGTTTGAGATGAGGCCCATGGGAAAAATGGAATTTTTCCTTGGAATTCAGGTGAAGCAAATGAAAGATGGGTTCTTCATCAATCAATCTAATTATGTCAATGACATTTTAGAAATATTTGAAATGAAGGATTGCAAGCCAACAAAGACACCTATACCCATAAATCACAATCTGTGTCCTGACTCCGAGGGGGAGGATACTGATCAACATCAGTATAGCGCAATTATTGGATCTTTGATGTATTTCACAGCAAGTTTACCTGATATTATGTTTGCAACCTGCATCTGTGTAAGATATCAGGCTACTCCAAAGGTGTCTCACCTAGTTGCTGCCAATAGAATCCTACGATACCTCAAAGGAGCTCCCAAGTTGGGTCTCTGGTATCCTAGAAATTAAGACTTTAATCTCTATGGCTACACAGACAGTGACTATGGCGACTGTAACATTAACAAGAAATCAACTCAGGAGGATGTCAATTTCTTGGTGGAAGGATAATCTCCTAACAATGCAAGAAGCAATCTTGTGTTTCAACATCAACTCCTGAGGTTGAATATATTGCTGCTGCTAGTTGCTGTGCTCAGCTGCTATGGATTCAAAATCAAATATTGGATTATGGCTTCAATTTTATGGAGACTCCTATTCACATTGACAACAAGAGTGCAATCTCCATTACAGAAAATCCAGTTAAGCACTCAAAGACAAAGCACATTGACATCAGCTATCATTTTATCAGAGATATTCATGAGAAAAATCTGATCAAATAAGTCAAAGTTGACTCTAATGAACAATATGCTAATTTGTTCACAAAGGCATTTGATGAACAAAGATTTAAATATCTGATTACAAATACTGGGATGATAAACATTGACTAACTTGTCTCATATGAAAACCTTTTAATATGTGTTATGTCTGTGTCAACCAATATAAGCCCTGTTACAAAGGTCTTTCTTACAAAATCTCTTAAGTATGAATTCTTCTAAAGAGAAACTTTCCCTCAGAAGATATCTTTGCTTATCTTCCGAAGGCAACTTTTCTAATACTCGTAATATCTTCGGAAAAGGTTTTAAGCTTTGGAAGAACATTCAAAGTACTATCAAATCCATTTCCTAAGTGATAAAACTTTCATTTGGACGACCTTCTTACTCTCAGAAGTGAGCTTATCTTAACTTCGGAAGTAAGATTGACTTCGGAAGATATTACACTCGGAAGACTCACACTCTCGGAAGAAAAAAATTTACTGTGACATAAATCTTTGGGCCCCACTCTGTAAAAGGTAAAGATTTTCTTAATGATGTCGGAATATTTAAATGACTTATCCTTACTGCCCCTTTCACATCAACCCCAAATTGTCATTTCACCTTATCCATCTGCCATTTCACCACATTTAAATACTTTCAACTTATCTCATTAATCTTTTTACCCATTTGCAAACCCTAACTGCTCCTTATCATCACTGTCACTCTTCAAACTTATCGCTGCTCTTTACAATCTCTGTTAACAATGGCTTTAAACCCTCAGCACAATCAAGTCGTGATCCTTGACTCTTCAAAGGATGTCGACTTCTCTAAATCATCCAAATTTTTCTTCAGTCCACCTAATACATAGCCCTCACTGTTAATCCTACTGTTTACTTTAACCATATGGCTGAATTTTGGGCAAATGGTTAGTTTGACACCCTGAACGGAGTTAGGGTTATCAGGTCTAGAATCTGTGGCCAAGAGATAGTCATATCTGAACAGACCATCAAGGAGCACTTAGAGCTTCATGATGAAGGTTCTCCTATGGAATTCCCCAAATCTGATTTGGAAGAATCTTATACCCAAATGGGGTATGATGGTGATGTAAGCAGATCAACGGTCTACAAGTTTAACTTCTCCTACCACTGGAAGTTCCTGCTTCACATTGTTCTTCATTATCTATCCAACAAATCAGGGGGATGGGATCAAATTCCCTATGACCGAGGATGCCTAGTTTACGGATTGGTAAAAGGCCTCCGATTCAACTATTCAAGATTTGTGCTGCATAATCTCAGGGGAAATCTTTAACGGGAAACATTCTATGTGTATCACAGGTTCATTCAGCATATCATCAACTACGAACTGGATCAAGAGAAGCTTGTCTGTGCAGCTATTCTTTCTATCCCTCCCATGAGGCCGGCCATCTTCAAAGTTCTAAAGAGAATGTCCACCAACTTCACCGGAAGACATACTACACTTCTTCTAGGTATGATCGAGCCAATGGCTCCTGGTGACATCCCTGTAAACCCACAGGTAATGAACCCACACCAGCACCACCCACTTCACTAACAACTCTATATCCTCCTTCCATCAATTACACATACCAGAGACGTTCCAAACGAATACTTGTTCAATCTTCTCTAATTGAACAAGCCCCTCCTGCTCTATCTAAAAAGGCTAGAGTGGAAGAATGGGGTCCCACTCAGTCTGAGGTCCAACCATCATTCACCATTGACCTTACTATGGGTATTGAGTCTCCTCAGTCTCAATCCCATGAGCCCAAAACCAGAGCTAAAAACCCTCAGTATGAGTCACAATACTCACCTAAGCAACCGATAAGGGACAACCAAATCATAGGCTCTAAGCCTCTAGATATTGATCAAGGTCCCTGGTCATTAGGCGTAACTCCCATATCCTTTACTGACCTACTTACCGAACGGATGAGGATCTCATATTCCTTCAAGGCCATGATGTTGATCTACAACACCCAGTCAAGGATCAACTGAGCTTAGAGAAACCTCTGACTTCTAGCCCCCATCAGCAAAGCCCAACTGAGGTGAGTCCCACTGATGTGGAGGGGACTCATGTATATTCGGTTTCCACTACTGAGAATGTCTCAATGATCTCTCAGGACAGTGGTAACATCTCTGAGACTGAATCAACGACAACTTTGCATATTGATGATTCTGAAAGAGACATCACTACGCAGAGAATTCAGGGTGCCAAGAAACCACAACTGGTGGTGAGCATGAACAGACAAGGTATGTTATCTTATCTCCCCATGATTCTTCTAAAGAAGATGAGGGAAGTGTGAAACACATAATCAGATACCTACTTTCCAAATTCTCAAACCTTGAATCAAAGGTTAAGACCTTAGACGATAGGTCTACCACTTAGCAACTTGAGATTGAATATCTCAAGGCTCAACTAGCATCTCAAGGCTCAACTAGTTGAGACACAGACTGAGAGATCTGTTAGGCATGTACTAACTAAAGTCTCACTGACTTCTTCCTCCAGCTCATCAAGCTCTCAAGATGATGCTACCAAAAAGAGGAGAATGTTCAGAAGGAAAATCATACATAGCAAAGCTTAGCTCTCACAAACCTCTCTTTAAAATATCCTGCTCAACAAGCAACTGTTTTCCTGAACCACCTCCAATCATACTTCAAGTGGACCAAAAGATGCTCATGGATCTTCACAGATTCCTAACCATATTCTTAATGAGCTCTTCACTTGAACAACTAAGTCTAGATGTTGTTATGGCTTACTTTGGAGCCGAAGAGCTTCAAAGGTTGAATGCACATCCTACCACTGAGGAAGGAGTTGGTCAACCTAAGGTCCACATTAAACCTGAGATTGATTTTGAAGGGGATATAGGGACTGATGGCCCAACAACTAAATCAGTTAGGATAGGTAGTGCAATCCCTCCAACTTCTAAAGCTGAAGACAAAGTTGCGAAAGAACTCCTACTAACTTCCAACGCTAAAGTTCAAGCTGTGGAAGGACTATCTTCTTTATCTGATGATCTAATTATCACAAAGGCAGTTCTTGAACTAGCCTCTGAGATAAATAGTGAAGACTATCTCACAACTCCTCCTGCTCAACCACCTTCATCATCACAAGCTCATATCACCACTCACCAGCCTGAATCCTCTACAATAGAGTCTCTAAAAGCTCAAGCTTCTAAAAACATAAAAGGTAAAATAAAGATGACTGTGGAAGAACTGTTAGAGGAGGAAAGGATGGAGAAGCTTAAGAGGAAAGGTAGACTTCCCATTGGAAAGCTAGTAGTTGCAAGTAGCAAAGCAGCTGTGGCAACCCAGAAGGCTATCAACAACATAAAGAGAGTGGAGATTATTGACAATCTTGTCAATCTGGGTGTAGCAAATAGAGATGTGCTCCTCTTAATACTTGAGGAGCTGGTAGAGTTAGAAAAGGTAACCTTGCTGCAAAAAGAACAAGATGAAGCAGCAAGGTTGACCTTAGAAGAGGAGGAGAAGAGGAAGAAAGAGGAAGCTGAGCAGTAGCTGAGAGAAGAAAGGGTAGCCTTCTTAACTTTAGGGGCTACTACTTTGAAGAATTGGCTTACCATGACAACAGCATGATCTTGTGGGTTTTTAACAAAGAACAAGATCAAATGGCAAGGAGAGGAGAAAGGCTGCAAGGGAAAAGCTTAGAGCTAAGAAGAAGAAGGAAGAAGAAGGCCAACTTGTCGCGACCAAGAAGATGGGACACAGAGCATGGATGAAAGCATATCTTAAAGCCCATGGCTTCTCTGGCAGACATGTTAGTCCAATGTCTGACAAGACCCTGTAGTGACATGTCAGTGACATCAAAGCTGACATTCACTCAGGAAGAAGGAAGGAGGTTTACCCAAGTTCTCAGAGATAACACCCAAACCTACACCTTAACCTCAACCCCAAGCTAAACCTATGACAACACCCTTTCCTTTCCTAATAAAAACTGAACCAACCACTGAACCCTACACTCCTGAACCTACACCATTAGCCATACCCTCATCACCTATTGCCTCATAACAACCACCTCCACTACCCATCCTAAAACCTAAAACACTTCCCAGAACTCAACCTTCCTCTACCCAACATCCTAGAACTCAACCCTCTTCTACCTAACATCCTAGAACTCAACCCTACTCTACCTAACAAATAACCACCCACTCATCATCTAAGCCATCCTCTGAGTCAAGTAAACCTCTAACCCTAGAGGAATTCAAGGAAATCAAGAAAAAGCTCATCAATTGTACTACTCTGAGCGAAATTTCTTGTGAAGAGGAATCCATTAAGTTAACATTTGTTGATGGATCCTCCAGTTCCCTCACAAGAGAAAATTTTCTTGATCTGCCTATAGGAACTCTGAACCAGGAACTTCAGCTCTTGGCACCCAACTCTGATTCACTTAATGAAGAGGAGAAGATGCTAAGAAGACTGGTAATTCTCTTGGATACCAGGAAGGGTAACAAGCTGCCATATAACCCCTCATTACTAGGAAGAAAATTGTCCAATGGAGATTTGAAGACTCTTCTCACAACTTTGTTGTGGAAAGAGAGAATGGCGAAGTCAACAGACTTAACACTCCTTCTCTTCTTCACTCAAGCAGATTTGATATCATTGAGTTAGCAGAGAAGCTATCCTCCAACCCCTCCAACTATCAGATTGCTGCTCACACTCGAAATCATCTGAGCAGCCTTCACCTTGCTGAGTTAATTGCAAGAGCAAGGATTGAAAAGAATTGAATTTAAGAGAGAAGGTTGAAAAGGAAGGGGCAATTAAAGGAAAAACTTTCCTACAAATGATTGAAGGCCCTGACTTGGAACCTATAGTCGGATGGGAGTATGACTATAACTCCCGTCAGCTAACTCTCTTTTGAGGGCCACGACAAAGGGTACATATGATCCAAAGTAACAGACTGGAACTATTATCAACAAAGGATCTATACCAACTTCTCAGCACTATTTCTGGAAAGAACAAGGAGACAGCAAAATATTGGCTCTCCTTGGTGCTGAGAGTTTTGAGAAGAAGAAGATAGTGAGGTTTTGGTAGCATCAGCCTAGGGGGAGTTTGTTGGGATACATAAGGCTGGTGTAACCAAAACCACATTTAGAATAATTTTAGTGCAACTGTGAAGGCCTTCCGAAGACAAAAACTACACTTCTGAAGATTAAAGATAAAAGAACTTCCAAAGAGGAATCATGTCTTCTGAAGACACAGTCATCTATCTTCCAAATTATCAACACTTAAGAAGATTTCAAGACAATGAATTCCAAAGCATAAAGTCTTGAAGACCAGCACAAGTCTCGAAAGAAGTAAATTCTTTCGAAGTATAAATGGCTTAGGAAGAATTTGTTCTTCTGAAGCCAGGTAACCTTTGGAAGAACTTACTATGAACAAGTGGATATTAGCATGGTCCCTCTGACAAGCTGCTACAACCTCTGAGACACTACATGGCGTTTTCCCACGACCATGTAGTTGACCATACTTTAGTTTAATGTTCATTCCTTATCAGTTAGTACATTTACTAACTTTAGTTGGCAAACAAAAAGGTAAGTCATGGACATGTCATGACTACCTTATCTAGGATAGTATTTTATTCTAGATACCTTACTACTAACAATGTAGTATTTGTTTAGTAAGTAAGTTTCTAGCTGGTTGTCTTTTGTATAGCTGGCTATAGATAGTAGTATGTATAGTTCTCATTGTAAGCTAAAGAGAATGCTTGTAAGAGTCTTGTAAACTTTGAGTTGAGATTTAATATATACAAGTATCTTGAAAACCATTTCTTGTGCTTTGTTTACATAGTATATTATTATCAACTCTTAGAAGATTCTCTTTATCATTTTGAGGGTAACTTAATGAGTTAAAGAGAGAACACTTGTCTTGAGCGACTTGTATCAATCCTGCATGCTGCTATATGTTGGAGGAAATGTTCACTCATTAGAGAGGCAATTAACTTAGAAACTTTATGTAACCTTCACACTTCTCTGCTTAAATCTAAGCTGGCCACGACCAGTGTTAGATATGTTGGTGGCGTACGGGTGCTTATTACTTTCACTTGCTCCGTAGCTAGAGATGATTTTCTTAACAATAATCAAGATCAATGGAGATTGTGGTTTTCTAAACTATTCATCTGGGATGGTTAAAATCCTGAATACAATTGTATTGCATGGGTTAGAATTCAAGGGGTACCGGTACAACTACAGGATATATAGGTGTTTGACACTATTGGTGAGAAGTTCGGGAAGTTAATTGGGTCATCGGCGGCCTCTACTGATGACGGTAATCTTACGTTTGATCGTATTGGGATTTTAGTCTCATCCGGATCTAGAATCCAAGAAGAAGTTCATATCATTTAGAGAAATAATTCCTTTGTGGTATGGGTGGTGGAGGAAAGTGATGAGTGAGTGCTGGACTTCCCCTCCGGTGGCTTCTCGCCGGTTAAAGATATAAGGAATTCCAAAAGTCCATCGGATGGTTGCAACGGTGGGTCTTCTGCATATAATAATAATTTGTCTTCCTAAGAACATAGGAATTTGAATTTCATGCAAAACTCACCAGCTGCAATGGAAAATAACAAGGATGACTTTTCGGTTAATGGGCTACCTGCTCAAGGTTTTGTTATTAGGCCGGGGAGTTTGCCAAAGTCGAGAAAGAGGCCCAGGACTTCCCGTTATGAGAGCTCTATTAGCCCACTTCACACCTTTGGCCATGATCCTTTAATATTGATAATCTTATCTTTTCTAACCCACCTCTTATACCAGACCTGAACAATTATGCTTCCCACTCTACAATCGCTTCCTAAATGGCACTAATTGTTCCTCTTCACCGTAAGCCTCTCTGTCCCACCACCTCTTCTGATAACCCTCATACCTTGCTTGACACAGAAAACAAGGAGAGTTCTGTAACTATGGATGATGTAGAACCAGGAGATGTGGGCTCGTTAAAAGATACTGATATGGGCGGGCAAGAGATCAGCCAAAATCAAACCCAGTAGGCTGATTCTTATCAAGGTGCTTTATCTGATCCCCAAAATGATGGGGTTAATGTTACCTATAAAGTAAGGGATACCATTAAGGTGAATGAGATCCTTGGAATTGGTCTTAATGGGTTAGAGAGTCAGGTGAGAACCCTAATTTAGGGAGAACCCTAAAATGGGCATTAGAAGGAGACAAAAATTCTCATTTCTTTCATGGTATTATTAACAGTAACATCTCTAATAACCGTCTGAATGGTTTGTACATTCAAGGGGAATGGTGTACAGATCCAAACCATATTATGGATGAGGTATTCAATTACTACTCAAATAGATTTATGGAGCCAATGATGCAAAGGCCGAGTATACGATGCAATTTTCCTAAAAAAATATCTGATGTAGATGCAAATGAGTTGGTGCTTCCCTTCAATATGGATGAGATTAAAAGGTGGTTTGGAGTTATGATGGAAACAAAGCTCCGGGACGTGATGGGTTCAACTTGACATTCAATAAACATTTTTGGAAATTATTTGATTAAGGCCTGCTCGAGTTGTTTAACTATTTTCACCTAAATGGAGTGATAAATAAAGGATGTTCCTCCTCCTTTATAGTGATCATTCCAAAGGTGAAGGACCTAATTAATCTAGATGAATTTCTGCCCATTAGCTTGATTGGCATAATTAATAAAATAATTTCAAAGGTTTAACTTGACATTCATTAAACATTTTTGGAAATTATTTGATCAAGACCTGCTCGAGTTGTTTAACTATTTTCTCCTAAATGGAGTGATAAATAAAGGATGTTCCTCCTCTTTTATAGTGATCATTCTAAAGGTGAAGGACCCAATTAATCTGGATGAATTTCTGCCCATTAGCTTGATTGGCATAATTAACAAAATAATTTCAAAGGTATTGTAAACCGTCTAAAGAAGGTTATTGGTGAAATTAACTCGGAGAAGCAATTGGCGTTTCTTGCTAACCGTAGCATTCTCGACGGTCCGCTTATGTTGAACGAAGTGGTTTCTTCGCTGAGGAGTTCCAAAACCAAAGGTATGTTGTTTAAAGTTGATATAGAAAAAGCATTTGATTCTTTAAATTGAGCTTCTTGAGACTGTTATGTTGCAATTAAATTTTCTGGTCATATGGTGTGACTGGGTTTCGAGTATTTTATCTTCGACTCGAGCCTCAGTCTTGGTCAATAGGTTTCCCACCTAGGAATTTCAATGCAATCATGGCCTAAGGCAGGGAGATCCTCTTTCCCCTTTCCACTTATTATTGACCATGAATGCTTTATCATATTGGGTTAATAAAGCTGTTTCTGTGGGTCTTTTTCATGGCATTCGTCTTCCTAATAAGGGACCTATGCTATCCTACCTATTATATGTTGATGATGTTATCTTCATTGGAGATTGGTCGTTATTAAATTTGGCGAATTTGCGTAGGCTGTTGAGAGGTTTCTTTCTTGCCTCGGGTCTTAAAATAAACCTCTTGAAAAGCACATTGTATGGTATTAGGGTAAACGAATCTGTTTGCTACAGTTGGGCGTCAAGTATGGGAAGTAAATCAAGCAATCTGCCGTTTTCTTATCTGGGTCTTCAGGTGGGAGCAAGAATGAACTGCATAAGAAGTTGGGAGCCTGTTGTTGAGACCTTTTGATCTAGATTGTCTCTATAGAAGGCTAAAACTCTCTCTATGTGGGGGCGGGTTACGTTGATTAAGGCTGTGTTAAACTCTCTTCCATTGTATTACTTTTCCCTCTGTCGAGCTCCAGAAAAAGTTATCAAGTCTTTAGATAAAATAAGGAGATCGTTTTTATGGGGTGGGGTGGAGAATAAAATGAAAATAAATTGGATCGCTTAGGATAGAGTAACATCCCATCGCGGCCGAGGGGGTCTTGGTCTTGGTTCATTATTAATTACTAATATTAGTTTATTAGCTCGATGGTGGTGGTGGTTCAAAACTGAAGAGGGTAAATTATGGCATAATGTTATCTTGTCCTTCCACCAAAGCACTAGATCTTGGAACTACATTCCTTTAAAAGTGTCAAGATCGGGGGTCTGGAAGTCAATTATTCAAATTGATGGTGATTTCCGCCAAGTTAATATCAATTTTAGCAATATGTTTATCGAGGTGCTTAGTAGAGATAATAAAATTAGATTTTGGTTGGATCGTTGGATTGGAGAAGAGCCTCTTCAGCAACAGTTTCCTTCTTTGTTTGATCTTGAATAGAACAAGATGGTGGTTATTCAGGATAGGCTAACATCTACAAATGGTCCCTTTGATTGGCAATGGGGATGGAAGAGATCTTTCCATTTTGTTACGGAGGAAAATGAGTTCAACAACATGCTGCACCTTCTTTGTGGGGTACGTTTATCAAATATGGATGATGAGTGGAAATGGGGGGTACAAATGGCAGTGAGTTCTCGGTCAGGAGCTTGAAACACAATTTGGAAGAAGCTAATTCTCATGTGGAGTTCTATGAATTCCCATGAAATAATTGGGTTCCACTTAAAGTAAATATTTTTTGTTGGCGAGCGGAATTGGATCGTATCCCCACGCTTGATGCTCTTTTCGCTCGTAACATACATGTTGACTCTCTGGTGTGTAAGCTATGTGGTGAGACTGAGGAAACTGTTGGCCATCTGTTTATCTCTTGTCCTTTAGCGGATTTCATATGGTCCCAAATATCTCAATGGTGTAAAATTCCAAATATCTTTGCTTTCTCTTTTAAAGATCTAATGGAGTTACATAAGGTGGTTCCAGGGGATGAAGTAAAAAAGAAAATGGTCCATGCCATTATTCTAGTTTCTTGTTGGTGTATCTCGAAGGCCAGGAATGAAGGTATTTTTTTCACAAGGGTCCTCTTCCGCTGCGAAAGTACTGGTGGATATTAGAAATCTTGCCTCGTTATGGGTTAAGAACAGAATATGTGGGAAAGATTCAAGGTGGCTTTTGTAATATTTCTTGTAAGTTTGGTTGGATTATGTATTATTGTTTTGATTCTTTTGTATTTTTCTTGGGGTTTTAGTTTCTTTCTAGCCCTTTTTTAATAAAATTTCGTCGTTCAAAAAAAAGAAAAAAATGACTAAATTGGATATTGTTAAAGTCAAACACGCAAACCCATGAACAACCATTAAATGGAGTTCTATCAAGCATGCCATACGTTACTTAATGTATCAAATGCCATCTACATATGTCAATTGTGGTATGTTATACGTCGTCTCTGTTAATCCGTTTGTGACTTAAATTTGACCCATTTTTAAGTGGGTAATTTGATTTTTCTTTCTCTTTTTATTCTTAACTCATAGTTTTCATCTTTTTTCTATCCATCTTCTCTCAAGAACTTTAAAACCCTAGTTTTTTTTGTAACTTCTTGAATCCTACACCAAATCTTGCAAGTTAGCAGTCTAAACGACCGGGGTTTTAGCGAGATTAAAACCCCTTAATTGTTTTTCGTTATAGCATCATAGTTTTAGAGATTTTTGCGGTCAAAAGTTGTGAAAGTTAGGGCTTTGGTTGGGTGTTATTCACACAAGTTCACTCTTTTCAAGCTTTTCACCTTTCAAGGCCATCAAGATAAGAAATTTATTATGTTTTTATTGGTTATTTGAAGGTAATATGGCCATAGTATATGTTTTATATTTAGATGATTATAAATTGGGTTAGTTGTTCAATACCTTCTTGTTTAAAAAGGGGAAAAATATACATTACGACAAGTTTTGTATATTTATTGAAAGAACTTTAGTCAATAGTGAACTTTTGTTTGAAGAATTAATTTATGGTCACTATGTTGTTTAAATTTGTAAAATGTGAATATGATACTTTTGCAGGATGGATAATATTGTTTGAAACCAAAGTGTCATAAATAATCAAAAGTTTTGGATTCAGATAATGTTATGTGCTACTAAAGTAACATAATATTTTTTAAACAAGCATTCCATGATGAAATCAATTCAACAATACATAAAAAATAAATGGTAGGATTGGTTATTTCTATGATGTAAAGATAACTTGATGCTTGTATCTGTGTAGGTACCACAGGAAGATCCAAAGAAGGTTCAACAAAGAAATAAAAAATGGCTCAAGGTGCTAGTGGTTCAAGTGTTCAAAATGCGGGACAATTAAGTAATCCAAGAGATGAGCAAATGTTAAAGAGAACAATGAACAACTTAATGTAAATGTGGGAAAGAAGTCGGATTGGGGGAGATATGATCGATTGTCACTTCAAGAAGAAAAGTGGCAAAGCCATCTCCACATAGACAAGGTTAATGACATTAAGCACAAATCAAATCTCATTATTGCAGAAAGACGAGTTTCTTTGGATGAGTTTGAAAGGTATGGAGTGATCGAATGTTTTAATCAACTAGGTTGGAAGGAAACATTATTGTTCAAGAACGAGGACAAACCTGAGATCTACCCAAATGAAATCATTTAGTGGATGTCCACTTTGACCATGAAGAACGGAAAGAATCCACGTGCAATGAAACTCGCTGGTTATTATAATGGGAAGGAGGTGGTGTTGTCATTTAACACAGTTTCAAAGCTTGTCAAGTTTGATACAAGAGATGCATATTCTTATTAGTATTTAAATAATGATGATATCTTGATAGATGAAAGAAAAAAACTATCAAGAATGGAATGGCTTGAAATGTTAAAAGAATTATTTGATGTACCAGTAGAAGAGGTTAAGTGAAATTTCAAGCTTCTTAAAGCAAATTTGAAACCTCTACCTAAGCTTTTAACCACCACTCTAAATTAGAACGTGATCCTTGAATAAGTGACAAGAATATGGTTAGAAGTTATGAGGTTAAGATCTTGTATCCACAGGTAACAAGGTCACCTGTATTATCTCTTAGATACTTGATTTTGTTGGATGTTTGGGAATCACATGAGAGTCATGAAAGGAAGGTGATTCCGCATTGTAGATTATTGAGTAGGTTATTGGTCAAAGTTGTGGTTATTGATGAAGGTGCAAAGCAAGGGAAGATAACACTGGTTCTTCATAGCAAAAGGCAAATTGGTGAAAGTGATTTTAAGTTTCTTAAAATAAGAAATGCTTTTATCTTGATGGATAAGAAGACCAACAGAAAACAAGAATTTGCTAGGGAAGTGGAGAAGATAAGGATGAAAAAATTAAAAAGGAAAATAGAGAGAACACGGATGTGAGAATTATGAGCAAAACCAAGTTGACATTCAACCATTAGAATGGAATTATATAGCTCATCTGGCTTCACTCGCAACATGGTCAGCCCCGGATCAAGCTAGGTGGTTAAGAAAGACAATGAGATATGAGGAGGAAAAAAGAAGGAATGAGGTAGCAGAGAAGAGGATGCGAGAGCAAGAAAGGTTTAAGAGGAGATGATTTATTCACAAGAATTGGAGTAAAATAGGAGGTTTGTTTACGAGGAGCAGAAGTGTCACTACTATGACTACCATGCAAGATTACCTTACATGGAGAATCCCTCGATGGTAGATTATAGCACACTACCATCAGACCTGCTAAATGCTTCCCGCCAGCACCATCCACTAAGCTATCCATCCAGTTGGTTGTCCATGCAAGCAAATCTTGAACCATTTGTTGAAGAGGGATCAAGCCAAACTCAGCAGCCTGATCCATATGAGACACATAAGATTTATACCAGCTTGATGGAGTCTATTTTTGGTCGTCCTTCTGGATCACTAATAAGGTCCATGTACTCTCTCCCTTTCTTATTTGTACTGGTAGTCAATGATGTTGATTTTTGTATGTTCTTGTGTGTTTTTTATTTTGGTTTATTTGCATTACGATTGCTTAGATTGCATCTTTTAGCTTAGAGTGTTTAATTTGAATTTTGTGACGTTGCATATGTTGTGTATGATAGTGAGGCTCTTGTAAGTTCCACATGAATGAAATTTGTCCATAATAAGAAATGATAGAAAATAGCACGTCAATTTTAAACATAAAATGATAATGACAGGGAATCAATTTTGTAAGGTTTAACGTAAAGGCTGATGCAATCAAAGCAACCAAAGGCTTCCTGCATGCATGCACTCAGTACCAAGTAGAAGTTGCTCCGGAAGTTTTTATACTTAGAACAAGAATTATTCTAAGTATAAAATCTTTTGAAGTCAAAGTTGCTCCAGAAGCTTTATACTCTGCACAAGAATTATTCCAAATTTTCAAGTATAAAATCTTCCGAAGCCAAAGACCAAATCTTCCAAAGCCAAAGACCAAATCTTTCAAAGCCAAAGATGAAGTCTTCTGTAGCTTCAAAACAAAGTCTTTTGAAGCCAAATGAAATGAAGACTGATTTCTTCCAAAGATAGAGAAGAACATGCTTTTCTCGGATGTACTTTTGCATAAAGCTGACCCACTTTCCGCTGCAACTATGAAGACTAACCAACTTGCATGAGTTGGTGAAAGGGTCCATGCTTTTGCAACTGTACTTTAAGGTCTTGAGTCTGTAACTTTCTACTTTATGTACTTTTATCCTTTTTGTAATATATTAGCATGTGAGTTATGACATTTTATAGTCACTAGTTAAAAGGAAATCTGCATTTTGACTCTACATTGATTTTGTTGTCTTTCAATGTTCCAACTGGCTTTCCAAGTATAGCCGGTCGTAGTATGTAGTATAAAGTATCTTAGGGTCTTGTATTTTATTGAAACAACTTATGCATTGTAACTCTTGTAAGAGAACTTGAGATTAATATACAACATTCTTGAAAACCATATATATTGTTCTTGAGTTCTGTCTCATTATTACTTGTGTTCTTTGTATCTTGTTCTTAAATCCGGTTCTTTATTTGAACTGTTAAGTGTTCTAACACTCTTCTTATTATGAGACTGATTGTATTGACCATCCCTTAACCGGTCCTGCAATTGGTATCAGATCATTCAGGCTCTTGATTGTAAGATTCACCATCTTAAATCTCCTCAGTTCTCACAAAAACACTTAACATCTAAAACATCATCGAAGTCTAATATGGAAACCGGTACCATGGTAAAGTTCCCACTGATCACTCCTGATGATTTAGAATGGAAGGCTTTATTAAGTCACAAGACAGCAGGACGTGAGATTCTGTTACCATAGGACCTTACATTCCATGCACCTCTTCAGCTGCTGCTAGAGGTGGCATGATCCCAAAAGAAGTGGCTAACTACTCTAAAGAAGATAGAAAAAGAATAAACATAGATTAGAAAGCCATGACTGCTCTCCAAATTACTCTTTCAAATGCCATACACAGAGGCTTCAAGAAGTGCAAAACTACTAAGTAGCTTTGGGATGCACTGAAGCTGATGTATTAAGGGTCTACTGAAGCGAAAGAAAACAAGAAAGACCTTCTGAAGCAGCAGTTTGAGAACTTCACCGTTAAAACTAGTCAAACCATTACTCAACAATACTTCAGGTATGTTGAGATTGTGGACACTCTAGTAGATGTTGGAGTGAAACTGGAGATCAGGGATATTGTGAGAAAGTTTATGTCCTCTCTTCCTAGACAATGATCACACTACTGTGTGGTTATTAAGAGGACTGGAAATCTCAAGACCCTCATTCTCACTGAGTTGTATAGCATACTCAGTGGTTACCAGATGGAGATGAACATGCAAAATCCATCTGAAAACTCTAGCAGTCAACAGAGTTCTACCCTGCATATGGTTGAAAGGGATTGTAGAGAACCATGTCACCATTTCTTCTCTTACACAGATAACTAACCAAAGGGCCCTTTCATCACCTTCCCAGACACAACAAGGGAGAGCTACATCCAAAGAAGCCCATTCCAAGAGACAAGCTCATCACAAGCCTTTGTGTCTTATGATGAAAGCACAGGAAACATTCCCTTCACCCTTGAAGATCTGGATTATATCCATCCGGATGATCTGGAGTATATGGAAATAGTTCAACAAATGGCTCTTCTCACTCATAGAGCCAAGAAATTATACAAGAGGATAGGGAGAAAGTTTCCTAGCAATGTATCCAGTGGAAAGTTTGGGCTGGACAAAAGCAAAGTGAAGTGTTACAACTGTAACAAGATGGGACACTTTACTAAGGAGTGCATGGCACCCAGAACAAATAGTGGCCAGGCATAACCTAAGCCAAACTACACTGAGGGAGCTCCAAACAATAAGAAGCTCAAGCAACAAGTTGCAATTGCTGTGGAAGAAGGAGGATTTGATTGGAGCTTTGAGGTAGAATATGTGTCTCCAAACTAAGCACTGATGGCATATCTTGATGAAACCAAGATATTGGAACATCTTTGTATCCCTTAAATGCATTGCTAAAGTAAATAGTTATAGGTCCTATAACTTAGAGATGAAATCTGATCTTGAATCCTTGAACATCTTAAAATCTGATTTCAAAAGAGATGAAAATGAGTATAAGTTAAAAATAGAATACTTAAAGAAAACCATTTCAACTCTTAAACATGAGCATACCAACTACATGACTCAAATCAAAGATCTCATCACTAAGTTAACTGAGTGCCAGGCTGAGCTAGTAATCAGCAAAACCAAGGCAGAGAAACATGTTCATGAAGAAGAGACCTTCAAGAACATAATATCCTCATCCCTCCATTCCAAAGTGTGTTATCAAAACAAACAGGAACTGAGATCTAGTGAGATAGCTCCTCCATACACTCTACTGTCTGTAAGATCTTCAAAGTGTGGAACTAGTCAAGATGAGCTTCCATCAATAGACCCTAGTGATAAAGAGGATGAAGAGCAGTGAAGGATAGATCTAGGAAGAGTAAAGAAGATTATCCTAACAAGGGTCACTATTCTCTTGAGGAGAGGAATAAGTCAGGGATGACCAAGTCCAAGAGAAAGAACTTGATCCGAGCAGCAAAGAGAAGGTCAAAGAAAGCACAAGAGATCAAGACCACCTTCAACTCCAAGCAAAAACAAGTTTTTATCTCTGCAGGTTTATTAGTGGTAAAAACTGAGGATACAACCTTGAACTCTAGTACCAAGAGTTCAAGTTCATGTCTAGTTCATCCCTGTGAAGGAATGAAGGCTGATCAGTTGTGTAACACTGCTACATAGCATGAACCATCCACCTCCAAAGGCAAGCCTCACCCTAGGAAGCTTGCTACAACATCTGAAAGATGAGGATGGAGATGGAAAGTGATCAAACTCAGTCTTTTATTCACAAGAAGACCCTCAGAAGAAAGAAAGTTGACTGCATTATGTGTGGTAGTACTTCTTATCTTGCTAAGGATTGGTTCTACAATCCCAAGAGTATTGTCAACATAACAAGGAAGAAGACTTTAGAGAGGAGCAGGAAGAAGTAAGCTTCGAAAGAGTCTATTTTTCTTTTGGAAGCTCCAAAATGAAAATGAAGACAAGTGAAATTTGCCTTTGGAAGAAATTTTGGTCTCCCAAGAAAGGAATGCTTTCGAAGCACTAAAGCTTGCTATAGTGAAAGCAAGATCTTCTTCAGGTTTAGTCTCCAAAACTTCCAAAGTTGTAAAAACTTTAGAAGCTTTGAAGGTCAAGTCTAATCTTCCAAAGATGGTGTGGAAGATAAAGGAAGACCATGTGACTGAGAATTCTTCATTAGCAACAGCAAATGATCCTTAAAGTCTCAGTATAGGATCAATTACTATTACATTGTCTTCAGTTCATTTTGAAGAGCCTAAGACCATTAAGGCTTGGGTTTCCAAATGTAACTAACTCTCTATTATTGTGCAGGTTCAGCTGAGGACCAAGAAAAATATATGGATTATTGATAGTGGTTGCTCCAGGCATATGACAAGAAATGACTCTTTGCTTTAAAACTTTGAAAGAATTGATAGGGGGCCAGTTGCTTTTGAAGGAGATGCTAGAGGATACATTACAGGAAGGGGCAGGGTCAGAGATGGATCTATAAGTAATACATCAACAAAAGATCCTAACCTCAGATTTGAGCTGAGAAGACCAAGCAAGCATACTACTTCAGCTCCAGTTGTAACTAACCCTGCATGTGAAGTCCTATCAGTACAACAATGACAAATCAAGCTGATACATCTGAAGTGCTTGAAAATTCCAGCTCAGAGGCACAAAACACAAATGAAGGAACTCAAAATGTAGGAGAACATGGTAGTGGTGACGTGATCAAGAATTTCTTGATGCTGACAACCACTCTATTGAAGACATCAATGATGTCACACACTCATTGGATTAAGCTTCTCTTGATAAGTGTACTGATATAGTGAGAGACACTTCATTGGCAGATCTAAACTTCTCAAATTTAGATCTGTCTAATCAACTTGTTGTGACCCCTCAACTTAGGATCCACAAGTCACACCCCACCACAAACATCATTGGAGATGTTGATAAGAGGGTGAGAACAAGAGGACAAACCCATGAGAAAAATATTTGTCTATACTCTTGCTTCTTGTCCAAGATAGAGCCAAAGAAAGTTGATGAGGCTTGCAAGGATGTAAGTTAGGTTGAAACAATATAAGGGGAGTTGTGTTAATTCAAGAGACAAAAGGTTTGAAGCCTATGTCCTTTTCCTCAAGGGAAGACTATCATACGAACCAAATGAGTGTTTAGGAATAGGCAAGATGATAGAGGACTTGTCAACAAAAACAAGATAAGATTGGTTGTTTAAGGGTACACACAAGAAGAAGGAATTGAGTACACTAATGTTTTTGCTTCAGTAGCAAGACTTGAAGCTGTTAGGATATTCTTGGCGTTTACTGCATCCAAGGACTTCGGGGTCTACCAACTTGATGTAAATTGTGCATTATTTTATGGGATGATTGATGAAGAGGTGTATGTCAAACAACCACCTAGCTTTGCAGACCCAGATCATCTTAATTATGTCTGCAAGCTTGATAAAGCTTATATAGGTTGCACCAAGCTCCAAGGAAGTGGTATGAGACATTATCTCAGTATCTCTGTCAGCATGGCTACAAGTCAGCATAGCTATAGGAGGGGTACTATAGATGAAACTCTCTTCATCAAAGGAACAGGGAATGACTTGATGTTGGTTCATGTATATGTAGATGACAATATCTTTGGGTCAACTAATCTAAAGCTCTGTAAAACTTTGAGAAACTGATGAAGAATAGATTTGAAATGAGTGCCATGGGGAACTTAATTTCTTTATAGGAATTCAAGTGAAGCAAGTTGACAATGGCATCTTCATAAGTCAGTGAAAGTATGTACAGGACATAATTACAAGATTCAACATTACTGAATCTAAGGTTTTAAAAACACCTATAGACAGAAACAATTCCCTTGGACCTGATCTTGAGGGGGAGTGTGTAGATGAACATCTTTACAGAGCCATGATTGGGTCTCTCATGTACCTTACAGCTAGCAGGTTGATATCATGTTTGCTACATGCATATGTGTAAGATATCAAGCTAACCCTAAGATGTCACACCTGGTTGCTGTCAAAAGAATTCTTAGATATTTCAAAGGTGCCCTTAAGTTAGGCCTTTGGTATCCAAAGAATTCTAACTTTAATCTGTATGCCTATATGGATAGTGACTATAGTGGCTGCAACATGACTGCAAAGTCCACATCTGGGGATGTCAATTCCTTGGTTGAAGGATAGTTTCATGGCAATGCCAGAAACAATCCTGTGTATCTGCATCAACTGGTGAATCTGAATACATTACTGTTGTAAGCTGCTATGCTTAAATACTTTGAATTCAGAATCAGATACTGGACTATGGATACAACTTCAAATAGACTCCCATCCATATAGACAACAACAGTGCTGTCTCTATCACAGAGAATACTATACATCACTCAAGGACAAAGCACATCAAAATCAGGTATCATTTAATTAGAGATAATCATGAAAAAGGATTGATAAAACTAATCAAGGTTAACACAAATGAATAATATGCTGATCTGTTCACCAAGGCTTTTGATGAACAGAGATTTAAATATCTTATATCAGCTATTAGGATGATTAATCTTGAATAGATTTTCTTAAAACTTAATCTATATTATTTTTAAAAGAAAATGTGTGTCCTAAGTTGTCTAATTTATCACCACATAATCCTAGTTTATCTTGGGAGAAAATCTTTTTCAATTGATATTCCTTAGCATTTTGAAAATTACCAAGTGTATTTTCTTTCGGAAGACATTAACATTACCTTCGGAAGAATTTTAAGTCTTAAAATCACATAACTACTTAAAAGAAATTTACCTTTGGAAGAAATAAAACATTTTCTTCCGAAGCCAAAATATGCTTCTAAGTACTTATATTTATTAGAAGAATAAATTTCTTCGAAAGCAATTATTTCTCAGAAGATTTATTCTCTTTAAGAATAAAACTTTCAGCTCTTAATATCTTCTGAAACCAAATACTCTTCGGAAGAGAAAAAGCTCCAAGTAATTTTTCCTCCGAAGCCATTTTTCACTAAGCTTAAGAATATATTCCGAAGTCAAAATTTAGCTTCGGAAGTTTTTCACAAAACTTCCGAAGACAAATTACCTTCGAAAGAGTTTCAAATTCCAAGAAAACTACCTTTTTGGGCATTTTCTCAGAGGTGGGACCAACATTCGGGCTTCAAAGTTTACCTTTTGTATTAACTTTGTCTCAAGTCTATTTCATATAAATATACCCAATGGTTACCCCCTCTTTCACTATCTTCTTCATCTGTAACTTTTCCAAGCCTAAATTCCGACTCACCGTCTTTGTTCTTACCTTCCTTCACCTCAAAGCTACCATAAATGGCCAACCTTGACTGCAGAAACCAACTAGATTTTTTCATGCATCTTTACAGGCAACACAATCAGGTTGCTCTATTAAACTCTGAAAAAGATCCAAGTTTCTCAGAGGTTTGTCGCTTTCTTTCTCTGTCTCACTACTTCACCTCCCTCACCATTGATCCTCCACTCTATGACGATCAACTTTTGGAATTTTTTAGGACCTGCCAAGAGGTCACCATGGATGGGGAGAAGGCACTATCTACCACAGTGCAGGGGAGGACTATCTTCATCACTCCAGTTTCCATCAATTCTCATCTACAACTAGATGATGCAGAAGGTGAATTGTCCTTTCCAAAATCTGTTGTAAACTACTCTTTTGTGCAGATGGGCTGTAAAGGTGACTTCTCAGTCAGAACCTTCAAGAAAGGGAAGGTGTCTCCTGAATGGAAATACCTCCTCCATGTTATTATCCGCAGCTTGTCTAACAAGCATGGAGTTGGGACCAAATTGTAGAAGACGTCTCTTTCATAGTCCATGGGATGGTTCATGGGGTCAACTTTAGGTATTCATAATTTGTGTACAATAATTCACTTGCAAACTTTGACTCCTTAGAATATTATATGTTCACTAGATATGTCCAGCACATTCTCAACTATGAACTGGGCTAACAGTTGGGGGGAACAGGTAATGTTCTAAAATTAGGACAGATGAAGCTCAGCATCTTTAAGACTATAAGAAAGCCAACTGTTGGCTTCTCAGGGGTAGAAACAGCCCTGGTCCCAAAAATGCTAGAGCTCATAGCTCAAGGTGACAACCTAGCAGCAACAGCTAGTGTTAAACCCACACCTTCCACTTCAAGACAACCCACATGGCCACAAATAACCATCACCTACCAAAGAAAATCCAAACAAACCCCTGCATAAGTTATTCAACTTGTGCTGACCCCCATATCACCACACATACAGGAGAAAATGGACACTGGAGCTCCCACTTCTCCTAAGGAGCAAACCACTCCCATCTCATAAATGATTAGTCATGAGGTTCCCCATGCTCATACTGAATAGCTCATTACCAATAAGCCTTAAGCCTTCACTCAGAGTCTCAACACTCTAATGAACAACCTTCAGGGGAAAGTTACCATCCCTAGCCTCTAGATCTAAACTAGCCAAATCCCAGATAGACTTTTATAATGATAAGGATATGAAACTCAGTGAGTATCATGAATCTCTCTTCACTTTCCCCGCTCAAAAAGAGATGAGTAATCCTGTGTCACCTATATCTAGCCCACATCATCCACCCCCCACTAAGTGGATCTTCCTAAACCTATTAAGGAGATCTATATGGAAGAGGCTCTCAGTTCTGCAAGTGATTACATCATTAAGACCTTAACCATGGCAACCCAACCCATTGATACCTCAACTGAAGTTGTTAGTAAGCAAGGGAAAACCAGTAGTCAAGAACAATAAGTTTGTGATATGGAAGAAGACTTAGGTCTAGTTCTCTCATCCCCAGTGATTCTTCTACAGAAGATGAGGGGAATCTCAGACTAAATGTGCACAAACTGACAAAAACATGCACCTATGTAGTCTCTAAGGTTGGTGACTTGGAGTCTCAAGTGATTACCTTAGAAAGAAGGGTCAATGATCAGCAACTTGAGATTTCTGATCTTAAGGAACAACTAGTTATGAGACTCTTCAGGAGAACTCATCCAGGAACATTAGAACCTGAGGATGTGATAGCTTTCACCTCTAGCTCACCTATGCAAGTGGGTGATGCTACTAAAAAAGGGGGAGGAAGTTGTCATAATCACAGAACCTGGGAGTCCTTCTCAGATTATGGATATTTAGGATCACCAACCTCGCTTGTAATTGTCCACACTCAGCAACCTCCTCAAGTTCACACTGTGTGGGCTTTTTATACAAAGTCTATTTGAGGAGGGAATACCAAAGACAATGTCAACCCAACTATATGGAGCTGCAAATGAAATCCTAGGGTGGAGGTATGATGCTAATAGAAGAGCCCTAGTACTGCACAGATTTCAAGGACAGCAAGAGGTCTTCAATTTTCAGATCCTGAACTTCTATGACAGTCTTTCTCGAGTCAATATGTTACTAGCCAACCCAACTCAACATAGGCAAGCTGGCATATTGGCTGAGAGAATTCAAGATAGGATTGTTGAAGAATTCAGACAAAGAAGAAGACAACTATAAACGGGTAATGTCATTGGTCAACTGGATGTTAAGGTTGAGGTGGAACCCAAGATTAGCTTTGAAAGGGAAACCTTGACTGAAGGCCTAGTGATAGAACCAGTGAGCAGTGTCACAGAAATAACTACTTCAACATCCTTTACCCTCAGTGAGGAACCAATTGGTGAAGGTGCTTCACAACCTCTCTTTGGCCAAAGCTTGACTGCTGAACCAAGCAATGAATTCCAAAGCTCTCTCCAACCTGAGTCACCAATGCCTGTGAGTGACAAAGGGAAGAGGAAAATGACCTCTAAGGAGATTGAGGAGGAGGAAAGAGAGAGGAAGAGGAAGCTAAGAGGAGAGAGTTCAACTGGTTCCTTTAGCTTTATGGAATCTACAATCAGGATAGCCTAGATTATAAGTTGAGGGCTGCCAGATTGAACTATTTAGGAACCAGGAACTACAACATTGATGAACTCATCTCTCTTCCCTTAGAAGAGTTAAATGAACCGGCAGACTTAGAGCTGAGAAATGAGAATGAGGTAGAGGATGTAGAATTGTTCCTTAAGGTTAATGAAAAAAGAAGGAAAAAGAGGCTATACAAACATGCTCCTACTCTCTCCCCCAGTTCATGAAAGCTCTGATAGAGAGGTTGTGGCAACTGAACAACCTCAGGTAGACAAGGAGGCTGACAGACAAAACATGATCAACTACCTGACTGACACAGGCCTTTATCAGGCATCTGCACTTCTTCCCCTCTCATATGAATACATTGAATTCAAGTACCTTAAGCAGCTGGAACAAAAATTCATCAATGATCAAAAAGCTGCTAAGAGAAAGATGAGGGAATAAGCTATAAAGTCAAGAGCCATCATCCAAAAGAGTCAGAAGAAGTCTGTTGACAGACAAAGGATGATGAGTTTCTTGAAGTTGTATGGATTCTATGGAAGGAGGCTTGGTCCAATGTCTCTATCCACTATAGATGAGTACATTAGGGTGATCAAGCAAAAGATTAAAAAGAGAGAGCTTGTGGACTTGCATTCTCCACCAAGCCAAGCTCCTCCTGAGGTAGAGGTTAAGGTTGAACCAACATAGACAACATAACCAGGACCTTTAGCTGCATCTCAGCCAACCTCATCTTCTATTCCATAGTAGGGTTCTACTCTTTCTCCTTCTGATCCTGTGAAGGAAGAGGACCCAACTGAGAGAGGCAAAACATAACAACCTGGTACTCAAGACCAGCCCTCTCAGTTAAACATTCCAAAGAGGAAGAAAAGGATGGCCCTGAAGAGAGTATACAAGAAGACAAAGGCATCCACTTTCAGACCTCAAGATGATCAAAAGCATCCTGAGGAAGTGCAACAAGAGGCTACTCAACAAACTCCTACTTAAGCACAGCCTCTTGCAGCTGGAAGACCCATCTTGTCTTGGACCTTTGATACTAATCCAGATAGATGGTATGTCATCAGAGATCAAGGTGGTCAAGATATCTACTTCTGGCAAGACATGCTTGATCTACCTCTGCATGATCTCCATGACATGAGAAGGTACTATAAGAGTCTGAAGGATCCTGAACAAATGATAAAGAAGGGAATGGTCTTGATACTAATGAGGGCTGTCAACTGATGAATAACCTTCTCTGTTTTGGTAGCATCAGCCTAGGGGGAGTTTATAAGGTTTAACATAAAGGCTAATGAAACCAAAGCAACCAAAGGCGTCCAGCATGCATACACTCAGTACCAAGTGGAAGTTACTCCAAAAGTTTTATACTTAGAACAAGAATTATTCTAAGTATAAAATCTTCCGAAGCCAAATTGCTCCGGAAGCTTTATACTCTGCACAAGAATTATTTCAAGTAAAAATCTTCCAAAGCCAAAGACCAAATCTTTCGAAGCCAAAGATGAAGTCTTTCGTAGCTTCAAAGACAAAGTCTTCCAAAGCCAAATGAAGTGAAGACTGATTTCTTCCGAAAGTAGAGAATAACATGCTTTTTCTCGGATGTTCTCTTTCAAAAAAGCTGACCCACTTTCCGCTGCAACTCTGAAGACTCGCCAACTTGCATGAGTTGGTAAAAAGGTCCATGCTTTTACAACTGTACATTGAGGTCTTGAATCTGTAACTTTCTACTTTATTTACTTTTATCCTTTTTGTAATATATTAGGATCTGAGTTATGGCGTGTCATAGTCACTAGTCAAAAGGCAATCTGCCTTTTGACTCTATATTGATTTTGTTATCTTTCAATGTTCTAACTTTCCAAATATAGCCGGTTGTAGGATGTAGTATAAAGTATCTCAGGGTCTTGTATTTTATTGAAACAACTTATGCATTGTAACTCATGTAAGAGAACTTGAGATTAATATACAACATTCTTGAAAATCATATATATTGTTCTTGAGTTCTGTCTCACTGTTACTTGTGTTCTTTGCATCTTGTTCTTAAATCCAGTTCTCTATTTGAACTATTAAGTGTTCTAACACTCTCCTCATTATGAGACTGGTTGTATTAACCATCCCTTAACCGGTCCAACAAATATATAGATAAATTATGATGCGTAGGTAGGCTTATCTTTCTTAAAATGATCACTTCATATGTACAATGTAAGTTAATGTTTGAAATGCTTAATTCCCTAACCCAAAGTTCATGGAAGAAGAATTTGACCCTGTGTAATATGTGGCAAGTTGAATTCATTATCTTACCATGTAAAAAAAGAAAAAAAAGAGAAAAAAAAGTGTAGAAAAAGTAAAACAAACTGATTCGTGTATATGCAACTAATAATGAATGGTTGAGGGGATCATTATCTAAATAGGGCGTTTATGTTCCCAAAAATGGTTAACATGATCCTCATAATCATGGTAATAAATTTTATTAGGTTATTAGTAATTTGTGGAGATTGGTTAATCCTCAAGAAACTTTGAGGGCGGGAAGGTCTTCAATTTGTACCTGTGGGTAGGTGAAAAACCACGACAAACAGAAAACAAATACACTTGTGTGCCTGTATGTGGTTGTAAATAAGAAAACGTAAGTTTAAAGTGGACAAAATATATCAACAATCATGTTTGCATGTATTAATAATTCCCTATATTTCAAATGAATATGGACAAATTGATATGTTAGTTATGATCTCATGGCAAATTATTTACAGGACGAAAAGAGGTTTTGATGTGTGATTTCAAAGTATATGTGGAATTAGATTTAAATTATATCTTTATCATAAAATATATAGAAAAACATTATACTTTGAGAATTATTTCATTTGGAGAGCATTAGGAGCTTATGGACATTTAGAAAGCTAACTACATCATGCCCAAGTCATAAACATAAGGAAGGAAGAAAATGAAGCAAAAGGGTCAAAATATTTTTTTTGTCAGTTTGGCATATAGGCCTTGTTTTTGGCGTATGGTACGTCAGGTAGCGTATCATACGCCATGGTGACGGTTTGACGCAGTTTTGGAGAAGAGGATTTTAAAGGGAAAATCGACTAAAATTCGAGAAAACGAAGCCTTGGAGACCTAGATACAAAGAAAAGAGATATTTTTTAAGTTCAAAGTGGAAACTATCAACACTACTTGCAAATCAATCACCCGAATTCGATGAAAATCATCTTTGGCTAAATCATTTGTAGTCACAACCGGTGTAGGAGTTCTATCACATCTTGTAAGACTTGATTTATGTTTGTTACATGAGTGTTGACACAATTGAGATATTTGTCTATTAATTTTCATGTTTACGTTTACAATTTCATCTTCTATATCAATTAGAGTACAATTCATGTGTAGAAATCTCCATTAGTGTCATTCTAACCTAATGAGACTCTAGGTTTATTGTACATGTTCTAATTTCTTGGGATTTGTCATGATTTGTGATTAAAAGTCTAAGCTTACACACATGTATCCTTCCACTTTAGAGATACTCTAGATGTGTAGTAAATGTACATGTGATGCAATCGTATTTCATCATCCAATTGATGTAAAAGGTGACTTAGGTTATGTCTATGTAATCTTACAAGTAACAAATAAGTTAACATGCTTTGCTAGTTGATGATAGAGCTTTGAAACCAGAAGTGACTATATTTTCATTTATACGTAACTCGTTTTAATTTTCAAGTTGTTTATGCAATTTAATGCACTAAGAAATCAATCAACCATAATATTTAAATATGCTAGATTTAGTACTTGCAATTCAACTTGATTTAAGCACCATCCACTAACTCTTTGTGGTTTGACACCCTACATACCCTATCTAATTAAGGTAATTAGGCTCATATTCTCTTTATCTTGATCGGTTGTTTCAACAGCAATCAAACACCCAAAAGGATACAAAACTACAACTTTAATTAAAACCAACCAAATAAACAACAAACCATAGATCAATAGTGCTCGATTTTCACCCAATCCACTACAAATGAAAAGGTACAAACTTTAATAAAAATATTCAACATTTTAAATAAAGTTATGATTTTAATCAAAAATAAAATTTATTTGACAAATAAAATGCAAGATCGTATAATAAATTATTAAAGAAGCGTAAAGGGAGTTCTGATACCACTATTGGGTATCATGTATCATTTTTAACAATTAAAATCATTTAGTTATTATAAAGTTTGAAACTTTTTCAGTCTAAAGCGGAAGTGATTTTACATGATTAATTCATCAATTAAATACCCAAAACAAGCATACAATTATACTCGATTAAACAAACTAAATCAGAACCATAGAGTGTATAAAACTTATACCTAATATGAGTGACAAGTTTTGTACTTTGGATTCAAAGAATTGCAACATGTAACATGTGATTTGGAGATAGTGCTGGTAGGCTACAACAACAATGGTGGCGGTTGGGTGGTGTTGTGTTGTTGGAGGTGGAGAAGACCAAAAGAGGGGGGCTACTCGAAGGCTAAGGTTAGGAATTAAGGCTTCCCTAATCTCTTATGTATTATTGCATAATTTACATGTTCGTGGTAATAAACATTTAACCTCCTTAGATAATTAACATTTAATTAGTGACAACTCTTGTGGTTTATTAATCAACATTTAATTAAAATAACACATAACGTTTAACTATTAAACTTTAAACTGTTTAATCCTTTTTTATTAGTTATATTTTGGAATTAGTTAATTATTGATTATTTCTCTAAACAATCGAAACACCTTCATTTATTCCGCATTTCGTGAGCTATAATGTATAACTTTTGGATGTTAATATTTTGTTGTTGTCCAGAGTGTAACTTTTTAAATTGTACCTTGATATCAACGATGACATTATCGATGATCGAACATCTAATATCCAACAATTTTATTTTTATTTAACAAATTCCCATTTATCAACAAATTTATTCCTCGACTCATCAATTAATATAGCAAATACATTTGCAGGATTGATATAAGTCTCTCAACACTTAGTGTTTCTCACAAACTGGATAAGTATCACTCGTTTGATGAATGCACAATCAAGAACTCAGTTGATAATAATATAATAAGTAAAGAACACAAAAAATGTTTTTCAAGATACTTATATATTATCTCTCAACTAAGTATTACAAGACTCATGCAAAAGCATGAATACTAAGTTACAATGAGCGACTATATATACTACTATCTACAGCTTGTTATACGTAGATAACATGCTGGAACTTACTACTAAACAAATACTACATAGCTAGAGGTAAAGTATCTTAGATAAAGTATTATCTACGATAAGGTAGTCATGATAGGTCCATGACTTACCTTTTGGTCACCTACTAAAGGTGGTGACTGTACCAACTAAGGAATGGTGAACAGTGAACAAGAGTGAGGTCAATCACATGAACATGGAAAGCATCTTGCAGTGAATCAAAGTAAGCAACAAGTGTCAGTCGGACCACGCTTTGTCCACTGGTTCATATTGTGATTCTTCGGAAAGTAAAACGGCTTCGGAAGAATAAGTTCTTCCGAATCATTTATACTTCGGAAGACACAGATTCTTCCGAGGCTTTGTCTTCGGAAGACTTTGTCTTCGGAAGACTTGTCTTCTAAGTTTTACTTCAGAAGAAGATCTTCTAAGTCTTGGAAGACTAAGTTCATCCTTTGGAAGTTCTTCGGAAGATCATCTTGTAAGCTTTGGAAGTTGCAGCATTACCTTCGGAAGACGTCTCTTAGTTGTACAGATTTCTTCAAAGTGTTGTTTTGGTTGCACCAGCCTAAATAGATCCAAGAAACTCCCCCTAGGCTGATGCTACCAAAACTATACTTCCTTCTTCAACTTTTAACTCCTCTTCAGTTCTTGCCTTTTGTTCAATTCAGTAAGATGATGGCTGTCAATATGTCTTCTGATATGAGCAGCTATTATGGAGTTAAATGGATTGGTGAATGGTCTCTCTGCTAACTTAGCAATATCAAATCTGCTCAAGTGTAGCAGAGATAAGGCATTGAACCTGTTTACCTCTCCATTCTCCCTCTCCATAACAAAGTTATGAGAAGGTTCATCAAATCTCCATTGGACAATGTTGTTTCTAGGAATGAGGGGCAAGTTTGGCAGTCTGTCCCTATTCCTAATGTCCAGTAGGATTACCAATCTTCTTCTTAGCTTATTTTCCTCTTCATTTAATGAATTAGAGTCTAAGGCTAAGAGATTGAGTGATTGGTGTAGCAGTCTCTCGGGGTAGATCAAGGAAGGCATTTCTTGTGAGGGAGCATGAGGATCCATCAATGTATTTTAATATGATGAATCCTTCCTCATAAGAGATGCTACTCACAGTTGAGCAGTTGATGAGTCTCCTTTTGATCTCCCCAATCTCTTCTAAGGTTAGAGTTTTGGATGGTTCAGAGGATGGTTTGGGTATTGATTAGGTTTTGGGTTGTAGGATGTGTAGTGGTGGCGGTTGTTAAGAGGCAGAGGAAGATGGCAAGGGTAGGGTAGATGGTATGGGTTCAAGGGTGTATGGTTCAGTGATGGGTTTGGTTTTGATAGGAAATGAGAAAGTATAGGTTCAGTTGTTGTTGGTTGTGGTTTGGGTGCTAGTTTGGGTTCCATCCTCTGTATCTCCTGAGATACCTCCTTCCTTTTTCCTAAGCAATGTTAGCTTTGATATCACTGACATGTCGTTGTAGGGTCTTCTCTGACATTGGCCCAACTTGCCTGCCAGTGAAGCCATGTGCCCTGAGATAAGCCAACATCCAGGCCTTATTCCCTGTTTCTTGCCAGCTGCAAGCTTGGCCTCCTCCTCCTTCTTCTTTCTCTCCTTTAATTTCTCCCTTGCAGCTCACTTTCTTTCCTTACTGATCTGATCATGTTCTATATTGACAAGAAGCAGGATCATCTCATTCTCATGAGGACTCAACTCCTCTGGGAATAACCTCTTAAGCATAAGAAGGCTATCCTGTCCATCCTCTTCTTTGTCATGGAGTTCAGCCTCTTCCTTCATCTTCTTTGCCTTCTCCTCTTTAGCTAACCTTGCTGCATTCTCCTTTTCTTTTTGTAGCAAAGTTGCTTCTTCCAACTTTACAAGCTCATCAAGTGGGAGTAGTAGCATTTCTTTGTTTGCTACTCCCAGGCTGATGAGCCTGTCAATCACCTCCAACCTTTTCTTTTCATATATAGACTCCTGAGTTGTTACTAATGCTTTGCTGCTTCTAGCCAACAACTTCTCAGTAAGGAGTCTACCTTTCCTTCTTAACTTGTTCAACCTCTCATCTTCCAGAATTTCTTCATCAGTCATCTTCCTTTTACCTTTGTAATCATGAGGAGATGCTTACTTTGGAGATTCTGGCTTTGGGGGTTAAGGTTGAAAAGACTGCGGTTGAGGTTGAGAAGATTATGGTTGATCTTGTGGTACTTGTTGGAAAATGGGAGTTGTAAGAAATTCCTCACTATTCATCTCAGAGGCTAGATCAAGGATAGCCTTTGTGAGAATCAGTTCATCAGACATAGATAATAATACAGCAATCACTTCCGCAGCTTGAATTTCTGCTTGGGAAGAGATTAATGTTGCACCATCTGTCCCAACTAAGACAGTTGTGGGCCATCAGTCCCTATTTCTCTTTCAAAGTGAATCTTAGGTTCCATAGTGACCTTAGGTTGACCAAATTCTACCTGAGTGGTAGGTGGTGCACTGAGCCTTTGAAACTCTTCTGTTCCAAAGTAGGTTATGGCAACATCAGGGGATGGTTGCTCAATTGAGGAGCTCATCAGGAACTGTGTGAACTAGTTATGAAGGCTGATGAGCATCCTTGGGTCCATTTGAAAATCAAAGGAGGTGGCTAAGGGAAAATGGTAGTAGATTACTTTAGTGGAGGGTATAGGGAGGATAAAGTTGTAAGAGCTAGAGATTGAGGTTCCTTAGTAATTTGAGGTTCCCTATGAGCTTGTTTCTATACATTCTCCTCCTTTTTGGTAGCATCATCTTGAGAAGTAGATGAGTTAGAGGAAGAACTTAAAGAAACCTAAGTTGGTACATGCTTGACAGACTTCTCAATCTATGTCTCAGCTAGTTTGGCCTTGAGATTTTCAATCTCAAGTTGCTGAGTGGCAGACCTGTTTTCTAATATCCTAACCTTGAATTCAAGGTTTGAGACCTTAGAGAGCAGGTACTCAATGGTGAGTTTCAGTCTTCCCTCATCTTCATGTGAAGAATCATGGGGAGATAAGACAACATACCTAGTATGTACATCCTCATCACTAGTAGTGGTTTCTTGGCACCCTGAATTCCTTTGCTCAATGATATCTCTTTTAGAGATGTCGATAGGCAAAGTTACCATAGACTCAGTCTCATTGATGTTACCACTATCTTGAGAGCTCAATGAGAGACTCTGAGTAGTGGCAGCTGAGCCTACATGAGTTCCTTGCACACCGGTGGGACTCACTCAGTTAGTGGTTGCTGATGTGGATCAGAGATCAGAGGTTCCATTTGGCTCTGTTGATCTAAAGAGTGGTGTGGTAGATCAACTTCATAGCTGTGAGGGAACATGAAATCCTCATCGGGTTGGGTTAAAAGGTCAGTGAAGGATATGGAGTATACCTAATGACCCAGGACCTAGGTCAACATCTAATGGCTCTAAACCAGTGATGTGGCTATCCCTTTTTGCCTGCTCAGAGGAGTATTGTGACTCATTCTAAGGGCTTGAGGTTTGGGTTATGGGCTCATAAGGTTGAGACTGAGGAGACTCAACATTGATATTGAGGTCAATGGGAGAGGAAAGTTGGATCTCTAGCTGAGTGGGAGCCTAGTGTTCCACTCTAGCCTTTTTAGGTTGAATGGAGGAAGCTTGTTCAATCAGAGTAGATTGAACAAGGGTTTGTTTGGAATATCTCTTGTAAAGGTGTTTGATAGGGAGGGAAGCCTTTGGTATTGAAGTGGTGATGTCTGGTGTGGGTTCATCACCTGTTGGTTGAGCAGGGATGTCACCAGGATCCGTTAGCTCAAGCATACCTGGAAGTAGTGGAGTAAACCATCAAGTAAAGTTGGTAGATACCTTCTTTAACATTCGAAAGATACCCGGCCTCATTTGAGGAACTACTAGAATTTTCGCATATTCTAGTCTATCTAGGTCCAATTCACAGTTGATGAAGTGTTGAATAAAGTGAGGATACATGTAGAATGTATTTTTGATGAGATTTCCCCTCAAATTATTCAACACAAACCTAGAGTAGTTGAACCTCAAGCCTTTGACCAACCCATGAACTAGACAGCATAGTTTATAAGGGATTTGATCCTATCCTCCTGATTTGTTAGACAGACTATGAAGGATGATGTGTAGTAAGAACTTCCAGTTGTAGGAGAAGTTAAATTTGTACACAGTGGACTTACTTACATCACCAACATATCCCAGTCTAGTGTAGGTGTCTTCCAAATCAGGTCTTGGGAATTCAATTGGAGCTCCAACATCATGAAGTTCCAAGTGTTCCCTGATGGTGGTTTCACTCACCACTATCTATTGTCCACAGACTCTCGACCGAATTACCCTTTCATTGTTGATGATTTCATTCTGACCATTTGTCCAAAATTTAGACATATTGTTATAGTAGATGGTAGGGTTCATTATGAGAGAAGGAAGGTATATCGATTGTGTAAGGAATTGAATGTTTGAGCAAAATCAATATCCACAGATGAATCAAGGATAACAATTTGGTTATGTTCAGGGTTAAGAGCCATTGTTTGAGAATTTTGAGAAGGAGGGAATTCAAGTTTCAAGAAGGTAGTGGAAACAGTAAGCTAGGGCTTTTACAGTGGTGAAGAAAGTAGAAAAGAGAATTGGAGACTTTTAAACATGGGGTAAAAGATCAAATCGATAAGGTGAAATGACACTATGCGGCCTGATTTGACAAAGGTGGTAAGGATGTTTTGTTAAAAATACCCCAACAATCTTCCATAAATCTTACTTTCTGCAGAGTGGACCCAAATGTTTCCATTACAATTTTGAAGTATTCTTCTGACAATAAATGCTTCCGAGAGAAATTTTAGGTTTCTCTCTCCTGATTATCTTCCGAAGGTAAATTTTTGCTTCCGAAGCAGAATTTGTCATGATGACTATTTTGCTTTCGAAGTAAGAAAAATGCTTCTAAAGAAGAAAGTATCCTTCAGAATGAAGGTGATCAATGATCAATTTATATTCCGAGGCTTAGACCTCTTCAGAAGATAATTCTAGATCAGAGAAATTTTCCTTAGGAAGAAGATTAAGAATCTCTTACGAGGGTAAATTTCTCTTCGGAAGAGTTTATACTTTAAAATTTTGAAGAGATATCTTATATAACAGGGCTTAGATTATAACTAGTCAACTTAGACAAAACATATTGTACAAATAATTAGTCATGTTTATCATCCTAATAGGCGTAATTAAATACTTAAATCTTTGTTCATCAAAGGCTTTGGTGAACAAATCAGCATATTGTTCATTTGAGTCAACTTTGGCTAATTTGATCAGGTTTTTCTCATTAATATCTCTAATGAAATGATACCTGATATTGATGTGCTTTGTCTTGGAGTGCTTGACTGGATTTTCAGTGATGGAGATAGCACTCTTGTTGTCTCTGTGGATAGGAGTCTCCATGAAGTTGAAGCTATAGTCTAACATTTGATTTTGAATCCATAACAGTTGAGCGCAGCAGCTAGCAGCAACAATGATTCATATTAGGATTACCAACATTGGTTCCAGTCGATGTCTGTCTTTCATTCAATGAGGACTGATTGAATGAATGAGTGATAGCATCAGTGATGTTTTGCTGTAAGATAGTATCATCAGTTGCCTGTTCCTCCAGATAGCTATCTTTATCAGCTTGGTGTTGAGAAATAGAGTTGTCATCTAATGAGGTTTGATGCTCATTTTGCTAACAACTAGTTGAAGCTCCATTGTTTCCTGAAATATTTAGACTTTCAGGACTTGCAGTGGTGGGAGCTTGTTCTTCATTTCTTCTTGAATAGTATGGAATAGGTCTGGGCAACTCAAATAGTTGATCATCATCAGAGTCACTTTGAGTTTTTGTTCCAGCTGAAACATTCTCACAAGATTGTTTAGAATAGTAAGGAAACAATTCTAAGTTGAAGATATGTTCAAGGCCATTCCCTTAACACAAGGAGTGTGCTCATTAACAACAATATTGGATGACTCCTCAAATTGTTGGTTCTTAATATTGTATACTCTATAACCTTTAGAGCTTGAAGAGTATCCAATAAAGATAACATCATCTGACTTTTCAGCAAATTTTGCCAAATTTTCCTTTGTGTTAAATATGGTGCATCTGCTGCCAAAGGACCTTAGAAAGCCAATGAATGGTGGCCTATTGTTCCATAACTCATAAGGAGTTTTTCCATGGGGCTTAACAATGAGAACCCTATTCTGCACATAGCATGCAGTGTTGACTGTCTCTGCCCAGAAAGTTAGAGGTAGTTTTGAATCAGCCAACATGGTTCTTGCAGCCTCAATAAGTGTCTTGTTTCTCCTCTCAGCAACACCATTCTGTTGTGGAGTTCTAGGAGCACTATATTGTCTGGTAATCCCTTTTGATTTGTAAAATGAGTCAAGAATTTGATTCTTAAACTCAGTCCCTTAGTCACTTTTGATTGTCTTTACCTTGTGATCAATTTGACTTTCAATCTTAAGAATAAAAGATTTTAATGTTTCAGCAGTTTCATCCTTAGTTCTTGTAAGGCCCCGTTCCCGGACACCTCACAGTTGGACAATCATCGCATCATTTCATACGTACTACATAATTTATAAGATAAGTAGCGGAACAAGTTATCAAAAACCATTCATTTCATTGATAAATACTATTGAAAAGTAATACAATGTTGTTAAATTACAAAAGAAAACATCCGTTAATCGCATTACAAAACAGCAACATTATTATGCGTGAATGGATGCCAGTCTTGCCTTGCCGAGTAGCCTCCCATATGCCATCCTCAGCAACCATTATCTGCCAACTGAAAATGCATAAAAGTCAGTGTTGCTGAGTGAGTTTTAGTTTTAATGTATCAAAATACTTTATATGTTTCGTACATAAAAGTACTCTTTACCTTAAAATACTTTCACACATGTTCATTGATTATCACACGTATTCATCCGTTTCGTACTTTATCCTTTCGTTCGTTTCGTACTTTATCTTCATCGTTTGTTTTGTACTTTATCATTATCGTTCATTTTCGTACTTTATCATTATCGTTTGTTTCGTAGTTTATCATTTCGTACTTCAACTGATGGTAACCAGATCGAAGGTCTATCCTCGAGAACCAACTGGCACCTTGGAGCTGATCAAACAAGTCATCAATCCTTGGTAATGGATACCGATTCTTTACCGTCAACTTGTTTAACTCCCGGTAGTCTATACACATCCTTATACTGCCGTCCTTCTTCTTCACAAACAATATCAGAGCACCCCAAGGAGAGATGCTCGGTCGGATAAACACTTTATCCATCAGCTCCTGCAGTTGAGCCATTAGCTCTTTCATCTCGGTAGGAGCTAATCGATACGGTGCTTTGGCAACGGGTTGAGCATCGGGTATCAGATCAATCTGGAATTCAATTTCAAGATCCGGTGGCACACCTGGTAAGTCTTCTGGGAAAACGTCTGAGAAATCGCATACCACTGGTACGTCGGACAGTTGTGGTACTGACGCGTCCACATCTTTTACATAGGCTAGATAGGCGCTACATCCACGTCTCATACATTTCTCCGCCACCGCCATCGAGATCACATTTGGAACCGTAGTAACACGGTCGCCATAAATCGTTACTGAACTTCCATCGGGCGCAACTAATTGAATCATCTTCTTACAGTACCCGATGTTTGCCTCATAGGCTGCTAACCAGTGCATCCCTAGTACTACATTGAATCCACCTAGGGCATCATATGTAATTTAGCAGAAAACCTATGACCTTCTAGTTCTATGGCATAGTCCTTTATCATATAAGTAATTCTAGTGGACTTACCAATAGCAGTTTCTACATCGAATGGCTCACTAATACTTCTACTACAAACAGACAACTTATCACAGAAAGTAGTAGAAATAAAACACCTACTAGCACCAGAATCAATAATACAGAGGCATAAATTTGATTTACTAAAAACATACCTGACACGACATCGGGATTCTCTCTGGCTTCCTCCCGCGTCATCGTGAAGGCTTTAGCGCTTGCCGTCTGCCCTCTTCCCCCGGCTTCTTCTTCGTCCTGAACATTTGGCCCATGCTTCTTGCAGTCCCTACTCACATGGCCCTCCTTGCCACAGTTATAACACCGGATATCTCCACACATCTTCGCCACATGACCGGGCTTCCCACATTTGAAGCGCACATTCAAACCCCACTTACATTCACCAGCGTGCTCTCTCCCGTATTACCACACTTCTTTATCCCCAAACCAGATGACACCATCCTTCGGTCTTCCACTTTCCTCCTTTTGTTGTTTGGAGTGAAACCATCCACGTCCAAACCTCTTCCTGCCCCAGCTTCTGTCACCATCACCCATCTTCTTCACCTTGACCACTGCCACCTCCTTCTTATCAAACAACCTACGCACTCAGTCTACCACCGAGTGAAAGGTACCCGCCGGGCAGCGATCAAATGCCTGCGATATCAGCTGACAATCCCTAAATGTACTTCTTTATCTTTTACAACACTAGCGTCACCTAATCCGGCACCAGTCTCACCATTTCGTTAAACTTAGTGGTGTACTGCTGGTGTGTCATGATGCCTGCCTCTAGCTGTTGGAACTCCCTCTCTATCTTGTCGAGTTCCTGGTGAGGACAGAATTCCTTGATTACCAGCTTCTTTAGTTCTGGCCATCTCATCTTTCCAATGGCCCTGCTACCCTCGGCCTAGACAATGTTGTCCCACCAGCATAAGGCCGAATCCACAATCGAGTGGGAATAAACTTCACCTTCTGATCTTCTCGACACTCGCTGATATCAAGTACGTCTCCATCTCCGTCACCCATCGGTGAGCAGCAGCAGCATTGTCATTCCCATCAAATTTTAGGGGCTTGAATCTCTGAAATGCCTCATAGTTACAACCATATGCAGTTTCCTGCACAGCTTCTTCCTCCTCCTCATTCGAGACAATCGGCTCGGTCTCTGATCGCTCCATTTCCTCCCTTCCTGTGGTCCTTCTCCTCTCTTTCTTCTCGTCCTCTCTTACCGCCTTAATAACTTCAGTCACTACAGACGACAGTATCGTCTGCATGACTTGGTGCACTTCCTCTACCACCGCCTCCTTCACCAACGCCCTTAAGTTTGCACTCTCATCACCACCTTCCTGGTGATGCATCTTGGGCTCTTCACGGGCCCTCAGTAGTCTTAGCCTTTTTCCTAGTGACACACGGTTCAGCACCACGTCCTACCTGCACTCCACCCTAGAGGCCTTAGACGATCTACCTCCACCCATTCTCTAATCACTATAAGATTCAAACACTAACACGTTCATTCAACGAATAACTCAGTTTATGTTAAGTATAGTAAGTCCCTACTTACAGTGGCCAGTTGTGATTAGCCACTTACTTTACTCTTTCTACCCCGAGCATTTCCTATCCTGACTACATCAATATCTAAATATCTACTATAAGCATATAATCAAATAGTGCACGCATATAACTTCAATTAACCTTGAGAAAAGAAATACCTGATGGCACACTCGGGCTGGCATCCCTTTCCTTTGGTCCTGTTCTCAGTTTAAGATTAGGTTTTAAAAATATTTTACCTAATTCACTTAAACTTTAGCTCTAATACCAACATGTAAGGCTCAGTTCCTAGGCACCTCACAGTTGGACAATCATCGCATCATGTCATACATACTACATAATTTATAAGATAAGCAGCAAACAAGTTATCAAAAACCATTCATTTTATTGATAAATACTATTGTTAAGTAATACAACGTTGTTAAATTACAAAAGAAAACATCCGTTAATCGCATTACAAAACAACAATATTATTATGCGTGAATGGATGCCAGTCTTGCCCAGCCGAGTAACCTCCCCGCGTGCCATCCTCAGCAACCATTACCTGCCAACTGAAAATGCATAAAAGTCAATATTGCTGAGTGAGTTCTAGTTTTAATGTATCAAAATACTTTATACGTTTCGTACATAAAAGTACTCTTTTCCTTAAAATACTTTCGCACATGTTCATTAATTATCACACGTATTCATTCGTTTCGTACTTTATCCTTTTGATTGTTTCGTACTTTATCTTCATCATTTGTTTCGTACTTTATGATTATCGTTCATTTCGTACTTTATTATTATCGTTTGTTTCGTACTTTATTATTATCTTTCATTGATTCTAGATCCTGACAAACTTTTCCCCCATCGTGGCCCGAAGCCACCATTCTAGGCACAAAGCCCTATTTCTAACTGGCACAAAGCCGTATCATATCTTGGCACAAAGCCTGGGGTCGAATGACAAGGATCTCGTTTCGACTATGGGTTCAGTCACCAAGACTGATCCCCCTGTGTGCGAACCCTCACGGATTAGTCAAAATAACACATTATAAAACACACAGTTGAGCTAACAACTCTCAAAGAGTTATGATCCTCCTTTAAATCTGCTTGCAAGCCTTTTCTTTCTTTCATTATGTTTCACTTTTCATCTTTGTTATCTTTCACTTCGTTATGTTATACTTTACGTTCATTCACACATATGTCATACTACGTAAAGTCATAAATTACACATCATGCATATATACACATCATTACATATCTATGCACAAACCATCCCATATTCATGCTTAGAATAGTCCAAAACAGTCCATAAGTCAAACTAGGGTCAAACCCTAAAATTCTGTTTTTCCTCAAAATTTCAGAAAAATTTTCTAAGTGTTGGGCACATGGGAACTAGGGCGCATGAGGACTGTTTGGGCGTTTCTCCACTATGCAGGCGCATGAGCCTATACTTGACCATTTCACACTTAGGCGCATGAGTCCCTTGGGTGCATGGGCACTATTTAGGTGCATGACCCTATACTTATGCGTATTAGCCAAAACCTAGGCGCATGATGCACTGTTTAGGCGCATCAGACTACACTTAGAAATTTCCAAGGCATTTCTAGGCGCATGACTACTATTTGGGCGCATGACATTACTTACAATTTTTCCAAAGAAATTAACTAGGCGCATGGGCCCTGTTTGGGTGCATGAACACCGGCACATATGTTTCTAACACATTTTAAGTCCCAAATACCAATTCAACCTGTTCTAAGCTTAATAAACATTCTAAACATCATCCAAGTATGAACAACCATAAAACATCCAAACTCATACACATATACATACGGTTATATACATCACAATCATAAAAATAGTTTTGCATGCATTTTCAGCCCCGAAAATCTTTAAAACATGTAAAATATGGGGTCTAGAAACTCACCTTAGCTGCTTTCAAGTCTCAAACTCTCCAACTTGAACTTTTTCAGAGAATTCGAACACCTCGATGTGTCTAAAACACACATACCTGAACACACATACACATAAGAACATATATTATCAGTTTCTTAGTCAAAACACAAACAAAACCGAGCCAATTATACAAAATTTACTTACCAATATCAAGTTTAGCTCTCTCTCTAGAACCGAAGAAAGTCTGCTTTTCTTCTTCTTTTTCTATTTAGGTCAACAAAAGCAGATGGGATGGAGGCTATATGGGCGGCCATACCCATAATACAATAAAATAATTTGACTTTTGTGCTTTTACACATAGCCCCCATCCACTTTTGTTCATTTTACTTTCTTTCAAGATGCTTTTCCTTTTCTTTTCTTATTTTTTCTTTTCTTTTATTCGAGTAGAAATTTCAGGTGTTACAGTTCTTAAGAAGAATACCCATGTAAATCTAGTGATATCATCAACTATCACAAGGCAATATGATTTCCTTCTAATGCTTATTATATTTGTAGGACCAAAAAATCCATGTGCAGTAAGTGTAATAGAGTAGTGATATAGTTAACTTCTTTGGATTTGTAGGATGCCCTGTGTTGCTTCCCTTTCAGACAAGCAACACAGTTGTCTTTACATAAAAACTCCTTCTTAGGCATACCACGCATCAAGTTATTCTTAGACAATTTATTCATTGTCTTAAAACTAACATGACATATTTTTTATGCCAAAGAGTTGACTCATCACTATTAGATTTGGAAAGAAAGCATGACACTTCACCCAGTGGGAAAGCGTTGTTCATATCTAGCTTGTACATATCCCTTTTCCTGAGAGATCTAAGAAGCACTAATTCCTTAGGAATTGTCATCCCGGGTTTGAGTATAATGCACTCAAATTCTGTGAAAAGCATTTGATGCTTTTGATCACAGAAATGAGAAACACTCAAAAGATTGTGTTCAAGCTTTTTGACAAAGTGTACTTTGTCAACTGTTAACTTACCATTGGACAGATTACCTATACCATAAATGTATCCTCCGGCTTCACCTTCAAACTGAACAGGACCTCTATCAAAATTTTGAAATTATTAAAGGAGAGATATGTTCCCTGTCATGTGCCTAGAGCATCCACTATTCACAATCCAATGTTTCCATTTTTATCATATGGATGTCCCTACACAAAAGGTGAAATAGATAATTTTTACTAGAAACCCAAGCCTTGTTGGTCTTGGGTTCTTCCAATGATGATAACATTATTGAACCAAAGTGTAAGCATGGAGGTTCAATAGTGGTTTAGGAAGAGGAGGTTTGGGCTACAGTATCTTCTCTGATCTTCCATTCCATCATTTGGTTGATCAATGAAGATGAGCTTGATGAAGCTTGGGCAGCAGAGCATTCTTGAAGCTTCTTTTTTTTTCAGAAGAAGCTTTCACATTCTTCTCTTTCGAAGCAGTCTTTTTCTCGAAAGGTTGGGAAGGGGCCTTTTTGTTCTTTGGAATTTCCTTTGGTTTGTCTTCCGAAGCTATTTTCCTTTCAAAAGAAGATATTTCTTCCGAAAGAAACTTGGCTTCAGAAGCTTGCTTCCTTTCTTCAACATTTGAACCTTGTTGTGTGGTCCAAATGTTAGGCCTTCCTTGGTTGCTCCTCTCTTAACCCTGTTTGCATAATGTGTGCTTACAGGATTGTAGAAATAATCTTTGGCCATGATTATGCAGGCCACACATTATGCACTCAGTGTTGGCTTTGGTGGGATATGCATCCTGTTATTTATTACTTTTCTTGTTCTCTTCACAGCTTTCCCTTTCTGCTTCAGATCCTATAGTAGGATACGGAGTACTGGTACTATACTCCTGTCCTGAATCTGAGCTTCCAGCCACTTGGAATCCAGTGAAATGAAAACACCCTTTTGCCTTGGGTCAATTTTCATTTTGGACTCAGCCACCGTCTTAGCAGTTCTTTTGGCTGCTTGAATCTTGTTCTTTCTTTGTTTGGTGGTCAGAGATTTGTTCTCGGCTGAGGGGATAAGGTTTTCTACCTGGTTCTTCTTGTGGTGGTAGCGGTAACCATTGTTACATCACTCTTCTTCTTAATGAATGGTGGGTCAACAGTTGGAACCTCTTGCTCGTTAGTACCATATCTTGGTTGTCTAATAGACACATAGGAGTGCGGTGGATCAATTTCATTGGTTCCCAACCCACTCTTGTTTTGATAATAATCCTTTGAGTGAGAGGTTGATGCAACAATGTTATTGAAGTTATGTTACTAGATAACATACTTCTTTGCTTCAACCTCAGCTATTACTAGTTGGGCTTCAGCCTCAGTCAACTTTGAAATTAAGTCTTTTATTTGAGCCCTGTAGTTGGAGGGCTCATGTTTTAAAGTAGATGTAGTGTTTTCTAACTCTTTAATTTTTCATTTGTAGTCAGATTCTACTCTTTTAAAATCAGCTTTCAGTATGTTTAAAGACTCAATATCAGACTTAAGTTTCAAGTTGTAGTCGTGGTACAACTTAACCTTAGCTACACAGTCAGGAGTACAAAGATGTTCATATACCTTGGTATCATTTGTGCCAGCCATGAGAGCTTGAGCAAGAATGACATCTTGCACCATAAAGCTCCAGTCAACTTCTTGAGCAACAGCAGCGGTTTGCTCTGTTGGCTTGGTTGCAGCTTGTGTGGTAGCATGATGTTGGAAGGCTTGACCCGCTCCAGGATTGGATCTTGAAGCTTTTCATTCCCTTGCAAAGTGACCAAGTTGGTTACAGTTATAACACTTAGCCTTTGCCTTGTCAAACCTAAATTAGTTGTTTGCTGGGTTTTGAGGGAATTGCCTTCTAGTTCTCTTGTAGAATTTCTTTGCTCCGTAGGTAAGGAGGTCATTTGCTAGATGATGTCCATGTACTCAACATCATCCGGGCTAAAACACTCCAGATCATCAAAACAGAACTAGAAATCACCGGAGTGGACCTTGTTGAGCTTGTTGACACTTAGGTGTCTCAGGGAAAGTGATGTAAGGCCTAGATGAGCATGATGGCTGCTGGTTGTAGGTTAGGTACATCTAGGGCTGTTGAGTTCTTGGACTTTCAGCAACATGTAGAGCATTGCTGACAGGAGGGGTTGAGCTGCCATTCATCTACCGCTTGTTCAGATTCTCCATCTCTATACGGTATCCATCAAGGATTCTATACAGTTCAGTCATA
Organism: Flaveria linearis; assembly: GCA_024085815.1. Taxonomy (NCBI): domain Eukaryota; kingdom Viridiplantae; phylum Streptophyta; class Magnoliopsida; order Asterales; family Asteraceae; genus Flaveria; species Flaveria linearis. The sequence goes on along the minus strand of CM044014.1, from coordinate 50,551,633 downwards.
GTGAGTGTTCCAAGGTTTTCAGATCTCTTGATAGAAACATAATAGAAAGTCCATTCATGAGGAATAGCACTCATGAATTTCCTTACTATATCTCTTTTCAAGAGTCACACTCATGGACAGCAGAGATGCTATCAAATCCATATACTGTAGGATTCTATATGCCCAAGACACGTAGAATATTGATGCGGTTAGTACGTTATGATCCAAGTCGGGTTATACCCAATAACAAGCTTAGCAAACACCAATTAATATTTAATTGATGATATAATCATGCAATTAAATATAAATACACCAATTTAAAAAATGGGTTTTCTAAATAAGTTGCATATGAGAAGGAACAACTTATTAGAATATTTTGTTCAATAATATTATTTAAAGTGTTATTTAATTAAGTTAGATAACAACAAATAATAATGAGAATGTATAAGTTATACAATTAATGGTTAATTGTATAACTAGTCACAAGACTAGTTTAAATGATGTGTGTGTTTGATTTAAAGGGGGAAAACCCTTTGATCTAAAATTTTCGGTCGCCCCCTCTAATTATTTCATTGGTTCTTTGTTTTGGAAGATACACACATCATAACTTCTCTTGGGGTATTCATTTTCCTCCCATCTCTCAACACATGCAAAATTGAAAAGTTCTCTCTTCTCTCTAAAAACTCACGGCTACAAGCAGCAGCAAAGAGGGTTTTAGGAGCTTTTCTTGTGGTGTTCTTCCTAACAAGAAGGTGCTTTGCAAAGGGCTTGGGGTATACAAGCTTGAGGGGTCCTTACCTTGGAGCCTTGGCCGATTTTAAGCATCCAACACTTCCTTTTGATCGATTTTGCTGCTGCTGAAAGGTAGTAATCATAGCTCAATGTAGCTGTGGTATTATGTACATTTACATGTGTTCATAGCTTGCTTATTCACATATTATGATCCTTTGTTATATGGGTTTGTTTTATACACTAATATGGTCACCTAATGAACATATTTTTCAGCTTATAAACAAGTTTATAAAGTTGTAATTCCTCTGCGTTTTCAGAAAGTTTAAGAGGTTAAACTATGATTTTATGTTCTAACAAACCCTTCAATGGCATCAAGAGCCGGTTATATGGATAGCTTGCTTGTTCTTGTCCTTTAAAATCGGTTTTAAAGGGTGATTATCAACTCATTAGAGGCTGATTTTGGTTGATTCAATAAAACCCATGTCTTTCAAAGTTATATCTTCATGCTTATGATTAAACTTTGAAAGATAGGAATGTCAATTAGTTGATAGTTTTGGTTGTTGTTTGTTTGGACAAACAAACCCTAATTTTCAGTTTATGTTGACTGAAAATTTGGGGTTTGATGGGGTTTATTTTGTTTATTGAATGATATTGATGATTGTTCATATGATAGTGCATAACCTAGCTTAGACCTTGTGTTGTTTTGGTTTGGATTGAACGTATTTATTTGATTATATTTATTCAATTGGGTTGTAAAGTTTTGTGCTTATATATTGTCTATTTATTCATTGGGATGTAATAATAGATTAGGAGTATTTTTCTTTACTAGAAAATATGTATTAGGATATATATTTTGGAAAAGAAGATGCTCGGGAAGGAAGCACAAGAGGAAGACACAAAAGGACTTGAAGCATATGGATGCAAGTTCAAGTGGGGTCTATGAAGACCTCAATTTTGTGTTGTATTCAACCCTTAGAAAATACCAAATGACCACACTTGTGATGGCAAACAAGTGTGGTCACAATAGTAGCTATGGTTATACACATTGTGGTTGTTTATATTATGCTTGTTTGATTATGATTTTATGAATGATTGTATAATATTTGGATATGATAAACAATCTATAAAAATGATCTTAACAAGCTAGTATAAAATGGTTCTAAATCATTAAGTGTTGATAAATGGTTATTAAAATGATTAATGATTACATAATAAATGGGCTTTGTTAAAAGGACCATAGTGTCACGGACTGATCTCTTCAGCTCACGTGCGGCACTTAGATTCGTTCTAAGTCAGCCTTCTTGATCTCGGGTGGATGGTTTATGCAGCGGAAGTCTTTGTAAGGGAATGTTAGATTTATAGTGCGCAAGTAAGATGCTTGTGGTGTATGTTTACAACACAAGTAATAAGCTTGTATTACTACAAATACAAGTACAAGACTTTGATGTTACAAGGAGCTTAGGTGTGTGCAAATGATGCACCACCTTCCTATTTATAGTGGTTACAAGAATTCGAGAGTGTTCTATATCTAGATGCATCTATACATAATATCTAACCCTAGATATTTTACATGGAACTATCTAGCTTCATTCATGATATCTTCATACTGAATATTATAGTGTTTTCTAGAGATTTCTGGGGTCCTTTAGTGCTTCACAAGTTGCCTCTTCATAGCAGCCATTTAAGCAACGTTTTCTAGTGTTGTGTGGAACGTTCTAGAGTCATCCAATGTTGCTATGTTGCTGCAGAATTGTGTGGGCTGTTCCGGAGTCTTCCGGGCAGCCTTGTTGGTTTCACAAGCGCCCCTAATTGATAAAAATTATGGTGTTGCGATCTGCGTTTTGACGGGTTGTGACATTCTCCCCACCTAATGTCACGACGTCCTCGTCGTGTTGCCTTGATGCCCCATGAGTTGTCTTCATGAGTTTTAAATAGATATGGTTTTGCCTCGACGTCTTGTATCCGGTTCCAAGGAAATTGTGTGCACCTGATCTCCCTTGATGATGTACATGGTGTTTATGAATGTTACTGGGCAGGCTTTTGCTTTTCGAAAGAAATCCATCCCTAGCACGATATCATAGTCGTCTAGTGGGACGACTGAGAAGTGCAGCTTGCCTGTCCATGTACCAATCTTTGTTTTTACACCCCATGCTGCTCCTTCTATTGGTTTGGTGTCTCCCTAGGCGGCCTTGATCCATCCTTCTTGTGTGGTGATCCTTAAGCCAAGTCTTCGAGCCTCTTTAGGTGAGATGAAGTTGTGGCTTGCTCCGGTCTCAACCAAAGCTTTCACAGGTTGCCCTTTTATTTCCATGTTTACGAACCAAAGTCCCTTTGATTCAGTCTTCGGGTTGTCTCCGGTTATGGTATGGTTTGATTGGTTTGCCATCACCAAGGACTTGCCTTCAACTGTACTTAGTGCATTAAGTAGTTGAAGTTGCATTGTTCCTAGACGAACCTCTTCTGGTTCTGATGGTTCATCATCAGATTTGATCAAGGCTGTAAGTTTAGCCTTTTTCGGACAATCCCGCGTATTGTGCGATCCATCGCAAAGGAAACATCCTTTGATCATTTGTACCTCCTTCCCATATCTTGGTGGTCATCGATTATCTTCTCTTTGATTTCGATTTTGGTTGTTATTGTGGGTTCTCGCTCCCCCACCTTTTTCATCGATATCCTCCATAACGACGGGTTTTTGTGATCGCCTTTCATTATGGTCGATCAGGCTTTCAGCAACAACGATGGCTGAGGACAAGTCTTGAACATTTCTCCGTTCAAGTTCTGTTCTTGCCCATGTTTGTAAGCCATCGATGAAGTATATGAGAGAGTCCTTTGGTGACAAGTCTGAAATTTCTAGCACAAGGGTAGTAAAATCTTTGACGTAGTCCTTGATGCTACCCTTTTGTTTTAGATTACAAAGCCGAATCTTTGCTTCGTGTTCAGCGTTTTCCGGATAAATTGTTTCTTGATTTCTTTTATGAAATCAGTCCAGGTTTGTATGGTGCACGTACCTTTATCAATCTCCATGTGCTTTCGTCGCCACCATAAAGCTGCGATCTCCTTCAAGTAAAGAGTCACCGTCTTGATCTTCTTGGCGTCATCGACAATATCGGCGGCCTCACAGTATTGTTCCATCTCCCAAAGGAAGTCATCCACAGCCCTCGCCTCTCGTTTACCAACGAATGGTGATGGTTTGGGGATGTCCACCTTTGTAGAGGCATGGATTATGTTGTCACCTCCGGTTGCTAGTGCGCGCTTGCAAACACTTAGTTCGGTTTGCAAGTCTTTGATTTCCCTCTCGAAGTTAGCTTTGAGTTGACCCAACTCCTTTGTGAATGCCTCTTCCATCTCCTTTCTTATCAAGGAGAGGGCAAGTTTGAGATCGCTTCTCATTTCATTGAAGTCATTGCCTAACGACTCAACATGTTGCAAAGAGTTGTAGGTATGTGTTTTGAAGCTATCGACTTCAGCCTTGAATTCATCTATTTCATTTTTGAATTCAGACAACGCTACCTCGACATCTTCAACTCTTTTGTCCATGCTTGCAACCAAGTCTTTGGACATGCTTCGAGTTCTCTTGTCACCTTTACGAGCCTCCTTCCGTCCACGGGTCTCGTCTCCGGCAACGCTTGCGACTACAACCTTCTCTAGATTAGATGCCATCCCAATGAGTCGACCTGGCTCTGATACCACTTGTCACGGACTGATCTCTTCAGCTCACGTGCGGCACTTAGATTCGTTCTAAGTCAGCCTTCTTGATCTCGGGTGGATGGTTTATGCAGCGGAAGTCTTTGTAAGGGAATGTTAGATTTGTAGTGCGCAAGTAAGATGCTTGTGGTGTATGTTTACAACACAAGTAATAAGCTTGTATTACTACAAATACAAGTACAAGACTTTGATGTTACAAGGAGCTTAGGTGTGTACAAATGATGCACCACCTTTCTATTTATAGTGGTTACAAGAATTCTAGAGTGTTTTATATCTAGATGCATCTATACATAATATCTAACCCTAGATATTTTACATGGAACTATCTAGCTTCATTCATGATATCTTCATGCTGAATATTATAGTGTTTTCTAGAGATTTCTGGGGTCCTTTAGTGCTTCACAAGTTTCCTCTTCATAGCAGCCATTTAAGCAACGTTTTCTAGTGTTGTGTGGAACGTTCTAGAGTCATCCAATGTTGCTATGTTGCTGCAGAATTGTGTGGGCTGTTCCAGAGTCTTCCGGGCAGCCTTGTTGGTTTCACAAGCGCCCTTAATTGATAAAAATTATGGTGTTGCGATCTGCGTTTTGACGGGTTGTGACAATAGGGTATCTTGTATTTGAAAGCATGCAAATACAAGTACATAGAGTTTTCTAAACTAGAATTATAAAATCTCTAAACATTTGACAAACAAGTTTAACACCATCCTTTTACACAACACTTGAGTCATTTGGAAACTCTTAATGAGATAAAGGTCATCTAACCATTTAGAGGGAACTTGTCACTTAAGGCGGGGATACCACATTGGTGGGATAAAGGTCACCTAACTACTTATGTGGGTAAACTCACACGTGTGTGCAAGTAGGGTAACTTGATTTGCAAACCATGTTAAATGGATCACCTACAATATGGTTTTCAAATGGTGTTGATGGGATTAACATGCCGACTTTACATATGATGTTTGAAGTCGATCCCATACATCTAGAAGTTGCAAATGGTTGCAACCGTCAATCGTTGACCATCTTATTAATTTAAATCGTGGGATAAAGGTCACCTAACCACAATTTAAATGTAATGTTGGGTTCTAGATTTTAATATAAAAATGACCTTAAAAGCCATTAATTATTAAAAATAGCAATATCGAAAATACTAAAATAGATCTTTGTTAAATTTTGTAGATGGCCACCAATAATGACAGTCATGATAACTCATCCGCGTCCACCCAATCATTACGAGCGATCCTCCAAAAGGAACTTCTAAATCATAATAATTTCATTGATTGGTATCGAAACTTGAGAATCGTTCTCAAGCAAGAGAGAAGATCATATGTTTTAGACGACCCTATCCCCGATCAGCCTACTGAGGATGATGAGGAGGCCTACAACGATTGGTTGAAGTACACTGAGGACTCCGTCCAAGTGTCTTGTCTCATGCTAGCGAGCATGACTCCGGATCTCCAAAAGGAGTATGAACATCACGGAGCTTATGATATGATAACCCAGCTGAAGGAAACGTTCCAACAGCAAGCAAGGGTTGAGCGCTTTGAAACGGTTCGAGCACTCCATGCATGTCGTATGGACGACAACCAATCTGTTTCATCTTATGTACTTAAAATGAAAAGTCATATTGACCACCTCGAGAGGCTTAATTGTCTCGTCTCGAAGGAATTAGCCACGGATTTGATCCTAAATGGACTTACCAAAAAGTTCGAGACATTTGTGTTGAATTACAACATGAATGCATAGGACAAGAGCATTGGTGAGCTTCACTCAATGCTTAAAACGGCCGAGGCGGCCATGGGTAAAAGGGTTTTACCCGTTCTCACCATCAATGAAGGTGGGAACAAGAAAAGGCCTTATCCCGCACCCAAGGCAAAGGTTGCCAAGGGTAAGGGACCCGTTTGCGGAAAGGGGAAGGGGGTGGCAAGGATGCCACCCAAACCACAAGAGAAAAAGCAAAAGGTTGCTACTAATGACCCATGCTTCAAGTGTGGGAGATTGGACATTAGGCAAGGAATTGTCCTGTCCATCTCCAAGAGTTGAAAGCAAAGAGGGATGCCGGGCAGACCTCAGGTACAATATACATGATTCATATTGATCTTAATGTTACATTTTCTAACACATGGGTATTGGATACCGGATGCGGAACTCATATTTGCAATTTGTTGTAGGGGTTCAAAAGAAGTAAGGACTTCAATCAAGGGGATGTTAGTCTCTTCATGGGCAATAGAACCAAAGTCCAAGTTGAAGCTCATGGGGACTACATCCTAAAACTTTCAAGTGGCTTGGATGTTATTTTGAAGAATGTTTTGTATGCTCCTAGTTTGACTAGGAACATTATTTCTGTATCCCAATTAAGACATTATGATTATGTATTATTTTTATTGAAAATGATATTCATGTTTCTTTAAATGATGTGTTCTATTTTAAAGTTATTCCCATTAACGGTATTTATGAATTGGTTCTTGAAAATGCTTTAAATAGTTCATTGTACCAAACTAACACCAAGAAACTCAAGTTGGATTTGAGTGATGCCTATCTTTGGCATTGTCGTCTTGGTCATATAAACAAGAAACGCATACAAACACTTCAAAAGAATAGTCTTTTAAAAACAAATGAATGTGATTCATTTGATGTATGTGAATCTTGTTTACAAGGAAAAATGACTAAGGCACCCTTTAGTGGAACTAACGAAAGGGCAAAAGATTTATTAGGAATCATACATTCGGATGTATGTGATCCTTTTAAGCCAATGACTAGGAATGGTGAGAGATACTTCATTACCTTTACCGACGATTATAGTCGCTATGGATATGTGTACTTGTTAAGGCACAAAGATGAAGCTTTTGAAACGTTCAAAATCTTCAAGAATGAAGTAGAAAATCAACTCAACAAGTCGATTAAAGTTTGACAGGATCTCAGCCTCTCGTTTGATCAATCAGATTGGTTTGCAGCGGATTTAGCACGAAATTAGCAATTAAATCAAGAATACAAAATGTTTTGCATGTAACAGTACAAACATAGAGAGAGAGAAGAGTTCTGCGAAAAATTAATTTTTCTATTACTCAACACGTTTCGGCAATTAAAACAGCATGGTTCACCATCCTTTTATAGGCGGCAAAAGGATGGTGATGATGTCCTTTGACAGGACATCAACCGATTATTAAAATTACAACTGATGGAACATAAAACTACTGAAGATGTCAACAACTGAATCTTCTTACAAAAGTGTTCCTATCTTTTACAAGTACTGAAAAAGTAAACTACTGAAAATCCTACAACGACTGAAGAACAAACTCTTCAGTCGTTTATAACTACTGATACTATAACAGCTGAAGAACAAGCTCTTCAGCTGTTGTATAAACTACTAAAATAAAATTACAAAACAACTGAAAGGGAAAACCATCACAACAACTGAAGAAGACTTCTTCAGCTGTTGTGACAAACTCTGAATCTTCAACACTTGGTTCTTCAGACTTGGGCTTTAGATGATGTATCAGCTGATGACTTCAGTAGATGTCATCAGCTGTTGTCTTCAGTCTTTGTCTTCAGACGTTGTGCATCAGTAGATGATCTTCAGTTCTTCAGTTCTTCAGCTTTTGATCTTCAGCACTTGTCTTCAGTACTTGAAGTCTTCAGTACTTTAGATCCTTCAGCTGTTGTACTTCAGATCTTTGATCTTCAGACTTTGCTTCTTCAGACTTTGTCAGAAGAGCTGATGGAAGTCTTCAACAGTTGTTGCAATGGCATGTGGGACTTAGAGGTTTTCCTGATCTTGGCTCATTGGTTCTTTTGGTCCAACAAACTCCCCCTGAACCAATGCAGCCAAAACCTCTAATTATTTGTTGTCCCACTTATTGTTGGCAGAAATATTGGTCTATTTCCTTCTAGATCAGATTAGAAGTTGACTCAGATAAGCACTGGCCTGAGAGGTAGTCTCTAAGGTTTGATTGGCTGAGTATGGATGGGAGCTCTGTTTTGAGGAATTGGACACAGAGCTGTTGTCCCATCCATGAGATCTACCTCCCATGTACTAGCCGGTAGGATTCTCGAGTGTAGGCCTGAAGAAATATCATCTGCTCTTCTTTGGTTAGGTCTTCAGGCTCACCTTCGAACAACCCCTCCCGCCGTACAGCTCTGAGACATACTTGGCATGTCTCCCATTTTTGAGCTCAACTATTGTTACTTGCCTATATGCAAACTCATCTGGATGTTTTCCTTCTAACAGCAAGTTGAGCTCATCCCTATGGAAGTTCTCAAGCCTCTTATAGACCAACCCTTTCCTAATCACCTATTATCTAACATTGTTTGGGGTGATTGGTTGGCTCTATAGGCTTTCTCGAACTCCTCTACTATTTCCCAGGGTGTTATTACAAGAGCCACAGAGATCACTTCATCTACGATTCTCTTAAGTTGGCTCTTGTATCTCACAGGCATAGCCTTTTAAACTATCCTGTGAGCCACCCTAGGATCAGGCCAAGTCCTCACTCTTTCCTTTTCATATTGAAAGGTTTGTTTAAGAGTGAAGAGTCTCAGAGCCTCCTTCTTCATGTTCATGATAGAAGTAGAAGCAGCATATGATTTGTCAATACTTTTAGCATTGCCTCATCGTGTAATCTTTGCTGCTCCTCTTCTTCTAGTTTTACCCTCACAGTGTCCATCTGTGAGGTGGGAGTGATGGTTTAGGATTTGGCTTTTGGTAGAGAGATAACTGCTGAAATGGGCAGACTATCCTCCTCATCCTCCTCTTCTTCTTCTTCTTGCAACCTCAACACCCTTCTCTTCTTCTTCAAGGGTGGATCATTGGCTGCGGGTTTTGATGGTGAAGGGATTGGTTTTGTGGGTTTTGGTTGGGTGGTTGGTGTGGGAATGTTGGCAGGCACTGTTAGCAATCTAGAGATCAGAGATGTTTTAGTCTGTTTTGCTAACAGTGTCCTGTTCCCAGCACCGGCTTCTGAGAGGGCCTCAGCGACCAGTCCTTTGGTGAAATCACCAGCTGAACAGATCTTGGCGGCTATAGCCAAGATTCTGTCCCTGGTCCATGCTTTAACATCAAGGACTGGCCTGCCCAGATACTTCGAAATGAATCTACTCATAGCCTCGAGTCTCTTTTTGTCCTCTTGGCTATAAGTAGACCATCGGTGTTCGATCTCTCTCATTTCCATCTTCCTGAGCTCCTGAACTAGCATGGCAGTGTCCTTGTCAAAGCCTTGCCTGAACAGCTGCTCAATGGCAGAGTCCATTGATTTGCTCTGTTCAGCATCAGCCTCCTTGACAAGGGCTTCTAGATCAGAGTCAATCCTTTCTCCCTCCTTCTCTCCCTTTTTCTGATAAGTGACACTGAAATCCTTTTGGATTCCAGCCACTTCTATAGGCTCACTCTCCTCCCTCACTTTCCTCTTCCCTTTCTCCCTCACCCTACTACTCTCCTCAGCCCTCTCCCTCTCAACCACCACCTCTTTCTCTACCTCTAACTCCTCCTCTCCCTCTTCCTCTTAGCTTGCACTGATGTCTCCCCCTTTTTGGTGCATTGGTTGGGGTTTGACAATCAGCAAGCGCCTTAGTAACTGCAACCTCCACCAGGGGTTGGATATAAGTGGAAGCCTCTCATCAATGGTTTTAATACTATATCTGTTAGTATGGGTGTGATGAGAGGCAGGGATTTCTGGAGGATAGCATCCAGCTGCTCAGGGGGGTTCTGACCCTGAGAGCTAGTGCCAGAAGCAGGGGCTGGTGGCCGAGTTTGTGGGAGTGGCTCAGTGTTTGTGAGACCTTCGGGTGAAGGTGCCATCTGTGGGTTTGTGGTGGCAGATGGACTTCTATCTGAGTCATTTGAGCAAGCAGCTCTTTGAGTCTGCTTATCTCATCCTCCAAGATAGTATTTTGAGCAACTACATCAAAGAAGAAGCTCAGGTCATCATCAGTGTGAACTGAATCACCTGACCTCCAGACATTGTCAGGATGTACATGCTCTGAGTGTGGCTCAGAAATAGCATGTGCCCCTTGTTCATGGTACTGGGGACTTTCAGCCTCCGGATTGGGATCCATCATCGGCAGTTGCCTCTGGTGAGGTCTTATTGATGTTACCAGCTTCACCCTGCTCAGATGCTGATGCAGAGAAAGTGGCAGCCTCACCAGATTGTCCTATCTCCTTAGCCACACTGGGAGATTGGACTTGTGATTCTCTGTGCTGTGGGCTCCCACCGGCACTAGTATCCACCCCCTCTTCGGTTGGAGTCTCCCCAGTTGTGATGGGTTTCTGGGGAGAGGGTGGAGTGCTCAGATGGGTCAGCACTTTGGCTATCGCCAATGTAGGGCTTTGTGGGGCGGTCTCAGTGGTTGAGGGGCTTGAAGCAGTGTGCACAGGGAGAGGACTGTGCTTTTCAATGGCAGTCTTCTCAAGTGAGAGACCCCAGAAGTGTGGCTGCCCCAGAAGTGGTTGCAGCAGGCTCCTGTTGAGAGGAAACCTGTGCGGTTGTGGTTGGTGGAGTCGTGGTAGCTGCTGGGAGAATCGAACCAGCAGCCACATCCTGCATTTGTGTTGCAGGGGCATCCTCAGGGGACTCATTTCCCTGAGTAGCCTTTTTGGGCTTCTTTTTGGTTTTTGGTTTGGTGGGGACTTTGGATTTGGAGGTGGAGGCTGTGGGTTCCTGCTGCGTGGGTTTTCGCAGCCGGCCAGCCTGTTTTAGGGATTGGTCAGAGTTGTGCCTGGAGTATACCTCGGCTAGAACAGCCATGGCAGGGACCCAGTGCCAACAAGTCCCTCAGCCTGAAGCTGGTTCTCTATTATGGCCATGATGAACCGAGGATACAAGATCCATCGGTTAGAAACTGGTTTTGTGGCCATATCCTTGATTTCCAAAAATATAATATCTGTTAAGTTTAAAGGTTGTTTTTCAAGGATAGAGAACAATACCTGTTGCCACCTTGTTGACATCTGGTCCCATGAAGAGGTTTTGGGAGCCAACACACGTTCACCATATGAAAAATGAGGCGTTGGGGATCAGGGAAGTGTTTCTTCAACAAGGTTGCGGCGGAGAGGTCACCCTGGTAGTCGTTGGATGTGAAGGATAGATCTAGGGCGCCTTTGGGGTAGGAGGTTGGGTAGGTGGCATCCTCCACCTTTAGGGTTTGGCGCAAGGTAGCTGGAGTGATAACCACTGGGTGGTTGTTGACGGAGGACCGGAGAGAGACCTCGCCATCCTGCTCTCCGGTTTGGACGGTGATGTTCGTCCAAAACTCCGTCAGGGAGTCGGTGTAGATGGTAGGGTTCAAAAGGAATGCCGTTTGGTAAGGTGAGTCGTGCATCAGATCGACGGCATGGTGAAATTTCGGCCATAATGGCGATTTGGTGAGATGAGCGACACAGTTGTGTCGAGGTTTCAGTTGCATGGTCGCCTTAATGGTGTATGGGAAGTTCAGAGGTTTTGAAAGGTTAGGTCAAGTGAGGAGTAAATGCTCTGAACGTTGGGTATTTATCGGGTAGGGCAAAGGCTGAAAGAAAACTACTGAAGGTTTTGGTGTTAGTTATCAGTTGTTGTAACGACTGATGACGTGGTCTTAACCTTCAGTGGTTGTAACATCTGAGGACTTGGTGTTAGTCTTCAGTAGTTAAAACTACTGAAACCTTGGTTTTGTCCTTCAGATGTTGTAAACGGCTGAAGAGTTATTGTCAGTCTTCAGTAGTTATGAAGTACTGAAGACCTAATATTCTTCTTCAGACGTTGTAACAACTGAAGACTTGGTGTTAGCCTTCAGTAGTTGTGAACTACTGATATCAGTAGTTATGAACTACTGAAGACATGGTATTACTTCAGTTGTTGTAAACAACTGAGGACTTGGTGTTAGCCATCAGTAGTTGTGAAACTACTGAAGACATGGTTTTGTCCTTCAGTTGTTTGGGTGAAACAGCAGCTGTTGGCATCAGCTGATGAGAAATTACTCATCAGTTGTTTCCGTCAAATCAGTTGTTTCATGCTAGCCTCTACACTTACTCATCAGCTCTTTGGCTGACTTTCAGATGTTTCATTGACCCTTCAGCTCTTGTGAATATTTATGCCTTCAGCTCTTGTGATCAGATGTTCACAAGTGCTGATGAAATACTCTTCAGAGCTGGTGAACAAATTTTGTCTTCAGTACTTGTGTAAGATTACACATCAGTACTTGTGAGCAAAATTTGTTCTTCAGTACTTATTTATTTGAAAATCATACATCAGTAGTTGTAATCCACCTCACTACATCAGTTGTTTTCAATAAATAATGTACATCAGTACTTGAGTCATTTAGTTTTCAGTAGTTGTGAAAGAGCTGAAGACTAAATTACTCATCAGTACTTATATTTGACCTTTGCTCATCAGTAGTTGTGAAGTAAGAGCATCAGCATTGGTCAAATTACTCTAGCTGCAGCATACCAAGCCTTAGTACCAAATTTTGGAATGTAGCACTATCTAAGGGCTTAGTAAAAATGTCTGCAAGCTCATCAGCACTAGGCACAAACTTAGGATCAATCAGACCTTTTTCATAGCAATCCCTGATAAAATGATGTCTGATCTCTATATGTTTGGTCCAAGAGTGCTGGACTGGATTTTTAACAATACAAAGAGCTGAAGCACTATCCATTAGTAATGGAGTCTTAGTCTCAGTAATGCCATAATCCAGAAGTTGATTCTGAAGCCAGAGTATCTGAGAGGTACAACTTGCAGCAGCAATGTACTCAGCTTCAGCAGTGGATGTAGCAATTGATGTTTGTTTCTTACTCTGCCAAGAAACTAAACAATTGCCTAGAATTGGCAACCACCAGAAGTGGATTTTCTGGTGACTTTGCATCCTGCATAGTCACTATCAGAGAAAGCAACTAATTTGCAAGAATGCCCAATTGAATACCAAAGACCTAGTGATTGGGTACCTTGCAGATATCTAAAGTTCCTTTTGACTGCAATCAAATGGGATTCTTTAGGTGCAGCCTGAAATCTAGCACAAGCACATGTTGCAAACATGATGTCTGGTCTAGAAGCTGTAAGGTACATCAAGGACCCAATCATACATCTGTAAAGGGTTTCATCAACCGCTTTACCTTTCTGATCTACATCTAGTTGTGTGATCCGGCTCATGGGAGTAGAACAAGGCTTACAGGTTTGTAAATCAAACTTATTCAACAACTCTTTGGTATATTTGGACTGATGGATGAAGATTCCATCATCCTGTTGTTTGATTTGCAAACCTAGAAAGAACTGTAATTCCCCCATAGCACTCATTTCAAATCTTAGCTTCATGAGCTTTGTAAATTCATCACACAACTTTGGATCAGAGGATGCAAAGATGATGTCATCTACATAAATTTGAACAAGGAGCTTATGTTCTCCCACAGTCTTGATGAATAAGGTTTTATCAATGGTTCCTCTAGTGAACTTATTCTCTAGAAGAAAAGTTGAGAGTGTCTCATACCAGGCTCTAGGTGCTTGCTTCAGCCCATAAAGAGCCTTATCAAGCTTGTACACCCAATCAGGATGTTTATTGTCCTCAAAGCCTGGTGGTTGACACACATAAACCTCTTCTTTTATTTTCCCATATAGGAAGGCACTTTTGACATCCATTTGATAAACTTTAAAACTGTGAAAGGCAGCATAAGCTAAGAACAGTCTGATTGCTTCCAGTCTGGCCACAGGAGCAAAGGTCTCATCATAATCGATGCCTTTCTCTTGTGCAAACCCTTGAACAACCAGCCTGGCCTTGTTCTTGACAATTTGGCCCTTCTCATCTGTTTTGTTCCTAAATACCCACTTGGTGCCTATAGCACACTTACCTTTGGGTAATGGAACAAGCTCCCACACTTGCTGTTTCTTGAACTGAAGAAGCTCAAGCTGCATAGCTTCCACCCATCCATTGTCTCTTAAAGTAATATGATAGTTCTTTGGCTCTTGCTGACTGATGAAGAGAGCATAGAAGCAGAAGTTGGAATTGATTCCTGGTTGAAACTCCAGCATTGATATCACCAATGATTTACGATGTGGGGTGATTCTTGAGCTCTTGATAGACTATGATATCTGTGCAAGTGTTTGTAGACCCATCAGCAGCAACAGATGGTGATGGAGATTCCTGAAACCATGTAGAAGATGGCAGCTCAAACGAAGTAGAGCAAGCAGAAATCTCATCAGCATTTGTAGTGGATGGAGCTGCTGAGGCTACAGGAGCATCAGGTTCAGTGGACTCAGGCAGGTTGTCACTAAACCTGAAGAGGTGAGTACTGACTACATCATCATCAGTACCACCAGGTGGAGATCTGTTGACAGGCTCAACAGCTGGAGGTTGATAAGGAACATATTGCAGTATGTCCAGATCAAACAATTCCACAGGGTTTTGTGGAATCTTGTCCTTTGGAGATTCATTGAACTTAACATGTAGAGTTTCTTCAACCACCTTGTTCTACAGTTGAAGACTCTGAATGCCTTGCAAGTTGATGAATACCCAACAAAATACCCTGCATCCACCTTACTAGCAAACTTTTAGAGTGGGTTGCTAGTGTTGAGAATGAAACATGGACACCCAAAGGCTCTAAAGAATGAAATCAGAGGAGCCAAATGATGAAGAACTTCATAAGGAGTCTTCATCAACCTCTTATTCACTAAAGCTCTATTCTGTACATAGCAAGCTGTATTGACAGCCTCAGCCCAAAAGGTTAGTGGCAACCCTGAGTCAGCCAACATGGACCTTGCTGCTTCAATGAGAGTCCTGTTCTTTCTCTCCACCACTCCATTCTGCTCAGGAGTTCTACGAATACTAAACTGCCTTCTAATTCCCTTGGACAGGTAGAAGTCATCAAGTGTGTGGTTTCTAAACTCTGTTCCATTGTCACTTCTCACACACTTGACCTGTAGGGAATACTGCTTTTTACAAGTAACACAAAGTTCATTATAGTCTTGGTGCTTCATCCTTGGAGTGCAAGAAGAAAGTCCATACAAACCTGGAATAATCATCCACAATTACCAGGCAGTATTTCTTCTTTGCCATGCTCATCACTCTGACAGGACCAAAGAGATCCATGTGCAGGAGCTGCAAGCAGGCAGTGGACTTTGGTTCTTCTATTGAAGGGAATGAAACTTTGTGTTGTTTTCCTTTCAAGCAAGCAGTGCAGTCATCTTCACACTTGAACTCCTTCAGAGGCAATCCTCTAACTAAACCATGGCTTATCAGCTGATTCATGTTCTTGAAATTAACATGACCCAGCCTCCTATGCCATAGTGTAGACTCTTGAGGAGAGGCCTTGGAGAATAGGCAAGGATGGCCTTTTAGATCTATCTTTTTGGAAAGATCTAAGGCATACACTCTTCCTGTCCTGTTGGCCTTCAGGAGAGTGTGTTCATCCAATGCCTTGTCAATCAAACTCAGAACTTTGGATGACAGAATCCGACAGTTCTGGCTTGTGAAAAGGGCAACATGGCCTTTGTCACACATTTGACTGACACTCAAGAGATTGTACTTGAGATTCTCCACATGGTTAACATCATCAAACCTTATTTCCCCATTGGAAACAAAGCCTTTTCCGATAATGTAACCCTTTGCATCATTGCCAAAGGAAACAAATCCCTTCTTTCCTTGAGAGTAGTCATTAAGAAGGGAGTTGCTTCCTGTCATGTGCATGGATCCTCCACTGTCTACATACCAGATGCTTCTATGGCATGTTGAAGAACCCTGCAAACACAACCATGTGTTAGTTAGTCTTAGAGACCCAAACCTGTTTGGTTTTGGGTCTGTTTTCAACTACAGGTGCAGCACTAACAGGTGTGTTATGTGTGATAGCCTGAGGTGAAGAAGATGGTGCAGAAGAGGAACCTTTGGCTTGGACTTCCTTTTCTGTGGTTTCAACACAGGAGCATCTAAGTGGTTGACTCTTCCCACTAGTTGCTGAAGCATCATCACCAGCTGTGTCTGATTTTGTGATAAACCTTCAGCTCTTCAGACACATTGGAGTTTGCTGATGACGGATTCCTATGTTGTACCATCTTTTTCTGAGCAACCTCAGCTGTTGCCTGAGTAACCCCTACCTTCTTTTTAGATTTAGCTTTGGGCTTAGGGATTTCAGGCTTAGATGTTGCTAGTACAAACTTGGTTTCAAACTCATTCTTCATTTTATTGATGTCCTCATTGATTTTCTCCTTCTGGTTGAGTTTGAAACCCCTTTTTACCAGCAATCATCAGTAAGATGATTGAACAAGCCACATATCTCACATGGCTTCTTCTTCATCTTATGCTGATCATCAGCTGAAGAGGATGTAACTACTGAAGACTTGTTCTTCAGCTGTTTGCCATCAGTACTAGCAGTTTTCTTCCTAGTCCTTGCTTTCCTGGTATCCTCTTTAGCTGTCTTCAAACCTTTCCTACTGTTAGTTTTCTTCTCTTTAGTGCTAACAGTATTTGAGGTTTGAACTTCAGATGTTGTCACTTGCTCTCCAGTACCTTCAGTACTTCTAGTGACAACACCTGAGTTGATCAGCCTTTTGGTCATGTGACAGTCAGCATTTGAACCATCAGCTGCTGTAGCATCAGCTGATTGGTTTTGACAAGAGTTAATGCTGACTTCTATCTCTGATGATGCTGATTCAGAAGATAGTAGGTCACATGATGAGAAGAATTGGTTATTGCTCTCCCCATCAGATTCAACTTCTGCTCTTGAAGTGAAATCAGTAGGAGGAGCAGTGTGATTATAACCAATGCCAAACTTCACATTGAAAGCTGATTGCTTACTAAGAAGCATTTCAAAACCCTTGCATGATTGCACCCATCGATCACACTCAACTTGGGTGGTTGCAAGAGTTTCCTTGAGGTCTCTGTACTTCTCTAGAAGTACATCTTCCTAGCTTTATCATCTTTGATTTGGCATTTAAGCTTGTAAATCTCATCATTTTTATCTTTTAGTGCAGCCTCAAAATCAGCTTTTCTTTTGGAAATAATGTGCTCAAGCTCAAGATTTTTATCTATTAAAGCTACATTTGCTTCTCTAATAGAAGCAAATGCTGCTATGCATGATTCAGAACAAAGCTTGGCTTTAGCCTCAGTGGATACCTGAGATGAGGCATTGGATGATGACCCTCAGCAGAATCAAGGGCCATCAGAGCAAGATTTCCAAAAGGTTGGTCACCACCATGTTGACCAGCACCTTGGAGTAGTTGTTCCTGACCAGATAGCTCATCTGGTAGACTAATCCAGTCAACAACACTTGGGGTGAAAAAGCTGTGTTGTTGAGGTTGTGTGTGATGATCAGATTGGGAAGATTGAGGCTCAGGAAGAGCATGAGGTGGTTGAGCCGAGGGTGCTTGAGTTTGACTAGGCTGAGGCATGTAGTAACAGGGGTAAGGATATGACATATGACCCTGTGGCACAAAATAAGCGGGTGGTGCCTGTGCTTGTGATGGATGGCCAGAACTGGAGGAAGGTTGCCCTCTGTGCTGTGAGCTATTGCTGGGAAAAGTCACAAAGGGTGCAGAGGAGTTAGATCCAGATGATCTACACTCTCTTGAAAAGTGTCCAAGCCTTTGGCACTTGTGACACCTCAACTTGCTCTTGTCAAAACCAACTTTGGTTTTGCCAGAGAGTCCAGGGAATTTCCTACCAGTTCTCTTGTAGAACTTTTGAGAACGGATATTTATCATTGCCATTTGGTTCAAAATATCCATTTCTTCCAGATCATCATCTGGAATGCCCTTCAAGTCCTCCATCAGAAAACATAAGTTGTCACCACTACCTCCTGAACTACTAACACCAACAAAAGATTGTTCTGAATTGGTAGAGAAATCAATATGCTCATCATAAAAACTTTCTGATGAAGCATATTCTGACTCCTGACTTATCAAGGCAGCATTACCTTGGACAAAGTCATCAGCGAGCTTGCCAGAAGTGGACAACTTCCTCTTTTGCTCTATCTCTCTCTCAAAAGTGAGCAGTTTCCCATGAAGTTGGGTGAAAGATAGAGTTTCCAGGTCTGCACTGGAGCGTAGGACAATGGTATAAGTGTCTCATCTCTCAGGCAGTGACCTGAGGAACCTGTTGTTCATCTGGTTGTTGGAGTACTCTTGTTTGACCATCTTCAGCTCAGAGATCAAACAAGAGAACCGCTCAAACTGCTGGGTCAGAGTCTCACCCTTTCTATATGAGAATGTCTCATATTGTTGGGCGAGGATTTCCCTATTGTTTGCTAAGACCGAATCAGTTCCTCCAAATTATTCCTTTAGAGCAACCCATAGGTCATGAGCAGACTCATGATGCAAGAGCCCTGAATAAATCTCATTAGGAATAGCCATGGCTAAAATTCCATGGGTTCTAGCATCAATTTCGAACATCTTTAGATCTTCGTCCGAATATTGTTCAGGTTTCTTCCCAACCTGTTCATTAGATTCAGGGACGCTCACCATGGGCTTGTATGGTCCATGCACCACTGACTTCCAACAACCAGCACTGTTGACAGCCAAGTGGTGAAGCATACGTCTTTGCCATATGTTATACTCGTTCCTCACAAGCATCGGAGGCTTGGTTGAGGAACCAATATTGTGAGGATCATTAGTTGGTGTCGTCATCTCAGGTTTTAGTCAAAAACAAGTTTAAGCAAGACAAACGTAACTCAAGACCACCAGAGAACCTCAAGATTTTGGCCGGAAACAGCAGAAACTCACTCTCTATGGCTAATTCTTGGAAATTGCTAATTCGATTAAACGTAGAGATCAAAAGAGCAGTTTCAAATGATCAATAGTGAAATCGATCAATGATTAACCTGCTCTGATACCATTTGACAGGATCTCAGCCTCTCGTTTGATCAATCAGATTGGTTTGCTACGGATTTAGCACGAAATTAGCAATTAAATCAAGAATACAAAATGTTTTGCATGTAACAGTACAAACATAGAGAGAGAGAGAAGAGTTCTGCGAAAAATTAATTTTTCTATTACTCAACACGTTTCGGCAATTAAAACAGCATGGTTCACCATCCTTTTATAGGCGGCAAAAGGATGGTGATGATGTCCTTTGACAGGACATCAACCGATTATTAAAATTACAACTGATGGAACATAAAACTACTGAAGATGTCAACAACTGACATCTTCTTACAAAAGTGTTCCTATCTTTTACAAGTACTGAAAAAATAAACTACTGAAAATCCTACAACGACTGAAGAACAAACTCTTCAGTCGTTTATAACTACTGATACTATAACAGCTAAAGAACAAGCTCTTCAGCTGTTGTACAAGCTACTAAAATAAAATTACAAAACTACTGAAAGGGAAAAACCATCACAACAACTTAAGAAGACTTCTTCAGTTGTTGTGACAAACTCTGAATCTTCAACACTTGGTTCTTCAGACTTAGGCTTCAGATGATGTATCAGCTGATGACTTCAGTAGATGTCATCAGCTGTTGTCTTCAGTCTTTGTCTTCAGACGTTGTGCATCAGTAGATGATCTTCAGTTCTTCAGTTCTTCAGCTTTTGATCTTCAGCACTTGTCTTCAGTACTTGAAGTCTTCAGTACTTTAGATCCTTCAGCTGTTGTACTTCAGATCTTTGATCTTCAGACTTTGCTTCTTCAGACTTTGTCAGAACAGCTGATGGAAGTCTTCAGCAGTTGTTGCAATGGCATGTGGGATTTAGAGGTTTTCCTGATCTTGGCTCATTGGTTCTTTTGGTCCAACAAAGTTCTCCGCACCGATAGAGGAGGTGAATACCTAAGTGATGTTTTTCAAGATCATCTTAGGAGTTGTGGGATTGTCTCACAACTCACTCCACCTGGAACACCACAACATAATAGTGTGTCTGAGAGGAGGAATCGAACCTTATTGGATATGGTCCGATCTATGATGGCTAGAAGCACATTGCCACTATCATTTTAGGGTTTCGCTTTGCTCTCCGCGGCCCGTATTCTAAATATGGCCCTAACCAAAAAGGTGGAAAGGACACCTTTCGAGATATGGTATGGAAGAGTTCCATCCCTATCATACTTAAGGGTCTGGGATTGTGAGGCTTATGTTAAGACTCCCACCCCAAACAAATTGGAAGTCCAATCCACCAAGTGTATCTTTGTCGGATATCCTAGAGATTCTATGGGATATTATTTCTATGATCCACTGGAACAAAAGGTGTTTGCTGCCAGAAAGGGTGAGTTCTTAGAAGCAAAGTTCCTTATGGAAGAAACTAGCAGTAGAACATTGGATCTTGAGGAGGATCAAGAACCACAACCCGATGCACGTTTGGTTAAAACTAGCACTCAACATGAGGATGTTGAGGATGATCAAGCGGTTGATCAATACACACAAAATGTTCACAGAAGTGGTAGAACTAGTAATCCACCTGAAAGATACGGATTTTTCATGGATGGATGCTATGTGGTACATTCAGATGAACCAACCACATACCATGATGCAGTGTCCAATTTGAATTGTGACAAATGGCTTGAAGCTATGAACGTTATGATGCAATCCATGTATGACAATCAAGTTTGGGAACTTGTTGAACCACCTCTTAACTCCAAGATAGTTGGAAGTAAGTGGGTTTTCGAGAAGAAAATCGATATGCATGGAAACTTG
Source organism: Flaveria linearis (assembly GCA_024085815.1). Lineage (NCBI taxonomy): Eukaryota > Viridiplantae > Streptophyta > Magnoliopsida > Asterales > Asteraceae > Flaveria > Flaveria linearis. The sequence continues at coordinate 50,530,652 of CM044014.1, read as the reverse complement.
GATACTTATAAAGCTAGACTTGTAGCAAAGGGTCTCACTCAAACTCAAGGGGTTGACTATGATAAAACTTTCTCACCTGTTGCGATGCTAAAGTCTATAAGGATATTGTTTGCCATAGCTGCTCATTATGATTATGAGATTTGGCAAATGGATGTCAAAACCGCTTTCTTAAATGGATATCTTGAGGAAGATGTCTAGATGGTTCAGCCTGAAGGTTTTGTCGATCCAAAACATCCTAATAAAGTATGCAAGTTAAAGAAATCAATCTATGGATTGAAACAAGCATCGAGAAGCTGGAATCACCGTTTTGATAAGGAGGTAAAGAAATTTGTCTTCATCAAAAACGTTGATGAGGCTTGTGTGTATAAGAAGGCTAGTGGGAGCATAATAACTTTCCTAGTATTGTATGTCGATGACATACTACTATTTGGAAATGATATTCCAACCTTGGAAGGTGTAAAAACCTGACTTGGAAGTTGTTTTTCAATCAAGGATCTTGGTGAAGCCGCCTATATTCTGGGAATAAAGATCTATAGGGATAGATCAAGGCGGTTGATTGGTTTAAATCAAAGCGCATACATTGATAAGATCTTGAAAAGGTTCAAGATGGAGAACTCTAAGAAAGGTACCGTGCCTATTCAAAGAGGAACGATATTGAGTACGACTCAATGTCCTAGCTCATAAGATGAGCAAGATAACATGAAGGCAATCCCATATGCATCTACTATTGGATCCATCATGTATGCAATGATATGCACTCGGCCGGACGTTTCATGCGCATTAAGCATGACAAGCCGATACCAGCAAAATCCTGGAAGCAGTCATTGGATGGCTGTTAAGAACATACTTAAGTACCTAAGGAGGACGAAAGATATGTTCCTAATCTATGGATCTGGTGATGAGGAACTCGTTGTAAAAGGTTACACAGATGCGAGTTTCCAAACCGATCGTGATGATTCACGGTCACAATCGGGATATATTTTCATTCTGAATGGAGGAGCTGTCTCTTGGAAGAGCTCCAAACAGGATGTGGTGGCTCTATCAACTACAGAATCAGAATACGTAGCCACCTCATTGGCAGCTCAAGAAGCTGCATGGTTGAAGAAATTCATTGCCGATCTAGGGGTTGTCCCTTCCATTCAGGACCCCCTAGAAATCTTTTGTGATAACGAGGGTGCGATTGCTCAAATCAAGGAACCTCATGCTCATCAATAGACTAGGCACATTGAGCGGAGATTCAACTACATACGAGATGAAGTTGAAAAGGGAAATATATGTATTCGCAAAGTTCACACGGATCAAAACATTGCGGATCCTCTCACGAAGCTCCTTGAAAAGGCAAAGCATGAAGGTCATACTTGTGCCATGGGACTTCGATATTCTAGTGATTGGATTTGATCTGTAAATTTTGTATTTGGATATGTGGAACTCTTTATTATTTGAATAAAATTATTCGGTTATAATGTTTCAATTAATGTTCCAATTTAGCATGTTTAATCCATGAGTAAATTGTTTACTCTAAATGTCCGTAGTCGTTCAGACTTGTGGGAACAAGTGTGAGTGTAAGATTATTATGAACTTGGATTGGTTGATATTCATAAGGATGAATATAGAGTAATGGGTTGCTACCAAGGTTCATAGATATTTGTGGGATACAAATATTGGACTAACCCGCATCTCAAATTTTACTACATAGAATCTTCTAGATTGATCATAAGTAAGTTTGAGTAAAAGGCGAATATCATTTGGTATCCTCATACCTGAGATACATATTGGGTTTTGATATTCACCAGCTGTTATACCTTGAACTAGTTCTTCACTGTCCTGAAATATTAGACAGTACATAAGGCTATGTTTAGGTGTGACACGAGGTGTTTGTGAGAAACGCATGTAGTCAAGATGGGATTTGTTCCTCTTATTCGTTGAGAACAAGATGTCTAAGGCCAGATTAAGTTAAATCAACAAGGAATGATCATTCCGTGTCCTTGGATTTAACATGACATCTGTAACGAAAGGATAGATGATTGATTCACCTAAATCATTTCAAGTAGGGTACTTGAATGGAATGATGTTATTGAATGGCTATAAGTCATGCGTATTAAGGGTAGTAAACCGTTGTTAGGCGGTATTTACTGCTTGCATCAATCTTCTATGAATTTTGGGCAAGTGGGAGATTGTAGGATTCTATATGCCCAAGACACGTAGAATATTGATGCGGTTAGTACGTTATGATCCAAGTCGGGTTATACCTAATAACAAGCTTAGCAAACACCAATTAATACTTAATTGATGATATGATCATGCAATTAAATATAAATACACCAATTTAGAAAATGGGTTTTCTAAATAAGTTGCATATGAGAAGGAACAACTTATTAGAATATTTTGTTCACTAATATTATTTGAAGTGTTATTTAATTAAGTTAGATAACAACAAATAATAATGAGAATGTATAAGTTATACAATTAAATGGTTAATTGTATAACTAGTCACAAGACTAGTTTAAATGATGTGTGTGTTTGATTTAAAGGGGGAAAACAAATTTGATCTAAAATTTTCGGCCGCCCCCTCTAATTATTTCATTGGTTCTTTTGTTTTGGAAGATACACACATCATAACTTCTCTTGGGGTCTTCATTTTCCTCCCATCTCTCAACACATGCAAAACTTGAAAAGTTCTCTCTTCTCTCTCAAAACTCACGGCTACATATACCTGAAGTATTGTTGGCTCAAGGTTTCACCATCAATGTAGGTGAAGTTCTCAAACTATTGCTTTAAAGCATCCTTATTGGATTCTTTAGATTCTGAGGAACCAGAGTACATCAGTTTCAAAGCATCAAAGAGCTTCTTGGACGTGGTGCAATGCTCAAAGCCTGCCATAATGGAGTTTGGTATGGCAGTGACCAAGACAGTCATAACTTTGCTATCAATGTCCATCTTCTTGTAGTATTCATCAGAGTAATCTTTGACTTCCTTTTCAATCATGGCACCATTTCCAGTTGGTGAGGCCACTTTTGGTATGTATGGTCCATGAGTAACAGACCTCCACATACGGGAGTCTTGATACTTGATGAAGCCTTCAATGTGTTGACACCAGCACCTGAAGTTATCAGGAGTGATACTAGGAGCTTTGATCATGGTTCATATTTCTGGTTTAGCATACTTCTGGTTAAGGGCCATTTGGTTGAGTGAGTGAGTTTGGAGAAACAAGGATGATTTGGGATGGCTAGATCTCATAATCAAGAGCCTGGACGCTCTGATACCAATTGCAGGACCGATATAAGTCTCTTAACACTTAGTGTTACTCACAAACTGGATAAGTATCACTCGTTTGATGAATACAGAACCAAAAACTCAGTTGATAATAATCTAATAAGTAAAGAACGCAAGAAATGTTTTTCAAGATACTTGTATATATTATCTCTCAACTAAGTATTACAAGACTCATGCAAAAGCATGGATACTAAGTTTCAATGAGCGACTATATATACTACTATCTACAGCTTGTTATACGTAGATAACATGCTGGAACTTACTACTAAACAAATACTACATTGCTAGATGTAAGGTATCTTAGATAAAGTATTATCTAAGATAAGGTAGTCATGACAGGTCCATGACTTACCTTTTGGTCGCCTACTAAAGATGATGACTGTACCAACTAAGGAATGGTGAACAGTGAACAAAAGTAAGATCAACCACATGAACGTGGAAAGCATCTTGAAGTGAATCAGAGTAGGCAGCAAGTGTCAGTCGGATCATGCTTTGTCCACTGGTTCATACTGTGATTCTTCCGAAGGTAAAATGGCTTCGGAAGAATAAGTTCTTCCGAACCATTTATAATGCGGAAGACACAGCTTCTTCCGAGGCTTTGTCTTCGGAAGACTTTGTCTTCTAAGTGTTTACTTCGGATGGAGATCTTTTAAGTCTCGGAAGACTGAGTTCATCCTTCGGAAGATCATCTTGTAAGCTTCGGAAGTTGCAGCATTGCCTTCGGAAGACTTCTCTTAGTTTTACAAATTTATTGTTAGTGTTGTTTTGGTTGCACCGGCCTCAATAGATCCAACAACATTATTGTTTTAACCAAATATTACCAAGTATAATTTTGTAATCAAATTCGTTTGTGAGGTGGTGTGCTTATATAATATGCGTAACATATATGATAACAAAAATAAAGAAATGTTACAGTTGTTTACGAGGAAAACCTTTGATCACTGAAGATCTCTGACATAAGACATTGGCAGATGACTAATCATCATCCGCCTCTTGTTCTTATTGATTGCAATGAAAGTACAACTCGAGAATGATAGTAGATCGATACTACGTGTTACAATGTAACACCCAAAATTTTTTAAGAAAAGAAGAGTAAAGAAAGAAAGGGGAATTTACAAAAGTGGAGGGGCTAAAGTGTAAAAAGGATAAAATTATATTATTATTATGTTTAAAGTGGGCATGGCCGCCCACTATTTTGTTCCATCAACTGCTTTCTACCTTCTAGAGAGAGAGCAGAGTTTCATCGGTTTTTAGTGAGAAGAAGAAGAAGAATTTGCTAAAAGGCAAGTTTTTCTTGTATTTTGCAAGGTTTCAACCAAGTTTCAGCCTCATGACCGAGTCTTATGTGTGTATGTGTGTTCGGTTGGGTGTATTTGACATGTTTAGGTGTTAGAACTCTTTGTGCTTGTGAATTTGAAGGAGTTATGCTCAGAAGTAGAAAGAGATGAGTTCTAGACCCGGTTTTCTTGTGTTTTAAACTTTTAGGCCTGAAAATGCATATTAAAAATGTTTTTAATGGTTTATGTATGAACTCGTATGTATTTGTGTATGTGAATGATTGTGTTTAAGGTTATAAGTTTGTTTTGATACTTAGAATAACAAGTTTATGTTGAATGTACGTTAGAAAGTAGGTTGGGACTGAAAATGGTTTGGAAATATGCACAATCGTTGACCATGCGCCCAAACAGGGTCCATGCACCTAGAAATTTGGTCTTGAAAACATAAGTGTAGTTCATGCGCCCAAATAGTTCACATGTGCCTAATAATTTTGTTAAAATAGCCTTAGTGTTAACCCATGCGCCTAAACAGTACCCCATGCGCCCAGCAATTTTACCCAGACACCTAAGTGTAGGCCATGCGCCTAAACAGTGACCCATGCGCCCAGATTGCCCATACGCCTAAGTGTTGAAGCGCCTAAGCAGGGCTCATGCGCCTGCATAGTGGTAATGCGCCTAAACATGGCTCATGCACCTGCATAGTGCTGATGCGCCCAGATTGTTTTATACTTAGAATTTTTATGCTCATGTGCCTGAAATGTTCCATGTTCCTTATTTTGGACTCAGGATTTGCTAAGGGGTTTTAAGAGGTAGATAGGGGAGATAGGATCTGTTATGATGTGATGGTGTATGCATGATGATGTGATGAGGGTTATGATGTGTATGTGTGTATGATGTGTTATCTTTCTTCGTTTAACGGTTTTCAAAACGTATGTATTATGTTATGTACTATGTTATGTATTATGTTATGACTTTACGTGGTATGATGTATGTATGAAGGAACGTAACGTATGACGTAATGAAGTGAAAGATAACAAAGATGAAAAGTGGAACGTAATGAACAAATGAATGGCTTGCAAGCAAATTAAATGGAGGTGCACGACCATGTTGTCGTTAGCTCAACTGTGTGCGGTTTAGCTAACCTGAAGGATGCACACAGGATCAATTCATGAGATTGACAGGACCCTTGTGGCATGCCCTAGGTACTGGGTCACGCTTCATACACAATGTTAGGGGTCTATTTATAGACTTCGGCCCAGTATCAGCTTCGTGCACAATGTTCGGGGTATTGCACATTGGTCCGGATGAAAGTGAAAGATAATGAAAAAGTATAAAATGAATGAATGCATACGATGATGAAGAGAATAATGAAAGAAAGAATGAGGAAGATGATAATGATAATATTGAATATTATCTGAATGTACGTATGATGTGTGATCGCATACGAAAGTAATGTATTTTATTCAAAAAGGATATTTCGCATATAAATCATACAAGGTATTTTAGTACTTTTAAAACTAGAACTCACTCAGCAATGCTGACTTTTATGTATTTTCAGTTGACTGGTAATGATTGCTGAGGATGGCACACGGGGGAAACTACTCATCGGGGCAAGACTGGCATCTTTTCATGCTTAATGATATTGTTGTTTTGTAATGAAATTAAAAGATCCTTTTGTAACGTATGAAACAATAATGTATTGCTTAGCAATAGTGATTATTAATGAATTGATTGGTTTTTTGTTAATTTAAACTTATGAAATATATAATGTTTTATAAGTATAATACTATGATCGTCCAACTGTGAGATTCCGGGAACGATGCCTTACATACAACTCATAATAATTATTATCATGTTCTTTAAAATATGCTTTAGTACTTCTTGTGCATAACAATTACAGATTTCTTTTTGGATCAATGAAAATGTTATTTGGCTAATCCCCGGAGCATTTCCTAAGATAATCTTACTTATTTTATTTTTTTGATTCCAAAGAATTTTAGAGGTTCCATTAAGTGTCGTATATAAAATAAACTTTCAGACGGATTATAACCACACAAAGGCAATCCATCATTTAATAATACTTTCTCAAGAAATCTAAAGTACTTAATTGGATTATATACTCTTTTTTAGCTTATCACTTAGCTTTTCAAATACAACATATAAGGATTGTGTTTATTTAAGTAAGTTATCACTTTTTTGTGAGCATTGTTGTGAAGGCTATTAACATAGCTAACATGTTTAGAAAATCTTTTAGTTTTTTTCCAAACAATAAGATCCTAATTCACAAACACATCTTTTTAATCACTTTACTTGAACAAACAATAAAACAAGCAATATCTTTAATTTATTTCACACTATATTGTACCCTGTTTTCATAATGCTTAAACCACTCGGGACAAAATTGTAAAGATTTACCACTAAAGTCTCGTGTAGAAACTCATGTCCAATAGGCTGACATGGATCCCAAAGCAAATATGCTTTTCTAATTCATCTTTTTCGATTAGGTGTTATATGAAATTAGTTTATGTACAAAAGGATCCCATGAAAGATCATCAAATTCAGTCCTTACCGGACTACAATTAATATTCAAACAATAACTAAATCACTATATTAAGCATAAACAGATAAGCATATAACTCATAAAAAGATTCATTCAAAATCAAACAATACCTTGTGGTCAATTGAGGAAAATAAGTTTAAACAATAACTCATGTGATGTAAATAATTTCTTTAGAATCAAAGAATCATAAGTCGTATAAAATAACAAAAATTACCTTTAAAATTAAAGAATTATGAGTCGAGGAAGAGGACTTTTCCTTCGAGGGTTCAAATCACAGAATCATGGCTTTCATATCAACAAATCATAATCTTTAAATCAAGACCTTAAAATCAAATATCATAAAATTAAATTATAAACTTGTAAGGAAAATGCTATACAAATCAAGAAATAACTCAAATCTACCGCGACTTACCTTGAAATCAAAAAAGATATCGAGAATCTACTTCCTAAATTGATATGGAAATCACCAAGCAAAAGAAATCTTTAATTTCTCTTCTGATAGTCGATCAAAACAAAAATAAAATCAATTAGCATAGTACATCATGATTAAAGGAGGGTTAGGGTTAATATGAATTAAGAGGCAAAATAGTACTTCAACTTAAAAAAGTGTGAAAAATATCTCTCAGATTTTGATCTCAGGATACAGGAGCAAGTTCAAATTAAAACCATGCCTAATTTTCTTTTCTTTTTTTTTTGCAGAAATAGAAAGTAAATGATAATTTTGAAATGATAAGGATTAGGTTTAAGGTTTTAAACTGAAGCATAAGACTTATTATGAAGCATGAAATAGTGAGATGGTAGCATTGAGCTAAACATCTGATAGGAAGCTCAGTGTTTGTCATAAGGCTTGTACAACTCGATTATGTCATCTATAAGGGTTGACCACCATTCATTGTCCCAATCATTTATAGTAGGTTAGGGGCCGCCCTCATTTGTGGATGATGGAGGAGTCTCCTGTTTTTTCTCCTGTTTGACTGGTGTGGTGAGTTTTGGAGGAGGGGACGCTGAGACAAAAGAATGTTTAATTAGCAAGTATTAATGGTATGTGTGATGCGTGTTGCTGAGTGTATATATATATCTACAGATATATATGTATATAAGGAGAGGATTTGTTGGTTTATGTGAATTTCTCGTCAAAGGAACTTAATTTTGTCAATTTTTGTGCTAATTTGTTATAGTTTACAATTACGTGCATATATGTAAACATGATTTACGTGGCAATGAGTGTGTCTTTTCCATATCACAACACTATATATAGACATAACATGACTACGACACCATACATAAGTATTGTTTATTAGGTTCACCAATCAGCAGATAAATTATATTGTCAATTATGTGCATGTATACCATCTTGACCTTGCTTTGTCAAAAAATAAAGGTGATAGATGTATCATGAGAATGTTCTACTTAAAGTGCTTGTCTACTATGGCTTGTGAGTGATAGTCGAAATGCAAGATACAAAAGAGGGAGTTATGTGTATAGTGAGATAAGTAATTGATTAACCTTTATTGGCAACAAAACTTAGTAGAGCTTTATGGGGAGGGGATTTGGTTCATGCAGTAAGTAAAGGTCCACAAAACTATTAAAGGGATGTCTTTATTCAAAGAAAAAATGCTAATGAAACAACCATAATGAATGAGTGTTTAAAGTTAGGCTAAGTACATAGATTGCAAAGGAATTTATTTTAGTCCAATTTTTATACGCTGTATATCTGACTATGTGCAGAGCTTAGTTTATATTAATATATTAGAAGGTGTAGAGTTACTGTCACATTCCTTTTCTCCGAACCAATTTTTAAGACTGAAAACATCCTTGATGATTCTAAACCTGGGGAACTTTCATTTGTTTGATGGAAAATTTTGGCACAAGGTAAATTGGCCAATTAATATGTATTCAATTCACTTGAAGTGTTTAATTTCATGGGGGCGTTATTTAGCAGAAGGTAAAGTTGAAGCTGAAGGTGAGGTGAAAGATCATATAAAAACATGGACATACCACACTTTTTGAGGATTGACTTCGGCTGGTATAAACATAGGAATTTCAGTGGGGATGTTCTTGCTATATTACATATTGAGGAAACAACCGGTCCATGTTAAAGTTGAATTTCTATAGAGGATTGCTCATGGTAGTACTTGAAATGAGATTATGTGCGTTGGACAAATTGGGCTTTCTGCAAGGTGGGTTTTAAAAGACCGGGAAGCAATAGGGAAACACATAACTACTCTGTTTAAACCTAAACCTTAGCAGGGTGTTTATTGCTTTGAATGGCAGCATGCTAACGTTGTTCAGCAAGTATGGTAAAAGAGCAAAAAAACGATCAAATGTTACAAAAGTAGTTGGTTTAGGAATCAGGACCTTCACAGAGTAGAATTTGCTGAGGAGTTATTAACATATACCGGCAGAATTAATAAACCATGGTTTTGATATATACAATCTAGCATCTTTATAGATCATAAATGGAAGCTTTTTCAATAGGTGAAAGAGTACCGAACAATTTCACTTCACCAACTACTATTTCATTACCATTAAACGGATATGATATGATGTGGTTCATGACATGAACTTCATGTTTATGTTGCAAGTTTAGTAACGAGTGTGGTTAGGATTTAGTAGCTAAGATTTGAGTTTGATTGACTACGTTTTAGTAAAGTCAAAATTGATGATCATGGTGGAGTGAAAGGTCATAATAAAAGATGAAGTTAGCACCCTTATTGACTTCAGGTGGTATAATTTAAAGATTCCCTTCGGTATATTTAGCTTATGTTTAGTAGGTATACTAACACACAAGTAGCTACCTATTTTAAGAAAATCGAAAATATCACAAAAGTAAGAGGTTGCATCAACTTACGTTTTGAAACGGATGAAAGGTAGTGATGAAACATGCAAGTAAGATTACACATAATAAATTGATCAAACAAACCAATGTCAAACTTCTAGACTTTTGACTTTAAGAATAAAGCATGTTAAAGATCTATTTTATATCTCATACAACAAAATCAGAGATGAAATTCAAGCAATTTTCAAACAAATTTTAAGTAGTACTAACTTATACATGAATAGCCTTCTGGTAGTCCTAAAGAAACCTTCTTCTAAGCTCTGAACCTATTCATTTGCCATCCATAGTGATTAAATATATTGATCAGCAATTATTTTGGTCCGCCATGGACATGATATCCTATCTTTTTTATATATAGGGCTAGATGGTATTGTTCTGATTAATATCTTATCAAATTTTGCTAGTATTTTAAAACAATTTTGGTCACCAACTATCAATGCTTAAACTTGATTTGACGGTGGGTGGTTTTGGTTTCTTCAAGATTGTTCAAGTTAGAATATGTTGTCTATCATTCACTATGATTAACAATGATTGACCAAGATAAACTAAGTTTGACAAGGAGCAATTTATAAGCATTATTTGAGCTTCTAGCACCTATAAAATACCCTTCCTGCTCAAGATCTACGTCTACTCTTTCTACCCACCGGTCCCGCTAGAAGTCCTTAATTTTAATTATACGTCTCCACTCACTCCTATCCTCGATCTTGCACCTCTCTGAGCACATGATCGAGGATAGGAGTGAGTGGAGACGTAGAATTAAAATTAAGGACTTCTAGCGGGACCGGTGGGTAGGAAGGGTAGACGTAGATCTTGAGCAGGAAAGGTAGACGTAGATCTGTTGCGGCCCACCTATCTTCCTATTTCTGCCCTTATACGTGATTCTAGTTGCTTATTTGATGTACACGCTTTCTATGTATTTAAGTGACTTATACCTGTGTGTTGTCTGACTTACTTTATGTTTGCGATTGCGACTGTTATTGGTTTTCGTTACCGAGTCGGGGGTCTCTTCGGAAGCAGTCTCTCTATCTCACTAGATAGAGGAAAGACTCGCCGCCACCTACCCCTCCCAGACTCTGCTCTTGAGTGGGACTTACTGGGTATGTTATGTTATGTTAGTTGTATGTATAAATACAACTTTCAGCTTGTCCCATAAGTATTAGGGCAAAGAATGGGCTACCTCAAGAACTAAAAATCATGCAATTTAGCAAGTAAAATGTACAATCACACTCGCAAATCTAGGTATTATGGCAATTTGAAGGCAGGAGGGTCATTCAACAACAACAAACAAATCTAGTAGTCAAGTGATGTAGAAAATGAAACATAGCAATTTGAAGGCAGGAGGGTGCTTTAAGAACAACAAACAAATCTGGAAATCAAGCATTCAACAAAAAGAAAAGGAAAGGAAACCGTAGAACCCGTAGCTATAAAACCATAGAGTAGGAGAGAATTGGCTGAAGAAACCGTGTGCTTCCCTGGTTCAATAAACACGAAACAAATATAAAAGAAGGGACACAGATATATGTATATATATATACACACACACACACACCCCAAACACAGTATAGAGACACACTGGCAAAGGCAAACGAATATGAAATAATGAAACCGAATGAAACAAAATCAGATTCTTACTTGAGTTTCTGAGGTGTGTCTGGAGTGGCATCCAATGGTATTGGAAGTTTTGAACTCCCCTAAGCGGCTATATATACATGTGGGGTAGGGATTGGAATCGGGCGGGGGTTTGAATTGGGGGGTTCGAATTGGGTTGTTCAATCGCCAATAAACTGCCGTTTGAAGGCACACAAGCGGTCACAGCGACGGGCCGCCAGAATGAATGGGTGAAACGGCAGACAGGGGAACGGCGGTCATATGTAAGGGCAACAATGGAAGGTAAAGGGGAAGGGGGGGGGGGTTTTGAATGGGGGTGTGGAAAGCCATCGTAACGCTTGGTTGAGGTAGCTGAGGCGAACTTCTGGTGATCGGAGAGGGGTAGGAGGAAAGGGAAGAGACGCGTCTTACAGATTTGATGAAACTACAACAATACCCATCTTTTGTATTATAAAGGAGTACGGATATATGTAAATTTTTTAGTACATTCTTAATTTTTATTTATTTTTTTCATAAATTTTAAAATTTCATGTTTTATAAATTTTCAAATATACCGTTACGGCGTGCTTATTTCTAACAACGTCTCAGTGTAATTTTCATTCAAAACGATATTATATGTCATAATATTCAAGTCGTCGATACATAAATGTACAAACCGTTGTAGGATATTCAAGTTTTTTTTTCTAAATTATTTCTTTTGCATTTTATCCTCCAGCTTTTAGAGAATGATTTTTTTATAAATGTTGAATATATACGTGCATGTTTTTTATCAACATTAACAATTTAACCGTTTATTTTTTTTCGTCACGACATGCTTATTTTATCAACGTTATGACAATAAATTTCTTATTAGTATATAATCCTTCAAATATTGCCAATGATATCGTCGTAACGTACGAGTTTGTGACAAATTATTCTTTTATATAAAGTTTCGAGTGTCTTCAAGTATGTACAAACTTTATTTTTTTTTACCTTCAACGTATTTTTTTATGACAATGTTTAGACGTTAGTTTTTCACGGTTTACGTCCCGAGTCCATGATCATAAGATGCTATGTCAATGTCCATGTTGATACCAATTTCACGGGTGGTTGTCCCGATCATCATTGGACTATTGTAGTCGTGAATGTGTGCACCTTATGAGCAAACACCAATTGCACGTTATGCATCAATGGTTGCACCGCATGGTTCAAATCTTTCAATTTCAACCCACCAACCAGAAGTGGCCAAGTGGGTACGCAAAATCTGATCGGTTGTCAGTCACACTCAGCAACAACGGTGGTCGTTTCTTCAGTCATCGGAGAAAATGGCTTACCATCACTCTACTACTGCCACCGGAAAATCACCCATATTGCTTCTTCCATCTCATTCTCCCCCAATCTCCAGGTATCTGCATATATCTGTCTCTTTAGGGTTTGTAGTATGTTTTAGTACTTCAATTGGGACAATTGGGTTATTGATTTTGCAGGAAGGGAGTCTAATTGTTATAGATTTTGTTGTGCGTCGTAATTACAATGTTTGTTACTGATATTTGCAAATGTGATCGACTTTAGGGTTTAAATTTGATATTGGTGTTTGATGTTATACCATTTACATATGGTTATCTGTACTTCAACCGGATCATTGATGGACTGTTTGGTTGAGTTACTTAGGTCTTTCATTCCAGGAGATAGATGCATTTATATTTTTGTAACATCGTAGAAAATTGGGCAATAAGAGATGCACACATACATATACAACAAGTGTAGCATCATAAGCTTCAAAAATCAAATTGGGTGTCTTTAATCTGAAATGAAACCATCATCCACTTGTTATTTTATGTATAGTCGCAAATGCTTTTATACTTGTAACTATTTGTCTCCGTGTGCAGAAAAGTGCCAACAAATATAAGCTTCAAGTGTTCTATAGAGTCATCGTTATCAATTTCAACTAAGGATGCAGCTAAACATGTGTTATCTGGGCTTGCCACTTGCTTCATACTTCTGTCCCCTGCAAACCAGGTTGGTCGCTATTTACTTAAAACTTAAGAGTTTATACTAGCTGAATACATCTCTGATTTTATAGAGAATAATATTTCCTTAACTACGTAAAAACTGCAATGAACCAAAAATGTTGTATTTTTGTGGATTATATATTGAGGGAGCACAATATGGAAACCGTTCTTGCAGGTTTTGGCAACAGAATTGTCATATAATAATCTATGCCAAATTGCAAGTACCCCGGACAATATCCAAACCTTTAATCTTGATGAGGGTTCAAATTTGATGATGATGAAAGGCATGACAGCAAGAAACTTTGATCCTGTAAGATACTCAGGTAGGTGGTATGAAGTTGCTTCCCTTAAACGTGGATTTGCTGGTCAAGGTCAAGAAGATTGCCACTGCACCCAGGTAGATTCTGACGGTAATCTTAGAAATTAAATGCTCAATAGAGGTGAGAAAATGGCAGGTTTGCTAACAGGTAAGGGGTAGTTTTTTGGTTTCTGAATCAGTAAATGGGTGGAGTTGACCCAAAAACTTTTCATCCTAAAGTTTCAGTATTTGGGTGAACAATTAGCATGTCAAATATGACTACAAAATTATATTATTTTAATATCGATTAAAAGTTTTGAATAAAATAATTTATGAGGTTTTTGGCATTAAAACTCAGCAGCTTTCAATCCATCTGACACATTTTCCTTTTTACCCTCTTTTTCTATTTTACCCATTTGACCTGTTAATGATAAAGCATAACCTGAATTGACCCATTCGTAAGGAAATGGATTCAAATTGCCAACTCATAACTTCTATTTTTTAATGAGTCTATTAGATTCTTATTGCAGGGAGTATACACAGTTGATATGGCAACACCAGCAATTCAAGTAGATACATTTTGTGTTCATGGAGGGCCTGATGGCTATATCACAGGCATAAGGGGTAGAGTTCAGTGTCTTTCGGAGGAAGATACGGAAAAAACTGAAACTGATTTTGAAAGAAAAGAGATGATTAAAGAAAAGTGTTACCTCAGGTTTCCCACATTGCCCTTCATTCCTAAAGAACCATATGATGTGCTTGATACTGACTATGACACTTTTGCCCTTGTCTCTGGAGCAAAAGATAAGGGCTTTATTCAGGTACACTTATGTAATGCAATTGCATGAAAACATTAAATTCTACAACCACAAGGGATATATCATTATTCATAAGAAGTGGTGAAACAAAGGGAGGGCACATGACACGTCGGATAATGGGTCAAAATAAGTTCGAGTTAAAAATGGGTGCCTTCTCGGACTGGGTTGGTTTGTCCTGGCTGGCACTTTTTTGTCCATAATTCTGATAGTAAGTCGTGCATAGTTATAATCTTATTTAAAAAATATAGTATTAAAATAATAATCTATTTTTCTCAAATAAAATGATGCACAAGGTTGTAAACATTTGACTTTTTACACGTTTGACTCTTTTCCTTTATAGCTATGATTTTCTATTTTAGCCGTTTGACCGATTATCAATAACATATAAACAAACAAAACAAATATACCCAGTATATCCCACTCAAGAGCAATCAATTAACATATATACAAAAAATTAGATTTTTTGTAATGATCATCCTCATTAGCAAGACAAGCCATTAAATTTGTTTGTGTGTAACAATGTGTCACTGCAGTTGTTAGTAAGAACAAATTTTATCTGTTGATGAGTGTTCTCATGTTTCAACAAGGTTCTTGATATTTTGTTACTTGATCCCACACCAGCTATGTTTATTTTTTGGGGGCAGATTAATTTATAACCCTCAAAACTTGCATAGTATCGAATTAACCCACCCAAATAGTTCATATCAAATATATCCATTCAAAATGCTTAAAATTTCATTTTTGCCTCTTTCATTAAATAGAATTGATATTACGACCATCAGACCCTTCTAGTTTTCCATTAAACTCCAAACTCTATTATCCTAATGGAAGTTTTAAAAGATGCGTATAAATGTCATAAATTTGAAAACAAGTATATTTGATATTATGATTTTTTTATTGGAAAATATGATATTATACCAAGTTTGAGGGGATTAGAAATTATCCTTTTTTAGAGTTAGTTATAAAAATAGCCTTGTGCTTTGTGAAATTTGCACCTACGGTCCATTTTAAACTAAAAGCTAAGGAGCATCCCCATTTTCACTGGTTTTCGGTTTCGCAAATTAACTCCATTAAAAGAGCTCATGCTACGTCCCCATGTGCCTTTTTTCATTTCAATTCTTTAACACCCCCTCTCTCCTGAAGCTTGCAATAAGTTTCATGTTACAGAAGCATAACGCATTTAACCATGTCATTTACTTAAACATAGCACACTCATGTTTAATAAGCAGGTGACCTGACATGACTGTTTTAACCCAATTAAATTTAACACGAATGATACGACAGGACACGACATGGCACCCTAATTAAGTATACAAGTTCTATGAATTACTACATTTAACAATTATTGGCATAGCTTTAAATAGACTTTGAGCTCAAGACTTTTAACCCTGCAAAATTTAATAGTAAGTAGATGTGGTCAGCGTTAGAAATTTAGAATAACATATTAAATTATTTATAAAATAAACTATGTCATGTTGATAAGCGGGTCACAAACATGTCCTGTCAACTTGCAACCTATTTAACACGACTACTAAATGGATTATGCATGTCATAAACTGGTTAAGACATGTTCTTTGCAGTTTTGCAGTTTTGTTTTAAAACCTGATTTTGGTGGTAAGAGGGAGAGATTATGGTGGTTATTAAGTTGGGTGTTAAATGGTTGGAGATGGTATTTCCAAAATTGCGTTGTGATACAGAACCATTGGTCGACCCGGCTGTTGTGGGCAGCCCTGGTGGGGTTCTTGGGTCCACTTTGACCCAGTTAGGCAGTTCAGTCAGATTTGCTAGGGAGAGATTCTGATGGTTATTAAGTTGGGTGTTAAATGGTTGGAGATGGTGATTTCCAAAATTGCGTTGTGATACAGAACCGTGGGTCGACCCAGCTGTTGTGGGCAGCCCTGGTGGGGTTCTCGGGTCCACTTTGACCCAGTTAGGCAGTTCAGTCAGATTTGCTAGGGAGAGATTATGATGGTTATTAAGTTGGGTGTTAAATGGTTGGAGATGGTGATTTCCAAAATTGCGTTGTGATACAGAACCGTGGGTCGACCCAGCTGTTGTGGGCAGCCCTGGTGGGGTTCTCGGGTCCACTTTGACCCAGTCACGCAGTTCAGTCAGATTTGCTAGGGAGAGATTATGATGGTTATTAAGTTGGGTGTTAAATGGTTGGAGATGGTGATTTTCAAAATTGCATTGTGATACAGACCCATGGGTCGACCCAGCTGTTGTGGGCAGCCCTGGTGGGGTTCTCGGTTCCACTTTGACCCAGTCAGGCAGTTCAGTCAGATTTGCTAGCAAATAGGGAGATAGTGGGGTCTGTGGAGTAGAAATAGGATCTTCTTTAGTTTATTTTCAAGTCTAGTAATTTGATTGTCTAGTTTGGTGTAATAGGAGATTTGTCCCTCTTGCAGTGGACTGTTGTGTTCTTGTTTTTACGGTAATCTGTAGCCGATTTCCTTGTTCCTATCACGTTCGCAGGAGATGCTGGATTTTTTTCATTTAATCATATACATAAAAGGGATAGAATGACAAAAAATCCCTCTGGCATGTGTGGGGACTTGACAATCCTTCTCTAGACATCTTTAGATGTATATATTTGTTTTGAGACAGAACACAGCTACGATCCTTGGAATGTCGTTTAAAATGGACTGTAGGCGCAATTAATTTTTTAATTAACTCTTTTCAATAATTTTTGTTAATAGCTATCTTTATTGCATTTTGATTTTTGAACTTGGCTCCGCAAGATTCATTTGTTTTGCGTATCTTGTATGACAAATAATTAGAGCAGATGGGTTAGGTAACGGGTCTTATAGGGTATTCTTGCTACATGTAGAAACAAATAGGTAGGATTGCAAAAATTATATTGTTTTAACAGTAATCTTTTCTTTATTATATTGTTTTACTATAATCTTTCTTGTTAGTAAAATGGTTTTGTAGGTTTTATGCATAGAAAATACACACTTAGTTCCCGGCAAAACTAAAGGGAAAATTCTACAGAGTGGCAGTACGTCCAGCTATGGTATACGGCACAGACTGTTGGGCCATAAAGAAATCGCACGAGAGACAAATAGAGGTCGCAGAAATGCGAATGCTGAGGTGGATGTGTGGACACACAAGATTGGATCGGATAAGAAACGACGTCTTTCGTCAGAGGCTAGAGGTGGCGTGTATCACAGAAAAATAAGAGAGGGAAGACTAAGATGGTTTGGGCACGTGAAGAGGAGAACGATGGCAGCACCAGTCCGAGCAGTAGAGAATATCAGCTTAGAGGGTAGGAGGAGCAGAGGTAGACCTAGGTTGACGTGGGACGAGGTTATTAGGAGAGATATGATGGACCTGCATCTCTCTGAGAACATGATCGAGGATAGAAGTGAGTGGAGGCGTAGAATTAAATTAAGGACTTTTAGTGGGTGTTGTGGGGGGGAAGGGTATACGGTGACATATGGCCGTATCCCACAAGTTAGGTGGAGTTTTCCTCATTTATCCTTTTTGGGTGGTACATGCGCATTATCTAATTCTTCTGGTGATATATATCATTGTGTTATATGCTTCGTATTATGATGATTATTGCCTTTGTTATGCTTTGTTATATGCTTTGTATATGCGTTGTATTATGATTGTTATTGTTATTGCCTGTGTTAACGAGTCGGGGGTCTCTTCGGAAGCGGTCTCTCTATCTTTCTAGATAGAGGAATGACTTGCCACCACATACCCCTCCCAGACCCTGCTCCTCAGCGGGAGACACTGGGTATGTTTGTTTGTTTGTTTGTTTATAAGATATTAAAACCGAATTGAATCTGTTTACAGTTAGAACACTTTCTTCATACCGATTACCTAACTGAACCTTGCAAATTCCATGGGGCCGAAAACATAACTTCTGTTTATGGGCTTGATGTTTTCAGATTTACTCAAGGACACCAAATCCTGGGACAGAATTCATTGAAAAATACAAGCGTGTGCTGGCAAATTTTGGGTACGATGCAAGCAAAATAAAAGACACCCCACAAGACTGTGAGCTATCAGATAGCCGACTAGCTGCAATGATGTCGATGAATGGAATGCAACAAGCTTTAACAAACCAGTTTCCTGATCTTGAACTCAAGTCTGCTGTTGAGTTGAATCCCTTCACAAGTATGTTTGACACCTTTAAGAAGCTTGTGCAGTTATATTTCAAATAGTTAAGAGGGTTCCTTTTGGTATTAGAATGTGTGGATTTGCCAAATGATATGAAAGGGGTTTTAAGCCGCGTTAATACACTTTTGGCGGCTTCTATTGGGGATCCATTTACATTTTAACCAATTTTTGAATTTTAACTAGTTGGCCAAGAAGACTAATCATATTCGTCTTTCTCTGTTTCAACTCAAATGTGATAATGTGATTGATCTGAGATTAGAAATCTCATTGATTTCGCATCTTGGTCTGCTTTCATTTGTAATTTCGTGAATAAAAGTCTCATGATTTTAGTGATCTTTATGGTTTTTCAGTAAGAAAACAATTTGGGTTCTAAGAAAGCCACCGAAAACACAACTTGATTGTCATTCCTCGCTTGGTTTTACACCACGTCTCACCACGAAACCACTGCCTTCGGGTTTCTTATACAATCCAACCATAAACATGCATAAACCGACGTCGGAGCCCCACCTCTAACGTGCCGCCATACAATCCTCTGTAAGTTCTTTCAGAGATCTAGGTCAACCTAGGAGGCCGAGGGTCCTACCACTGTCATCATTGTTGGTGTCCCTCCTAGGAAATTCCAAGCTGAACTAGCTATTGACCACCGCTCTATGGCCTCTCACTATGCCAGACGTCGAGCACGTGCCATCCATGAGCCCCAAGCGTCGCCGGCCTGTTCTTATTGTTTGGTTTATTTTTCTTTACTTTTTTCATTATTTCTGGTTGTCGTAAAGTAAATTTTTAAAAATGGAGGCAAGTAATGCCTACAAAAGATTAGGTGGAATGATAGAAAAGAATGCATGTATAGTTAAAAGTTGTAGCATTGAGACCTAGTGGTGTAGAAAATGGGGCTGGTTAAATGGTTGCCAAGGAACTTTAGGATAGTGTGATAAATATGAGTAAGGTGTAATAATAGTATCATGTTTTGAGACTAATATTAGATGATGAAGTAGTGGCACTGGTTAACAAGTGGGGCTAGAGAACCATAAGAAGAGAGCTTTTTTAAATCATTGTATGGATAAAATTGCGAGAGAAATATCTAAGGATTAAAAAATATGTATCCGGAGTTGATTTTAGTGGTCATATTGCAAGGATAACATAAACAACCAATTAAAAACAACTTAATTTGATCATTCTTTTATTTAAAAAAGTTAAATTATTACTTGATAAAAATAAAAGGGTTAATTTCATATTTACCCTTGTAAAGTTTTGAAATATCATATATATCCAAGAAAAACTACAAATATCATATATACCCAAAAGAAATAAAATTACCATTCTACCTTTATAAAATATAATACATATGAATAATAGAGATTTATAAAGAATAAAAACAAAATAGTTATTTTTTAATAAAATTTTAATGAATTGGATATATATGATATTTACAATACTTTATAAGGGTATATATGATATATTAAATTTTACAAGGATGTATATGATATTGAAAAACTTTGTAAGAGTATATATGAAATTGACCCAAAATAAAATTAGGAAGCATAAACAAATGTATCATATTACATGATATGAGACTTTTATTCATGAAATTACAAATGAAAAATTAGAATAGTAGTGGAAACACTCTCTAATCCCAAAGAAAATTTAAAGGAAAGCAAAAAAAACTACCTTTCTCATTCATGATCTATCAATACATACGAGAGAAAGAGGAATAAAACACCCACGTAGTCTACTTTTAGGGAAAAATAAATAACTACTATGGCATGGCCAAAATAAATAAAAATAATATGTAAATAAATTGATATGAAATTTAAAACTAAATTAACTCTTGACTGCTATGTGGAAAACGTGGGTTGTTGAAATTAATCGGGTCCTTGAGAGCCTGCCTTTATCAATCTTTAGAATAGTTTGCCCTTAAACTTGGGATGTGCTCATCAAAATCATAGTTGGGTTGGAGATCAACAATGTTAAACGTGGTTGCGGCATTAGGATTACCAGGAAGGTCTACCTTGTAGGCGTTGTCATTGACCTTGGCAAGAAACCAGTAGACTGAGGGCTAGGCTTCGAACGATGTTTGGCTGGAAATGATCCTTGAGAAAATGAACTCACACGAGGTTACCCGGCTGAAACAAAATGTGCTTATGTCCTTTATGACGATGGTACTTAAGGAGTTCATTGGACTTTGCGATTTTATCATGGATGCACTGATGTATGGACTTAATATCAGCAATCTAGTCATGGCCTCCTGATTAAACTTTAAGGACGTATCAAGGACGGCTAAATCAAGTGACTTCTTTGGGTTCACCCGTAAACAACTTGGAAGGGACTAAGACTGGTAGTTTTGCTGGGGCTCTGTTATGTGCAAATTCAGCCTGAGATAGAAAATCGTCCCATTATTTCAGATTAGTAGTGATGAGAGCTTGGAGTAGAGACCTAAGGGTGCGATTGGTGACCTCTATCTGCCCATCAGTTTGTGGGTGACCGAAGGTACCGAATTTAAGCTTAGTACCCATTTTTCTCCATAAAGTTATCCAAAAATGAATAAGAAACTTGACATCCCGATCAGTAACCATATACCATAGAATCCCATGGAGACCGAATGGCTCCCTTAAAGTAAAGATTTCCACCTGAACAAAATCATATGCGGTGGGACACCGTAATAAAATGAGCCACTTTAGAGAATTGGTCTACTTAATGGAATCTTTTTTGTTGTGTGCCGGATAATCCGATGATAAAATCAAGGCGAATGTCTTCCTAGGGAGCAACGGGTACAGGAAAGAAAATGTACAGTCCATGGGGAAACAAATGACCTTTAGTTCGGTGGTAAGGCAAACAACGATGGACAAAATGCTCCATATCCCGGGCCATCTTAGGCCAAGAAAATGGTTTTTCAGCATCGTGAAAGTTTTATCAATGCCCAAATGCCCTACTAGCCCTTCTTCTTTGATCAAGAATTATCAAATATAGAAATGCATAATCGTTTCCTCTTAAATAGGTACCCATTAGACAGAGGATATTCACCCATAGCATGACTTCGGTAGTTAGAAACCAGCTCCCCTCCCCAAAGTCAGGATTAGAAGAATATTTTTGTTGTAGGAGTTCGAGACCAATAACCCTTAGTTGTAACAAATTAACGTAAGCATATTTCCAAGACAATGCATCCGCCCTCTTGCTTATTTTCCCTAATTTATGCTTAATGATGAAGTGAAAAGCTTGTAAATACTCCACCCATGTTGCATATGCAATTTTGTTGACCCTTGATTTTAGCGCTTCATGATCAAAATACAAGATGAACTCCTTGGAAATGAATTAGTGTTGCTAATGATCCAAGGCTCAGATTATGTTATAGAATTCTTTGTCATATGTCAAGTAGTGTCTTTTTGCCTCGTTTAACTTTTCATTGAAGTATGTGACCGGACGACCCAGTTGTGACAACACTGCCCCAATGCCCACCCTTGAAGCAATATACTCTACTTCAAATACTTCATCGAATCAGGGTAGTGCTAGCATAGTGGTAGATAATAAATGTCTTTTAACTCACTGACGTAGCTTGGGCTTGTAGGTTTCAAGCAAACTGTCTAATCTTGGTAATTTATATCATGTGGCCCATAAGGGTGCTACAATTCTTCACAAATGCTAATTAAAATAGGCTAAACCATAGAAGCTTCAAACTTGTTGAATAGATTGTAGAAGTAATCGTTACAAGTCACTTAACACAATGATTCTCTCTTAAACTCACTTGGTTTCACTCAAACGATGAAGCAAAATCTTCAAAGAGTTGATAGTAATATATTAAGTAAACAAGACATAAGAATAAGTTTTTCAAGATACTTGTATATATTAATTCTCAATTCAAAGATTACAAGAATCTTACAAGCATGCTCTAATCAGCTTACAATGAGAACTATATATACTACTATCTGTCACACCCTCAATTTTCACGAACGAGGTTTTACCGTCAGGCGTGTGACATAACCAGGATCTCAGATAAGCATCAGTTACACCAAACGACTCGATAATTACAAAACATATAAGTTGCTTGATAGTAGTGAAACAAACCAATTATGTTTAAGTATTGCGGAAGCGAAATCAGAAAACATTCAAACAACGGTTAGAACTGCGCAAACATGCGCCCAAGACAATTTAAATAATGTAAATGTAATTAAACCATGAAATCCGTTTAAAAATGAATGCCAAATGATATGCAGTGGATGTTGTGCTCCTAAACGTGCCACATCAACGACCTGAGAGAAAACATGCTAAAGATCAGTACAAAGACTGGTGAGTTCACAGGTTTATCAAAAACAGTCAGTATCAGTAATGAAATTCCCGGATTTAGTAATCAAAGCATGTAATGGGTAGCTAGCCCATAGCAATCACTATGTGTATGGAGTCGTGACCGAGCTGACATGTAATCAATAGTAATAATGTAGGCCTGGCTGTGGTTTTCCCACCACAACACTGTAAAACAGGCTGACCGTTCACCCGTTTGACCTCCAGTCAAGCTAGCACGACTAGCCCGGACGGGGTATGTCAATCCCAGTAGATCTACTAACAATCACCTCGCTATTTGCATATTAACGGTCCGAAGGGCAAAGTATAACACCATAGTATCAGGTATATGCAGTATTACAAAAACCCAATGTAATGTAACATTTATGAAAGCAACATGTTTCTCTCCCCCAAAAGGAGTATAAAGTAAAAGTGGGGCTGTAAACTCACCTTAAAGCACAGCGATAGATAAAAGCAAGTACGGATGATTAGGGATTTCATTTAAATAATAGCTAACATTAATTACTAAATACTTTAAGTAAAAATTTGTATGGTTTCACGTTCCACGGCTCGGTTACGGTTCCAGTTATCAATTTCCCATTCATATGCAAGCACACTTAAAACTGTATAAAACCCAATTATTGTCACGTATACTAATTTATGTGTAAAGATAATCGTTGTACATTTTTTTAACTTATTATTATGAAACTCATACGAATCATAATACGTCACTTACACGTTACGATCACAATATAACCCAAACGAAAGACGCATGTACAATATATATTACCTGCACGTACAATATATATTACCTTCACGCAATATATATATACACACACCACATAATATATACTATACACATGTATATAATATATTCCATACACCCACATATAATATATATTATATATAACATACATGTATGCATAAAGCACACCCACTCAATATGAAAAACACATGAACACATGCTGACACACACTCCCACATATATTGTGTAAAATATTATATGCTCAAGCTTAATATGCTCAAGCTTAAATGCATAAACTTAGTGCGCATACATTTATATATATAATAAGCGGGCTGCCATACACATGCCCCAATTCTAAGCACATACATGCTAACATGCATAAACCCACAACATACGTACAAGCATCCAATCCAAAAGTCCACAGGTGAAACCCCACATGCATAACATCCATATATACATACATATTTATGACACCCCCATATATACATAGCAACAACATGTAATACCCAATAAACACAACCCAAACGCCAAAGATAGCAGCCCCCCTCCCCCCATGCGCCTACACCACTCACCATAAATATATATATACAAAACAGTACCTACACACATACAGTCGCATGCATACATACATATTTACTCAAAAGCACACACACACATGACATATATATACATCCGCAGAACCATATTCATGTACGAAACCTGTACGTACGCAGCAACATATACGTACGCAGAACCGTCTATTCAGAACATATACATTCATTACTTTCACAGAAAACACACACGCAAGCAACATAAGATCGAGTGACCACCACGTGTCATGAGTGAGTCCCGAAACCGTAGAAATATCACCGGGAACGAAACCGTAATGTATCCAAACGAGTTATGAGAAAGACCATACCGGAAATCAATTACGACCGGACAATGGAACACGAAACGAAGGGCTGCGTTTCTGCCGGAGTGCACATGATTGCGGCTTCACCGTGAACTCGCGTTCCAAAAATAGGCTGTTGTCGAGGAGAGGGAACGGGGTTAGGGTTTTCGAGTGGTGCTCTTATGGGAGATCGGTGGAGGGGAGTTTGAAGAAGTTGTCGATGGAATAGGAGTTCATATATTAATGAAATCGTGGGGGAAGGGACGATAGTTTGTAGGGATGTTTGTTGGGTGATGATAAACCATGTGCTTGCATATTGATATTAAATCTTTATTATTATTATTATTGAGTTAATTATAATAATATACGGATAATAATCTAGATTAAGAATTAATATTAATATCAAATAACGTTGATAAATATTAATGATAACGGAAACAGATGGAACCGGGTAAACCTGAAATGTACGGGTTGTCACATCATCCCCTTGTCGAAGAAATTTTCGTCCCGAAAATTAAAACCTCAGCGTCAACAAACGAATAGTGAGGGTTTCTAAACAAACCATAAACAAAAGAATGTAAGGTTTTGTGAGAGTCGCGACATCATCCCCTTATTGAAGGGAATTTCGTCCCGAAATTGAAAGGAAGATATCTTAAAATAATACCTCAAGAAATGGAAGTCTGATCGTTGAACAGTTGTGGATACTTCTTTCTCATTTGATCCTCACGTTCCCAGGTAAATTCTGGTCCACGTTTTGGGTTCCATCTAACGCGTATAATGGGAATCTTGCTATGCTTTAAGGTTTTGACTTCTCGATCCATAATCTCTACTGGTTCTTCAACGAAACGAAGCTGTTCATCGATTTCCAGTTCTTCTAATGGAACGACAAGTGATTCATCGGAAAGACACTTCCTTAGGTTTGACACATGAAATACGTTGTGAATTCCACTGAGTTCGGCAGCTAAGTTTAATTGATAAGTTACCGGGACAACTCGTTTGACAATCTCAAACGGCCCCACGTATCTAGGGTTTAGTTTCCCCCGCTTTCCAAAGCATATTACACCCTTCCAGTGTGAGACTTTCAACAGTACTTTGTCACCTCATTGAGATTGACAATGAGGTGAGCGACCCCGTTGTCGCAAAAGACTCGGATAAAGATCATTGAGATTGACATTGAGGTGAGCGACCTTGTGTTGCAACATACTCGGATAGAGTTCAATCCATGTGATTGACTTGAATGGGATCTTTGTCGCATATCACGGTGCTGTGTCATTCTTCGGACATGAGTCGGGGGTTTGTGTACAGGCCCCGGCACAGTATCAGCTTTCGAGCATGAGTCGGGGATATTGCATGAGACAAGATTTGAGTAATGAAGAGAAATGAGCGAAGAAATGAATGAATGAACGAATGACGATGAAGATAATAATAATAATTATTATCAGTATATGTGTATGATGTATGTCAACTGACGAATGTAAAGTACGAGAAAAGAGTAAGAGAAAAGAAAGTAAAAGACAGTGAAAAGTATATACGAAAGTATGAATGAAAAAGATAATTATGAAAGAACGAATGTATGAAATGAACAAATGAGAAATGAATGATAATGATGTACGTTGAATGAACGAGAGTTAAAGAATGAATGATGAAGATAATAATGATATTATCTATGTGTACGTACGTTGTGTGATCAAGTTCTAAAGTATAGTATGATTTGAAAGGAAGTAAAGAACGTTTTAAATCAAAAGAAAAGTATGTTTTATTAAAACTAGAACTCACTCAGCAACACTGACTTTGATGTGTTTCTAGTTGGCAGGTATGTTGCTGAGGATGGCACGGGGCGACTACTCAGTTCTTTTGGGATGGCATCCATTGTTATAATGCTTTTGTGATGTAATGCAACAATGTATTTTGTAACTGATTAACGATATATTATTTTGCAAAAGCCTTTATAATGAAATGAAATGTTATTTTTGAATGTTTCCGCTGCAATGTTTACTTAAGATAATGACAACGTATGTTTTATCCGCGATGATTTGACCAATTGTGAGGTGCCCGGGAACGGGGCCTTACAAGTTGGTATCAGAGCTAAAGTTTAAGTGAAAAGGGTAAATTTTCAAAATAAACCTAAACTTAAACTGAAAATGGGATGGAATGGAAGGGATGCCAGTCTGAGTAGCTGCGTGCCATCAGGTATTTTCGTAGTGATAACCGGTATTATGTGCGCATGTTATGTGGTTTATATGTTGCTGGTAGATTTAGATACTGATGTAGTTAGGACAGGTAATGCTCAGGATATGAAGAGTAAAGTAAGTGGCTAATCACAACTGGCCACTGTAATTAGGGACTTACTATACTTGACATAAACTGAGCTGTTCCCTTGAATGACCGTGTTGGTGTTTGAATCTTTCAGTGTGTGTTAGAGGATGGCCGGTGGTAGATCATCGAAGGCTTCACGCGGTGGAGGTTGTGGTGGACGTGGTGCTGAACCGCGGGTCACAAGAGGAAGGCCTAAAGCTGAAGAGGCGGCTCATGAAGAGCCCGAGACCCCTCATCTGGAGGGTGGTGATGAGAGTGCTAATCTGAGAGCCTTGATGTAAGAGGCGGTTGCGAAGGAAGTGCATCAGGCCATGCAGACGATCTTACCGTCTGTGGTGACCGAAGTGATAAAGGTTGTTAGAGATGGGGAGAGAAAGGAAAGGGGTAGACCTACGGGCGAGAGGAGACGGCCCGAGACTGATACGGTTTTCTCTAATAACGAAGAGGAAGAAGGAGAAGAAGAGCCCGTGCAGGAGGTGGCACGAGGCTGTAATATAGGGCGTTTCAACGATGCAAGCCCCCAACTTTTGATGGTAATGGCACTGCTGCTGCTGCTCATCATGGGTGAGGGAAATGGAAGCTGTTCTAAATATCAGTGAGTGCCGGGAAGACCAGAAGGTAAAGTTTGCTGCCCACTCTTTCGTGGACTCAGCTTTGTACTGGTGGGACAACATAGTCCAAGTTGAGGGTAGTCGGGCTATCGGAAGGATGAGATGGTCAGAGCTGAAAAGGCTGGTGATTGAGGACATCTGTCCTCACTGTGAGATGGATAAAGTTGAAAGGGAGTTCCTGCAGCTGGAGGCGGGGACAATGACGCATCAACAGTACACCACCAAATTCAACGAAATGGCACGGCTGATGCCGGATCAGGTGACACCTCTTTCGCGAAAGATGAAGAGGTATATTCAAGGCTTGCCGACGGATATCCGTAGGCACATGATTAATGCCCGACCGAGCACGTTTAGGTTGGCAGTTTATTTGGCAGGAAGGTTATACGATGAAAGAACTGTAGTGGTGGTGGCTGAAGACAGCGAGAAAGGTGATGGAGACCAGAACTGGAGGGGGAAGAGAACTGGACGGGGTGGTGCCCCGACGAATAATAAGCATGCACGGGGGGATGATCGTCGTGTGGTCACACCTGGTGCGGGGTCGAATAGGTGTGGTAAATGCGGGATGGAGCATTCGGGAGAATGCAAAAGGGGACCAAATACTTGCTTCAAGTGTGGGAAGCCTGGTCATGTAGCTAGAGAATGTGGGACTGTGAGATGTTACAATTGTGGAGAAATTGGGCACATAAGCAGGGATTGTAAGAAGCCAAGGGCGGAAGGTTCGGGAGTGAAGAGGACCGGAGGAGAAGGACAGAGGCGAACGCAGCGCCTACACAATGATGCAGGAGGAGGCTAGGGCAGACCCCGATGTGGTGACAAGTACGTTTCTAGTAAATTAACCTTTAGCCTTTGTGTTATTCGATTCTGGTGCTGGTAAAAGTTTTATTCCTACTGCTTTCTGTGCTAAATTGCCTGTTAGTGGTAAGAATATAGATACGCCCTTCGATGTGATCCTAGGAGTGGATTGTTTGGCAGACTACAGAGTGAACATTGTGTGTCGCAAAAAGATGATAAGGTTGACAGCGCCTGACGTGTAAGGCCCCGTTCCCGGGCACCTCACAGTTGGTCGTCATTACCCATAAAACATACATTTAATATAACTTAATAAAACCATGCAGCGGAAACTTTGAATTTACTATAAATGCTTTTGCAAAGTAATACAACACCCATTATAAAATATCGTTTGTTTGCATTACAATACAAAAACATTAACAAAAGAATGCCATCCCAAAAGAGCTGAGTAGCCGCCTCGTGCCATCCTCAGCAACACTACCTGCCAACTGGAAAACACATAAAAGTCAGCGTTGCTGAGTGAGTTCTAGTTTTATAATAAACATACTTTTACTTATTTAAAAGTATCCTTTCTTGCATGCGTTCATACATCATACGTACACAGAGATAATATTCACTATTATCTTCATCATTCGTTATTCATCGTTATCTGTAACTTCTCGTATGGATTCTGTCAGGCTTTACCCACTTCATAGCACTTGGCTATGATTACTGTGGTCGAATGACAAGAATCCCGTTCATACTTACTTGCGCATTGAAAGGTGAATTGTACCAATACCATATGCTACACCCCGATCGTTATTAGCTACCGGGCCGAAGTCAACATATGAACAACAAAACGTATGCCACGGTACTAGAGGTAAGCGGTAGAGGTACCATGACCATGGTCAATCACAGAGAAGGACCAATCGCGTTATTCAATGCTTGCAAGACATAATTCGTTCGTTCATTAATGCATGTATTCATCATCATTCTTCTTTTCGTTCATTCGTTAATACATGCATTCATCATCATGTTCCTCTTTCATTATCTTTCACTTTACGTTACATAATACTTCATTAGTTCATTCTCGTTATTCGTAAAGTTTCGGAAAGATAAGCATATACAATTACAGGGAACATACACACTCATCATACATTCATCATCATACACTCATCATCATACATTCATCATCATACATTCATCATCATACATAGCATCATACATACGTAATCATACATAGCATCATCACTCATATTCAATAACGTCGTCATGTCATACCATACTTAACAATATTTTATTAATAATATTGCTAACAATAATAATACACTGATAATAATATCAGTAATAATAAGGGTTAATCATAATCATCATTACATGCATAAAACATCATCATTTGTCAACCCTAGTCAACCCTAGTCAAAACCTCGAACTTCGGATTTGCAGGAAATTTCTGTAAAAATTCTAAGTGTTCTGGACGTTTGAGCCCTGTTGGGCGTATAAGCCCCTTGGGCGTATGAGCACTGCTGGGCGTATGACCCCTGTTGGTCGTTTTAGCCCTGTTGGTCGTATTAGCCTGTACTTAGAAACTATTTTCTGGTCATACGACCAAGGTCCGGACTTTTCACCCTACACTTATAATAATAATCTGATCATACGACCACCCTGTTGGACGTATTAGCACTATTGGAATCATCACCCTATACTTAGAATAATCATCTGGTCATACGACCACCCTGTTGGACGTATTAGCACTATTGGACTCATCACCCTACACTTAGAATAATCATCTGGTCATACGACCACCCTGTTGGACGTATTAGCACTATTGGACTCATCACCCTACACTTAGAATAATCATCTGGTCATACGACCACCCTGTTGGACGTATTAGCAGCCTGGACATGTATCTAATTCATATCCCAAATACCACACATCAAAATGCCTAGTTCTAAGCATACACACATGGTTTCCAGGCATAAACTTATCATAAACATAAACATACATACATTCATATCATACGGGTATTATACCCAAATTCATAAAAACATATATACATGCATTTTCCAGCCCCAAAACGTTTAAAACAGGTAAAAAGGGGGTCTAGAAACTCACCTTAGTTTGTCTTCGTGTTTTTGGATACCCTTTCTTAACTTCCCAGTCGTTTCTACACCTAAAACACACACACACAGTGCAACCCGAACACAAACACACACACATAAGAACATGCATTCTCGGTTTCTTAGCCAAAACACAACTTAAAAACACCAATTCTTACCTTGAATCTGATTTCTTCTTCTTTCTCTCTCTAAGAATCGAAGTCCCTGCTGTTTCTCTCTCTAAAAACCGAATGTAAAGAAGTGTGCAGGGGTTATGGGCGGCCATGCCTCCCTTTTTGTACAAAATAAATAACAACTTTGCCCATTTGGCGCTTTTGGTCCCTCCTCTTTAGTTGACTTTTATTTTCTTCCTTTTTCTTTCTATTTCATTCTTTTATTTCCTTTAATAAGAAATTACGGGTGTTACAAGTCCACCCCCCTTATATAGGTTTCGTCCCCGAAACCTGTTATTCCTCAAACAGATGTGGGTAGTGTTGTCTCATTTCTTCTTCAGTCTCCCACGTAGACTCGGATCCCTTCCTGTGCTTCCACTGTACACGCACAAGAGGAACCACTTTATTCCTTAACCTCTTCTCCTTACGATCAATGATTGCCACTGGTTGCTCCACGTAGTTGAGCCTCTCATCCACCTCGATATCCTCCAGTGGTACAACCATGTCTTCATCAGCTAAGCACTTTCTCAGATGAGATACATGGAATGTGGGATGAATTCCACTTAACTCATCCGGCAGTTCAAGTCGATAGGCCACCTCTCCTACTCGTGCGACAATTCGGAAAGGTCCTATGTACCTCGGGCTTAGCTTACCTCTTTTCCTGAATCTAATAATCCCTTTCCAAGGTGAGACCTTCAACATAACTCGGTCACCAACCTTGAATTCTATCGGCCTTCGCCTCTTGTCAGCATACGACTTTTGCCTATCTTTCGCCGCCTTCATAAAGGCTTTGATCTTTTCCAATTTCTCAGTCGTTGCTTCAATCACCTCAACACCTCCCAACTCTTTCTGCCCAATGTCTCCCCAACATACGGGCGTCCTACACCTCCTCCCTTATAGCATCTCGTAAGGTGGCATGCCAATGCTGGCGTGATAACTGTTGTTGTACGAGAATTCTGCTAACGGCAGGTGGTTGTCCCAACTTCCTGCAAAGTCGATCACGCACGCCCGAAGCATGTCTTCGAGGGTTTGGATCGTCCTCTCAGACTGACCGTCTGTCTGAGGGTGATATGCTGTACTAATGTGTAGTCTCGTCCCCATTGCATCGTGAAATCTCTTCCAAAACTTAGAGGTAAACCGGGTGTCACGATCAGACACAATAGACACCGGTACACCATGACGAGCTACAATTTCTTTGATGAACAGATCCGCCAATCTCTCAGATGAGTACGTTTCGCGGATCGGTAGGAAGTGGGCACTCTTTGTCAAGCGGTCAACTATCACCCATATAGCATCATACCCTTTTGGGGTACGTGGTAACTTCGTGATGAAGTCCATGGTGATGTGCTCCCACTTCCACTCGGGTATATCCAATGATTGGATCTTCCCGTAGGGCTTCTGGTGTTCCGCCTTCACTTGTAAGCAAGTCAAGCACTTACTTACGTACTCCACTACGTCGCGTTTCATACCCGGCCACCAATAGTCTTTCTTCATATCGTGGTACATTTTGGTAGCACCGGGGTGAATGGAGTATCGGGTCTTATGGGCCTCGTCCATAATTCTACCACGTAGATCCCCGTATCGAGGAATCCACATTCGTCCAAATCGGGTCTTAACACCAAGAGTGTTCTCACCCAATTCCGTAACTAGACCTCTCATCCTTTCGGAGTTAAGACGATCTTGTTTCAAAGCCTCGTCTTGAAATTCCTTAACCTGAGTCATTACATCTGAGGTCATAATTAGCTGATATGCCTTTACTCGGATCGGCTCAGGCCTTTCTTTTCGGCTAAGGGCATCGCCACCACGTTGGCCTTGCCCGGATGGTAATGGATTTCGTAGTCATAATCCTTTATGAGCTCCAACCATCGCCTTTGCCTCATGTTTAAATCTTTCTGCTCGAAGAAATACTTCAAGCTTTTGTGGTCTGTGAAGATAGTGCACTTCGTCCCGTATAGATAGTGCCGCCATATCTTCAACGCAAAAACCACCGCAGCTAGTTCTAGATCGTGTGTGGGATAGTTGACTTCGTGGGTTTTCAGTTGTCGGGATGCATAGGCTATTACCCTTCCACGTTGCATCAACACGCAACCTAGCCCAGAATAAGATGCATCCGAATAGACCACCAAGTCTTCATTTCCCTCGGGCAATGTCAAGACAGGAGCTTGTGTCAGTCTCGTTTTCGATTCCTCGAAAGCATCCTCCTGTTCTCGACCCCACACAAACTTTACATCCTTGCGAGTCAATTTTGTCAAAGGTGAGGCTATCTTGGAGAAGTCTTGAATAAATCTCCTATAGTAGCCCGCCAACCCAAGAAGCTACGAATCTTGGATGGCGTCTTTGGTGATTTCCATTGCATCACAGCCTCAACCTTTGTTGGGTCCACCATGATTCCCTCTGCATTTACCACGTGACCCAGAAATTGCACCTCGCGTAGCCAGAAGGCACATTTGGAGAACTTAGCATACAGTTTCTCCCTTCTCAAAGTCTCCAACACTTCCCGAATGTGACCTGCATGCTCTTCTTCGCTCCTCGAATAAATCAGGATATCATCGATGAACACAATCACTGATTTATCTAACATTGGCCGGCATACTCGGTTCATCAAATCCATAAAAGCAGCTGGCGCGTTGGTCAACCAAATGACATAACGAGAAACTCATAGTGCCCATAACGCGTACGAAAAGCTGTTTTAGGAATGCCCTGCTCCTTCACCTTCAACTGGTGATAGCCAGATCAAAGATCTATCCTCGAGAACCAACTGGCACCCTGGAGCTGGTCGAACAAGTCATCGATTCTCGGTAACGGATACCGATTCTTTATTGTCAACTTGTTCAATTCACGGTAGTCGATACACATTCTCATGCTACCGTCCTTCTTCTTCACAAACAAGACCGGAGCACCCCAAGGAGAGATACTCGGTCTAATAAAGCCCTTGTCAAGCAACTCCTGCAGTTGCTCCATCAACTCTTTCATCTCCGTCGGAGCCAAGCGATACGGTGCTTTTGCGACAGGTTGGGCACCCGGTATCAGGTCGATCTGGAATTCGATCTCTCGGTCAGGTGGCAATCCCGATAAGTCTTCGGGAAACACATCTGGAAACTCACACACACCGGAACGTCGGATAGTTGTGGTGTTGGCGTTTCCACATCGTTCACATAACATAGGTAGGCGTTGCACCCACGCCTCATGCACTTCCCCGCCACCGCCATCGAAATCACCTTCGGAATCACCGTTACCCGATCACCGTATATTGTCACCAGACTTCCGTCAGATGCCGTCAATCTAATCATCTTCTTTCGACATACGATATTCGCTTCATAGGTTGCCAACCAATCCATCCCTAGTACTACATCAAATCCACCTAGGGGCATCACATGTAATCTAGCAGCAAACCTATGACCTTCTAATTCTATGGTACAGTCCTCTATCACATCAGTAACTCTAGTGGACTTACCAATAGCAGTTTCTACTTCAAAGGGCTCATCAATGCATTTACAACTAACAGGCAATTAAGCACAGAAAGTAGCAGAAATGAAACTCTTACTAGCACCAGAATCAATAACACAGAAGCAAGAGTTTGATTTACTAGAAACGTACCTGACACAACGTCGGGGTCCGTCCTAGCCTCTTCCTGCGTCATAGTGAAAGCCCTGGCGCTTGCTTTCGGACCTTCACTTCCCGTCTTCTTTACCCCTGAAGCCTCAGCCCTCGGCTTCTTACAGTCCCTGCTCATATGACCGCCTTCCCCACAGTTAAAACACTTGCCCATCCGGCAATCCTTTGATATATGTCCCGTCTTCCCACACTTAAAGCAGATGTTGGATCCCCATTTGCACTCCCCTGAGTGCTCCCTTCCACACTTACCACACTTCCTCACCCCAGCTCTCGTCACGACCACACGGTGATCATCCGCCCTCGCCTTCTTGTTACTCGTCGAGGTATCACCCCGACCAAATCTCTTCCCTTGCTAGTTTTTCTCTCCACTTCCTTTCTTGCTACCCTCAGCCTTTACCAACGCAGCCCGTTCATCAAATAACCTTCCCGCCAAATCCACTGCCGACCTGAAAGTGCTTGGTCGGGCAGAAATCAAGTGCCAACGAATTTTAGCTGGCAACCCCTGAATATACCGGTTGATCTTTCGAGACACCGGCGTCACCTGCTCCGGCACCAATAGCGCCAACTCGTTAAACTTGGTGGTGTATTGTTGGTGGGTCATCGTCCCCGCCTCCAACTGCAGGAACTCTCTCTCAACTCTGTCCATTTCCCGACGAGGACTAAATTCCTCAATCACCAGCCTTTTCAACTCAGCCCACTTCATCTTCCCTATAGCCCTGCTACCCTCGGCTTGGACTATATTATTCCACCAGCACAAAGCCGACCCTGTGAAAGAGTGAGTAGCAAACTTCACTTTCTTGTCCTCCTGGCAATCACTAATATCGAGGACAGCTTCCATTTCCATCACCCATTGGTGAGCATCAGTAGCAGTACCAGAACCATCAAAAGTTGGGGGCTTGCACCTCATGAATGCCCCGTAGTTACAACCCTGGGCTGTCTCCCGTAACTGCTCTTCTTCCTCTTCCTCTTCATCATCGGATAATACTGTTTCTGCTTCTGTCTGTTGCTGTCTACCTGAGGACCGATTCCTCCCTCGTCTCTCATCATTACGTACTGCCTTTATCACTTCGGTCACTACAGACGGTAAGATCGTCTGCATGACCTGATGTACTTCCTCAACCACCGCCTCTTTTACCGAGGCTCTCAAATTCGCGCTTTCGTCTGCCTCCTCCTGATGAGGAGTCTCGTTTTCCTCATGAACTACTTTCTCTGTCCTAAGTCTTCCTCGCGTGTTACGCGGTTCATCACCACGGGAAGCTTTAGATGATCTACCACCGACCATCTTCTATCACACTGAAAGATTTAAACACCAACACGGTCATTCAAGGAAATAGCTCAGTTTATGTCAAGTATAGTAAGTCCCTAATTACAGTGGCCAGTTGTGATTAGCCACTTACTCTACTCTTCATACCCCGAGCATTACCTGTCCTGACTACATTAGTATCTAAGTCTAACAGTACACATAAACACATATCATGCGCACGAAATCATGATTAACTTTAATAAAAATACCTGATGGCACGCAACTACTCAGATGGCATTCTCTTCCTTTCTGTCCCATTTTCAGTTTAAGTTTAGGTTTATTTTAAAATTTTACCCATTTCACTTAAACCTTGGCTCTGATACCAACTTGTAAGGCCCCGTTCCCGGGCACCTCACAGTTGGTCGTCATTACCCATAAAACATACATTTAATATAACTTAATAAAAACCATGCAGCGGAAACTTTGAATTTACTATAAATGCTTTTGCAAAGTAATACAACACCCATTACAAAATATCGTTTGTTTGCATTACAATACAAAAACATTAACAAAAGAATGCCATCCCAAAAGAGCTGAGTAGCCGCCTCGTGCCATCCTCAGCAACACTACCTGCCAATTGGAAAACACATAAAAGTCAGCGTTGCTGAGTGAGTTCTAGTTTTATAATAAAACATACTTTTACTTATTTAAAAGTATCCTTTCTTGCATGCGTTCATACATCATACGTACACAGAGATAATATTCGTTATTATCTTCATCATTCGTTATTCATCGTTATCTGTAACTTCTCGTATGGATTTTGTCAGGCTTTACCCACTTCATAGCACTTGGCTATGATTACTGTGGTCGAATGACAAGAATCCCGTTCATACTTACTTGCGCATTGAAAGGTGAATTGTACCAATACCATATGCTACACCCCGATCGTTATTAGCTACCGGGCCGAAGTCAACATATGAACAACAAAACGTATGCCACGGTACTAGAGGTAAGCGGTAGAGGTACCATGACCATGGTCAATCACAGAGAAGGACCAATCGCGTTATTCAATGCTTGCAAGACATAATTCGTTCGTTCATTAATGCATGTATTCATCATCATTCTTCTTTTCGTTCATTCGTTAATACATGCATTCATCATCATGTTCCTCTTTCATTATCTTTCACTTTACGTTACATAATACTTCATTAGTTCATTCTCGTTATTCGTAAAGTTTCGGAAAGATAAGCATACACAATTACAGGGAACATACACACTCATCATACATTCATCATCATACACTCATCATCATACATTCATCATCATACATTCATCATCATACATAGCATCATACATACGTAATCATACATAGCATCATCACTCATATTCAATAACGTCGTCATGTCATACCATACTTAACAATATTTTATTAATAATATTGTTAACAATAATAATACACTGATAATAATATCAGTAATAATAAGGGTTAATCATAATCATCATTACATGCATAAAACATCATCATTTGTCAACCCTAGTCAAAACCTCGAACTTCGGATTTGCAGGAAATTTCTGTAAAAATTCTAAGTGTTCTGGACGTTTGAGCCCTGTTGGGCGTATAAGCCCCTTGGGCGTATGAGCACTGCTGGGCGTATGACCCCTGTTGGTCGTTTTAGCCCTGTTGGTCGTATTAGCCTGTACTTAGAAACTATTTTCTGGTCATACGACCAAGGTCCGGACTTTTCACCCTACACTTATAATAATAATCTGATCATACGACCACCCTGTTGGACGTATTAGCACTATTGGAATCATCACCCTATACTTAGAATAATCATCTGGTCATATGACCACCCTGTTGGACGTATTAGCACTATTGGACTCATCACCCTACACTTAGAATAATCATCTGGTCATACGACCACCCTGTTGGACGTATTAGCACTATTGGACTCATCACCCTACACTTAGAATAATCATCTGGTCATACGACCACCCTGTTGGACGTATTAGCAGCCTGGACATGTATCTAATTCATATCCCAAATACCACACATCAAAATGCCTAGTTCTAAGCATACACACATGGTTTCCA
Organism: Flaveria linearis; assembly: GCA_024085815.1. Taxonomy (NCBI): domain Eukaryota; kingdom Viridiplantae; phylum Streptophyta; class Magnoliopsida; order Asterales; family Asteraceae; genus Flaveria; species Flaveria linearis. Next base: position 50,493,053 of record CM044014.1, on the reverse strand, counting down.
GGCATAAACTTATCATAAACATAAACATACATACATTCATATCATACGGGTATTATACCCAAATTCATAAAAACATATATACATGCATTTTCCAGCCCCAAAACGTTTAAAACAGGTAAAAAGGGGGTCTAGAAACTCACCTTAGTTTGTCTTCGTGTTTTTGGATACCCTTTCTTAACTTCCCAGTCGTTTCTACACCTAAAACACACACACACAGTGCAACCCGAACATAAACACACACACATAAGAACATGCATTCTCGGTTTCTTAGCCAAAACACAACTTAAAAACACCAATTCTTACCTTGAATCTGATTTCTTCTTCTTTCTCTCTCTAAGAATCGAAGTCCCTGCTGTTTCTCTCTCTAAAAACCGAATGTAAAGAAGTGTGCAGGGGTTATGGGCGGCCATGCCTCCCTTTTTGTACAAAATAAATAACAACTTTGCCCATTTGGCGCTTTTGGTCCCTCCTCTTTAGTTGACTTTTATTTTCTTCCTTTTTCTTTCTATTTCATTCTTTTATTTCCTTTAATAAGAAATTACGGGTTTACATGACGGGATCACGGTGACGGTTTAAGGTGATTGAGTCACGACGATTCCGAAGGTGATTTTAATGGCAGTGGCGGGAAAGTGCATGAGGCGTGAAAGTATTGCCTACTTGGCCGATGTAAGGTATGTGGATACAATAATATCCCAACTGTCAGATGTACCGAGACCCGAGTAAAGATTATTGGTGGCCGGGTATGAAGCGTGATATGGTGGAGTACGGGAGTAAATGCTTTACTTGTTTACAAGTAAAGGTCGAACACCAAAGGCCGTATGGGAAGTATTGAGGTGATCGAGGCTACAATTGAGAAGCTCAAAAGGATCAAAACCCTGATGAAGGTAGCCAAAGATAGAAAAGAAGTCGTATGTTTGTAAACGACGTAGGCATATTGAATTCTAGGTGGGAGACCGGAAAGGAGATGAGACAGTATTGCCCGCAGTTGTTTAAGGAATAACAGGTTTCGGGGACGAAACCTATATAAGGGGGGTGGACTTGTAACACCCGGAAATTTTCTTTGAAGCCGACAAAAGAAGAAAAGAAATAAAGCCCAAAGTCGAGGGACCAAACTTGCCAACGGGAAGAAACTTGGATGAGTGGGGGTATAAAAGGGGGAGGGCAGCCCACACCCTCCCCATTCTTGCCAAAAACTTAGCCAAGGGAGAAGAGAAGGAGAAAAAGGGAGAAAAGCTTGGTTCGGGTGGATTAGAGCGTGAAAATCGAGGTGTAGCGGGTCAAATCGAAGCTCTACTTGACGTGATTGTTTGGGTGAGTTCTAGGACCCCTCTTTTACACGTTTTTGAATGATTTTAGGGCTGGAACACATCTGAAAATCGTTTTTGGCTGTTTTGGGTGTAAACCCGTTTGTGTATGTATGTGTATGTGTATGATTCGTTTGGGTCTTGATTTCGGGCTTGGTTATGCTAGAATGGTGTCGTGATATGCTTCCCTAAGGTTTAGAATGGCTGATTTGAGCTTAAAAGAGGTTTGGAAGAGTTTGGAGGTCGAACTTGGCAGCTGTAGTTTGGGATGAACTGCATTCTGCGTCCAGCTAGGTCTATGCGACTGGAGGTCCATGCGTCCGAATGGCATGCGACTGGGTCCATACGCACGAAAAGAGTGCGGCTGAGGTTCATTCGCATGAAAGTAATGCGACTGAATGAGATGCGGATGAAGGTCATGCGACTGAATGACATGCGGATGAAGGTCATGCGACTGAAGGTCATGCGACTGGAGTCCATACGCCTGTGAGTCATGCGATTGAGGTTCATGCGCATGAAAGGTGAGCGACTAAGGGCCATTCACATGAAGGTCATGTGACTGAGGTCCATACGCCCGGATGTCATGCGACCGAGGTTCATTCGCATGAGAAGTCGCATGAGAAGCTTGCGATTGGAGGCTATGCGACTGGAGCCCTATTCGCCTGAGTGTTCTCATATTCATGGAAGACCATGCGACCGGATAGGGCCCATACGCCCGAATGACCATTGTCTTATCTGGCTTTCAGGAAAGTGCGGACGTAGGCTCGGACCTTAGGGGTTGTAGATGATGTGATGGGCATGGATGATGTAAGATGATTTATGACGATGAGCTGATGATGATGATGATGCGATGCATGATGATGTGTGATGCCGTATGGTTTTATATGATGTGATGCGCGTGATTCATGTGATGTTTGATGTGGTGTGATTTTGCATGTTGTACGTTATGCATGATGTCTGTTATGGGTGTGTGATGTTGCCTTGTTTGATTGATGTTGTATGTTGTTATGTTCCTTATTATTATGTATGATTGTCTTCCCGTGGTTGCGACGAACGTTAATGAATGTAATGAAGTATTATGTAACGTAAAGTGGAAGATAATGAAAAGGGAACATAATGAAAAAATGCATGCATTAATAAATGAATGAACGAATGAAAGGCTTGCAAGCAAATGTATGAGGTGAGCGACCATGTTGTTGCAAAAGACTTGGATAAAGATCAATCATTGAGATTGACAATAAGGAGAGCAACCCTGTTGTCACAAAAGACTCAGATAAAGATCAATCGTTGAGATTGACAATGAGGTGAGCGACCCTGTTGTCATAAAAGACTCGGATAAAGATCAATCGTTGAGATTGACAATGAGGTGAGCGACCCTCTTATCGCAAAAGACTCAGATAAAGATCAATCATTGAGATTGACAATGAGGTGAGCGACCCTATTATCGCAAAAGACTCGGATAAAGATCAATCATTGAGATTGACAATGAGGTGAGCGACCCCGTTGTCGCAAAAGACTCGGATAAAGATCATTGAGATTGACAATAAGGTGAGCGACCTTGTGTTGCAACATACTCGGATAGAGTTCAATCCATGTAATTGACTCGAATGGGATCTTTGTCGCGTATCACGGTGCTGTGTCAGTCTTCGGACATGAGTCGGGGGTTTGTGTACAGGCCCCTGCACAGTATCAGCTTTCGAGCATGAGTCGGGGATATTGCATGAGACAAGATTTGAGTAATGAAGAGAATTGAGCGAAGAAATGAATGAATGAACGAATGATGATGAAGATAATAATAATTATTATTATCAGTATGTGTGTATGATGTATGTCAACTGACAAATGTAAAGTACGAGAAAAGAGTAAGAGAAAAGAAAGTAAAAGACAGTGAAAAGTATATACGAAAGTATGAATGAGAAAGATAATTATGAAAGAACGAATGTAAAAATGAACGAACGAGAAATGAATGATAATGATGTACGTTGAATGAACGAGAGTTAACGAACAAACGATGAAGATAATAATGATATTATCTATGTGTATGTACGATGTGTGATCACGTTCTAAAGTATAGTATGATTTGAAAGGAAGTAAAGAACGTTTTAAATCGAAAGAAAGTATGTTTTATTAAAACTAGAACTCACTCAGCAACGCTGACTTTGATGTGTTTCCAGTTGGCAGGTATGTTGCTGAGGATGGCACGGGACGACTACTTAGTTCTTTTGGGATGGCATCCATTATTATAATGCTTTTGTGATGTAATGCAACAATGTATTTTGTAACTGATTAACGATGTATTATTTTGCAAAAGCCTTTATAATGAAATGAAATGTCATTTTTGAATGTTTCCGCTGCAATGTTTACTTAAGATAATGAGAACGTATGTTTTATCCGTGATGATTTGACCAACTGTGAGGTGCTCGGGAACGGGGCCTTACACTTTACCGCAATCAAAATCTGCACATCAAATCATCCCTATCGTGCGCAAACACTCTAGTCCCGCAAAAAACTAACATATCGTGCGAAAACATACATATCGCGCGAGAACTAACCTTTTGCGAGAGAACTTTGCAGATTCAAATTTCGTACCGTGCACTAAACTGCTCGCGCGAAAACTCTAGGTTCCCGCCCAGTCACATAACTTATCGCGTCTAAGGCTGTTCTAACATGCTTAACCTCATAAACAACATCATACAAGCATAAAACAAGCATTTTAGTATGCCTAATAGCCCCAAAACATAAAACTTGCATAAAAAGGGGACTAGAAACTTACCTCGTGAAGTTTTAGCTCAAACATGACCTTCCCGAAGCCTTTACCGAGCGGAAACTACATAACCATGCGTTACATACATCAATAATTGCTTCTTAGTACATAACACGAGTTATTACACAAGTTACATACCTTAAACATCTCGACTATTCACTTTCTCTCTCTAAACAGTCGTTTCCTCTCTCTAGCAGCAATACTTTTTGCGTGAGTATAGGTCAGGCATGGGTGTTCGCAGCTATTTGTACCCAGCCAAACTTTTCGCACCTCTCGCGTGAGAAGTTCATTTCGCGCGAGATGTTCCCTCTTCGCGCGAGAACTTTGTCCTGCCCTCTTTACTTTGAAATTTCCGGGCGTTACAAAACTCCTTCATCAGGGCCTACAACCTTTTCTACAACATCATCGGTAGTTTCCATGGAACCTAAGGACTGATCAATAGAATACAAATCGTCCACCTCCTTATACTTAGTTAAAGTGATCATCTTTTTGTTTAGGCACTCGAAAGCAATATGCCCTAAGCCCTGACATCGAAAACACAACCATGAAACGTGGGTTGGGACCTGGAGCTTTCTGGGTGTGGTGGTTTGTTGATTGGGGTTATTTAGTTTGGGCTAGGGTTCTTGAGAACAATTTGACCAACTTCATGTTTCCCTCTATTTCTTTATTGAATATCAACCTTGTGAGCTAATAGTGTCAACTCATCCAAAGTTGTATAAGGGTAGAACTTCGTGACATTAGCAACATAGTATCTAACCCACCCAAATATGAAACCAAAGTTTATGGATCATCCTTGGGTAGATCACATTTCATAATCAAGTACTAGAATTCCCGAGAATACTCCTTCGCATGTCGTTGATTTTGCTTAAGATGATATAATTAGAAAAAACTTTTCTGGATGTAATAAGAGTGAAGAAACTTATGCTTCATTAAACACTTCATCTTTGCCCAATCCCTAACATTCGCCTTACCTAAGCATCTGCGTTTGGTGCACGTATTGGCCCACCAAGTGGACACATACTTTCTCAATTTCATGGCCACAATCTTAACTTTGTTATCCTTGAAAGTTTCCTTGTAATCAAAAGCACACTCCACTATTCTTAAACACTCCACAAACTCATTAGGACGCATTTCCCATCATACTGAGGTACCTCAACCTTAGTCTTATTAGTACCTTCCCCATGCTAATTAACAGTAAGTTCATGGATCTAGTCTTGTATAGCCTTTAACTATTCTGCCATCACCTTCTTCTTACCCTCAAGGCTTTCGATAGCTTTTGTCAAATCACTAGAACTTCCAGTATCTATAGCTCTTATACCAAATAACGACCACAGTTTAGTAATTGGATCAAAATACTCAAAAACAAGAGCAATCAACACAACGTCCTTGGGATACATAATTCACCACCCAAAGACTAAGCCGGGTAACACCAACTTAAAATTCTCGATACAACTACACCACGAGAGCCCAAATCAGCCTCCAAAGATCACCTCCTAATCATGCCAAAAATTAGTATAGCAATGAAAACACTCTGTAATCCAAGAGATAATTTTAGGAAAAGCAAAAAGACTACATATCTCATTCATGACATGTCAAATCATACGAGAGAAAGAGGAATACAACCACCCACGTAGTCTACATTTAATGAACAATATATAAGTAAATGCTATGACAAGATCAAAATAAATAAAAATAATACAAGAAATAAACAGACATTGAAATTAAAAACTAAATTAACTCTTGACTGGTGTATGGAAAATGTTGGTTGCGCCTGGGATCAAATGACTGGCATGTAGCAAGCGTGGACCTGTGCCTAGGATCAATTGTTAGCGAGATCTGACTGAATCAAGTCGACCCATGTGTTCCCTCTTGTCGGTTCTGGGCCTGGGATCAAGTTTGAACTAGCCACATTGATCGGATCCTTGAAAGCCTAACTATCACGCACCATACATACATACATACATACATACATCTAATATCTCTTGGGGACAAAATTGAAATTTACTCATTAGACTATTTGCAGGCAGGCCTTTTCAGTTTGGGCTCAAGTCCAATACGGCTTCATCTTCACTCACAAGTCACATCACATCTATCTAATATCTATTATGATCTATCAAGTAAAACCCTATGTCCCTCCGATCGACGATCTCCATCTGCTTCCGATTAGTTACGATGACAATCTACATGAGTCGATTGTTCCGCAAATCGAATTCAAGCTTCCTCTTATCCAGCGGCAAAGCCCTACAATCCCAAGTCTCACGATTCCGAGACGACATGTTCTTGGTGGACGCCGGCATCGGAACTCCCAAAATGACGATGCCCGACGAACTCAGAGCAATCCCTAACAGCACCAACAACAACAACGTCTCAAAGTTCAATACCAACGTCGGATTCATGGAAGCAACGGCCGGTGAATCGCTCGTCAAAACCCAGATCTTAGAGCGGATGTTCATGGATCTGGTCGCGGGTGAACCGGATTCGAAAGAGCGAGCCATCGCAAGGTTTAACGATCTCGTTGGTTCGACCGATGCGGTTGCTGGTGAACCGGCTGTTCTTCTGCCGCGACGGTTCACGCAGAATCAGGCTTGGATGGAGCTGAATAAGATCTGGAGATCGAATAAGAAGGTGCGAGGGTTTCTGTTGGAGAAGATAAGAGGTGGTTATTCGGTTGCCATTGCCGGTTATGTTGCTTTTCTTCCCTTTCGGTCTTATATGGCCAGACAGAAGTTGTCGAATGATAGATATGTTATTGAGACGATCAACTCCAAAAGGAAGAAACTTACAGTTCGTTAGTAGACAGCACTAGTTCATGATAATAAAGCATATGTAGTTCACAAATGTTGTTTTCTTTTGTGGGCTGCTGTTTGTATGATTCTTGCATCAAGGGTTTGTTTTTAACCAGATGTTATTGCAATTCATGTGTAGTTCTTTGATGGGAATGATCTGTTTAGGAACTTAAAGCTTACTTTTTTTGAAGTTTTGAAGGAACTAGCTTTGTGCTGATTGTTGTTCTTGTTGTAGAGTGATTGTAGTCTGGGATTATAGCTTGAGAACTTGAAACTGATGCCTTATGAAATCTTGCTGATAAATATTATGGAACAGTTCCTGATGGTGAAATTTAGAACTAATATTTGTTTTTGAAGCGTGAGAAAGGTTTTGAAGTTTCAATGATCATCATCAATGGCAGGCAAGCATGTGAGTATTAATAAGCTTACTGTTCATGTTATCTATCGAATTAGCTGTTTACTGATTCTGTAATTGTTATCTTTAGGTTTCTATATTATATTGTTGTTTCACAAACCATATCTTGATTCTACCTTTAGATCTCACTAAGGAAGAATAAACTATTTGATCATCTATTGGATCATTAATAGTGTCGATGCAGAGTGACTAGTTGCCTCAGCTTTATGAATTCTGCACTAGCTCAATGGAGTTGATTGTACGAGCATTATGCACAAGTAAATAGACAACATGTACTAAACTACTCATGATGATTCACAATTAAAGCAGGCCAATCGTAAAATTCAGGTCTATTGTGGGATGTTAAAGGTTAACGGATAGGGTTCTGTTTCTTAGAAGCACCTAAAATAGCACCTCATTTGTCACCAGGGTTCATGTGTCAAGCCAGGCTCAGATCAAGATCGAAACTATACAAGTCTCCTTGCCTCAAGATCCGCTACTTTGCTGAATTTCATTGACACTATTTCTTATACAACTTCACCTATGATGAAAGGGGAAGAGGGATTGGCCTTATGTTTTTAGCTACTTTTACTAGCCCACACAAATTAGAATTACTGGAGAGCCAGCAAAAGAGCTTGTATTGGCTCAAGCTTGGCTTAAAAGTTATGAGCCTTTTTCGAGTGACAAGCTTTTTTGATATGCTTTTTTCATGCACATGTGAAGGGTCACATGACAGAAAAATGATGAAAGGGACCGGAGAAAGAGTGATCCGGTTTCTAATTGGATTTGATAAAAGCTTTACAAATATTGTCATCTGCTATTGATGGATGCATCCCCTACAACTTGTAATAACGGCTCCGCTTACAGGATGATTAGCCACAAAGAAAAGCAAAGCGAGATGATTATACCATAATAAGTTCATTTTGACAAATCTTGTGTGTAGACTCCTTGCCCATTAAGGCATTCTGCAAGGCCACTCAAATACTTTGTGTAGAATACTTGCACACTTGTCAAACCCCAAACTTTACCCTACATTGTCCAGACACCATATCCATCACTTTCTCAACTACTTCCCTTTTCCCTCCAGTATTTTTATCAATCCACTTGATGAGATGTGTCTAAATGCTTGGAATTAAGAGGTGATTTTGAATTCACTTTCTCACCCTAGGGCATGTTTTGGAGAGTCTTTTTTTCCGAAACTCTATTAGGGTTGAGAGGGGATGAGCTTGAACGTGTTAGGGTATAAGATGGGTTAAAGGAAGTTGGCGGTTTGTTTTCTGTTGCAACTGTCTAAAAAAGGCATAGAAATTAACTTTATTTTTGAGGCCCTCATGTGCATGCGGTTAACACCTTTGTCTGGTGCATCAGCTTTTAGTATCCTAAGCGTCTCACGTATTTTTAAAACTAAAGTGCAAAATACAACTACGACTGTTCACGAGACGAGCCGAACCGAGCGGACCGTTGCTCGTGCTTGGCTCGTTTCCAAACCGAACCGAGCCGATCGGCTCGTTTACAATCGAGCGGAAAATCGAACGAGCATTTTTTGAGCATTAAATTTTGGAGCGAACGTCGAGCGAGCGCAAACGAGCGGCAAACAATTTATACGACTCAACTATCTTGTGTGTCATACAATTTATACTCCAACGAATAAGGTTTAATAACTTAAAAATCAGCAACATTTCATTACATAATACTTTTATAGATGATAACACGTTGTGGCTGACGATGATGCTAGCTAAGTCTGTAGCTGATAAGACGGAGAGCATATTGCAGATAACGGTGACGGTGAGAGTGAGATGATCGAAAAAATATCTTTTAACGGCTTGGGATTTAATTTTTATATTAAGTGTAGAATTTTTTATTAGATTGATTGATCAAATATGTATAAATATAATTATATATCTGTATATAATGGTCAAATCTACTAGAGCACTACGTATAAACTATATATACATATTAATTCGATCCGAACCGAACCGAGCGGACCTTTGCTCGTGCTTGGCTCGTTTACAAACCGATCCGAGCAGAGCGGCTCGTTTACAACCGAGTAAAAATTCGAACGAGCATTTTCCGAGCAAATTCCGAACGAACGTCGAGCGAGCGTCGAGCGTCGAGCGGTTTGGACAACCCTAAATACAACAATCGGATGATATCTATAAACGACAAATAAAGGGCTCAAAGGTGAATAACACTTGGATTATAAGTTGTAACTAATATTTTAGCATATAAGAAACCAAAGGTTGCAAACGAATACATAGGATCAAATACAAAGCTAGACGGCTCAACAAGGGTTTTTACTCAAACCCGGTATATATACGTATATATGCGTATATATACGTATATATGCGTATATATACGTATATATACGCATATATATACGTATATATACGCATATATGCGTATATATACGTATATATATGCGTATATATGCGTATATATACGTATATATGCGTATATATACGTATATATATACGTATATATACGTATACATATATACGGATATATATACGTATATATACGTATATATGAGTATATATACGTATATATACGTATATATACGCATATATACGTATATATACGTATATATACGTATAAATACGTATATATACCCATATATACGCATATATACGTATATATCCGTATACATATATACGGATATATATACGTATATATACGCATATATACGTATATATACGTATATATGCGTATATATATACGTATATATACGTATATATGCGTATATATACGTATATATACGTATATATACGTATAAATACGTATATATACGCATATATACGTATATATACGTATATCTATGTATATATGTATATACATATATATATATATATATACGTATATATATATAAGTATATATATATACGTATATATATATACGTATATATACGTATATATATACGTATATATATACGTATATATACGTATATATACGTATATATAAGTATATATATATACGTATATATATACGTATATATATACGTATATATATATATATATATTATATATATACGTATATATATAACGTATATATATATATATAAGTATATATATATATATACGTATATATATATATATATATATATATACGTATATATACGTATATATACGTATATATACGTATATATATATATACGTATATATACGTATATATATATATATACGTATATATACGTATATATATACGTATATATATATATACGTATATATATACGTATATATATATATATATACGTATATATATACGTGTATATATATATGTATATATATATACGTATATGTATGTATATATATGTATATATGTACATATATATATACATATATACATATATATGTATATATGTATATATGTATATCTACATATATATGTAGATATGTATATATATACATATATACATATATATGTATATATGTATATATGTACATATATACATATATACATATATATAGTATAATGTGTATATATATAATGTATATGTATATACATATATATATGTATATATGTATATATACATATATATATAGATATATGTACATATATATATACATATACGTGTATATATCTATATATACATAATACATATATATTTATATACGTGTATGTATAGATATATATATATATGTATGTATATTTGTATATATGTATATATGTACATATATACATATATACATATATATGTATATATGTATATATGTATATATACACTTATATAGGTAGAGGTTCAAATAAAAAATAAGTTTTGCTTAAGTAGGCTAAGAAGGAATAAGAAGATTAAATGTGACACTCTTCAAATTAGGTTTAAAGGGCATTATGGTCCTAAAACAAACTCGTTAGTCCCTTTTGTATTTTATCAAATGCAACATAAATTCGAATGTAATATACTAGATTTTTGATGTGCTATATTGTGCTATATTTTCTAACGTGCTAGATTGTGCTGAATTATTTTAAATATTGGATTGTGTCGAATTTTTTGAAGTGATAGTTGTGCGGTAAATGAACAGAATTCATGTTGTTTTGTCATAAAACAACACGTTTGAAAACACAAATATTTAAGTTAATACAACACACAACGTATTCTTTGTTAAAAACGAAACGAAACAATACATAGATTGTTGTATAAACAATACAACACAAAACGTGTTATATTAACGTAAAATAGTGAACATTAATAGTAAAGAAAGTGTTGCTTATATGTTGTTTCATATTTTGGCATAATGAATCACAAAAAAACGCATGAGACCTTATTGTTTTGAAGTAAAACACATAGAACATGTTACTAGAAACCACACAAAACTGTGTTATTTGATAAAAACAGCACAAAACTGTGCTGTTTAACGCAAAACAGCACAAATCTGTGATGTTTTCAGGAAATATAACATAATTTTGTGCGGTTTTCATAAAATACATCACAAAACTGTGTTGTTTGACGTAAAACTACACAAAATTGTGCTATTTTTTATGAAATACAACACAAAATTGTGCTGTTTTTATGAAATATAGCACAACTTTGTGCTGTTTTATGAAATACAGCACAACTTTGTGTTGTTTTATGAAATACAACACAACTTTGTGCTGTTTTATGAAATACAACACAACTTTATGCTGTTTTATGAATAAACACACAAAAACGTTAAAAATGTAGCACAATTCCACATAATTTGATTTTTTTTGTAAAAAATATAGCACTACTATACTCAATTTAATGAAAAAAAATGCTTGATTTATGGTGTAATTTATTTAAAAAATAATGTCATATGAAAAGTTATCAGCATTTAAAAATGGGGAGGATTTTAAAAAGTCAACAATTGTGGATAATATTATAAAATACCCAAACTACCCTGATTACTTATTTTTCCTACACTTTGATCCTATCCCTTAATTAGATAATTAGAAGGCTAAGATTACTTCTTAGTATTCTTAGGGAAAACTTATTTTTTAGGGGAACCTCCTTCTACATATATATATATATGTATATATATACACATATATGTTTATGTATGTATATATATATATATGTATGTATATATATGTATAGATATATATAGATATATATATATATATATACATATAGATATATACGTATATATATATGTATATATACATATATATATATGCGTATATATATATGTATATATACGTATACATATATATACATATATGTATATATACATATACATATATATACATATATGTATATATACATATACATATATATACATATATATATAAAGATATATATAGATATATACATATATATATATATATATATATATATATATATATCTTTATATATATGTATATACATATTGTGACATCCGGTAATTTTCCGTTACCAAACTCCGTTAATTCCGTTAAGTTTTGCATATACGCGTCGTAAGCACACACTAGTTGTCGTTTGATGTTGGTGACCTAATAATAATTAATAATGTTAATTAATAATAATCTAGTGGATTAGATGATTATTGTGTTATGTTTATGTGTTTACGCGATTTAAATGTTAACAGTGAATTTTATCGCGTAACGTGGAAACGCGTGTGTTAATTCGTATGTCTTGTGTTTTTATAAAATAAAATATATAATGGTTACCATTAGTTTATATGATTAATAACTTAGTTAGAAACACCTTTAAAAAGGAGTTTAAAGACTAATTGTTATAAAATACAAAACACAAGGGTTTATAGGGTAATTCTAGTAAATTAAATAAAATAAAATAACCCTAAACCCCCACCCACACCCCATCGGCCGCGACCATCTACCTCTTCCCCTCTCCCTGTGATTTTCAGCCAAGAACACACATTAGAAGGTTGATTTTGATCGATTACAAGCAGCATAACACGTTAGAAACATCAATTGAAAGCCATCTCAAGTTTAAAGGTTAGATTTTTATGGGTTTTGCATGTATTTTGATGTAACTGAAACCTTGGCTGCGAAATTGGGGTTCATGGGGCTGAATGTTGATCAATTGATGATGTTAACATGTTATTTAGGTTGTATACATTTTATTTAACGTTGATTATGCAAGAAGATTATGTTTTTGATTGGTTGTTCATACTCTTTGATGCTAGATGAACCCTAATTCGAAATTCATGTGGATTATGTGGAATTGATAGTTGTTTGATGTTGTTGAGATGTTAATTAGATAGTATGAATGCTACAAAACATGAATCTTGCAAAAAATTGATGAATTGAGGGCTTTGTTCATAGGTTACTGTCACACCCCCGCTGATAGCGGAAACACGGGGATGCGAGCTAGACGGGATCGTCATAACACATGGTTAACAATAGAGATGCAATATGTATGTATTTGATGACAAGCATGTCATGACGACACCCGGCACAAATGGAGACTTGTGTCGTGTTAGTCAACGTTCACGACAACATAGCCATAAGTATAATAGAAACTTGAAATTGATTCACATAAACGATCCACATAATCACAAAAATTGTACTCTTGTATGTAATTCCCACAACCCGGGAACAAGTATCCAAAAGAATGTTAAATTGTTTGATTGACGGCAATAATGTACAAATATTGTATATCATGTATGTTCAGTCTCAAAAATACATCTGAGGGTCTCCACTAAGGTAGCTCTCCTAGATCTTCAGTTCTCATTGTTACCTGAAAAATATGCTTAAAATGTCAACAACAATGTTGGTGAGCTTCGCAGGTTTAAATTGTAAACATGTAGTTGATGCTGTATAGTGTTTGTAGTAGAATACCGTGCATACAGTTATAAGCAAGCAAATTCACATACCATGAGTTTTATACAACCAAACCTAATGACGTACACACAGCAACTTGTCGGAATATATTCACCCAAGGCCCGTTCCTGGCAGTGTGATGGTACTCATGAGTAACCATCTGTCAAGGGTGGGGGTGTCAACCCAGTAGTACTACTAATACCTATCCGTTGGTTCCAACACCGGAATTAATGGTTGTAAGAAGAACCACACAGTAACATCATGTATGCATCAGATATGTACTCACAAAACAGTATCACGTTGATTTCCAAGTATGAAAATTGTATGTATGTTGTACAACATTGAAAACGTGTGAGCATACTTTTCCCCCATGTTTATAAAAGATTGAAACAATTGTATAAGCGTAAAAAGGGGCCACGAAACTCACTGGTTAAGTGGTAAGTATGTATGATGTAACTTCCCAAACTTGTATGTATGTACGAATGGTCAATCACCTATTGACAGTTATGTTAAGCATTAATAATACGTCTGATGTTAACCATATTGTTTAGTTGGGTCGGGTCGTATCGGTTCGGTCGTGGGTAACTCTTGCACACAAACACGCGCAATAGATCTTATGTAGATCCAAGCACTAGAAACGTTGCCATTGTCGATGATGTTTGGGTAAAAGTGCTATTGTCGTTAAAGAAATTCTTAGTAAGCACTTGTGTTAGGAATTGTGTGTTGCTAATTGTAAAATGTTAGGTTGATGTCTTTTGATATAACATTAATGAGTTTGATAGTGTTAATCTCAATGATCTTCATTAACAATGGCAGCCGTGTCGATGTTACCTTAACATCACACGACTACACACACCACACACATGAAGAATTCACACACATTGACTCCAATTGCATGACAGGACTAGACGCACGACTGGACACTCCATTCGCATGAATCAACTTTCAGTCATGCGATTCAGCTTCATTCGCATGACTGAACTCCCATTCGTGCGACTAAGCACTCAGTCGTTCCACACAGCACCCAATCGCACGACTCAACCTTCAAATCGCACGATTTAACCCTCAGTCGTAAGAATCAGCTTCATTCGTACGACTGAGTCTTCATTCGTACGACTGGATCTTCAGTCGTGCGACACACATAGTCGCACACAATCATCCGCATGGACTCAATCGCACACACTCTCAATCGCATGCATTCAATCGCACAACACACACATACGCATGGACTCAGTCGCACGACTCACCCCAGTCGCACCACTCAGTCGCACGATAGACTCAAACGCATGGACTCAGTCGCACGACTCACTCAGTCGCACGGCTCAGTCGCCTGGAAGACCCAGTCGCCTGAACAGTAAGTTTGCGACTGCTGAAGTGCAGAGCAGCGTCCAGCTGCTTCGAGCACTCGTTTTACACCCCAAGAACTTCCAGAATCACACATCTAACATGTCTAGACAAGAAACACACACTGGAACGCAACACACAAGCCCACACAACCTTATGTGCTCGGATGAACCCGAGCACCCGAAACCCTAGAAATCGCAACTGTAAAATAAGCAAAAATGGAAAACCGAGGTGTCTACCTGCTTGAAACATGATGTCTAAGCTGTGGTAGTAGTCTAATCGGTGAAAACACGAAGAAAACGGGGCGGTCCTAGGTGCAAGGATGAAGAAGAGTGATGAAGATGAAGATCAGGAAGAAGAAGAAGCAAAGTGTGAAGGCTAGGGCTGGTGTGGGGAATTTATACCCAGCCCTAGTTTGGCAATTTGTCAAGTTTAATCCCTGCACTTAGCCCCCGAGTCCCCGAACTTGCTTCGGTTGATAACTGATGACTAGTGTAGGTTGGACTCACCGGACTGTCGATGTTTTTGTCTTTAATTTGTATTTTGTTTTGTTTATGTTCTAGCGAACCTACGAGCGAACCTACAGGTTCGCCTGGATCTCATTGTATAGATTTGTGTAGGTAGTCGCCGGGCGAACCTAGTTGGTGCCCGGCGAAGCTAGGCTTTTGATCTGATAGATTCGCTACCCAGCGAATCTATCAGCGAATCTATTTTCTGCCTATATATTATAATGTTTTCTCATTCTAATAGAGTTTTTTGCCATTTTGTTCAAACCCTAAAGTGTGTGTGTGACGGCTAGAGGTGCTAGGAGCTTATTTGCTCATCATTGTAGCTTTATATCCTCTATTCATCCTTGTTTGATCTTTACTTTGATTATTTAGCAAGAATCTCTCATAGTTCAATGAATTCAGTGGGATATGTGTGTGTTTGTGATCATTTGCACTGTTGAATCGATCATGTTGGACCAACAATATGGTATCAGAGCCATAGTGCTCTTGATAGTTTGATTTTTGTGTTGTTTTTAGGGTTTTATGAGGCAAAGACTCTTTTGATTCATTTCGAGCTTGTTTAGTGTGTTTCTGATATACAAATCGCTTGGGGATTGTAGTTTTTGGCATAAGAAAGCGACAGAAACAAACCGTTCATCAATTGGTTGTGTTTTGAGATAGTTGGGTTGATTTCTTGCTGGAAAAGTTTATTTTATAACTCAGCGAATTTAGCAGATTCATTCAGCGAATCTAGACGTTTCATCCAGCGAACCTAAGGAAAATTGCATTTCAATCTTTGCTGAACTTTTGGATAGCGAATCTAGCCTTTTGAACAAAAGTTCACTGCTCTTGGTTATCCTGCCGAGCGAACTTGCTCAGCGAATCTGTTCTCTCGTGCACACTGCCGAGCGAATCTACTGCTGGTCTATTGAGCGAACTTATAGGTTCACCTAGCGAATCTACTAGCGAATCTACATCAGTTTCAGTGAATCCAATTTCTGATCTTATCATGTCTACTTCAATAGTGAATGTGTCTGATATGGAGTGTGTTCAACCAAACAGGCCACCAAGACTTGTCAATGGTGAGAATTTTGAGGACTGGAAACGTTGCTTGAAGGCATTCTTCTTCTACACAGATCATGGTCAGTGGGAATCTATTATCAATGGACCTCACATACCAACAACAACTGTTGGATCTGTTACGTCACCAAATCAGGATACTAGCACTTATACTGAGATTGACATTAAGCTGCTTGATCGAGACAAGAAAGCTCTTGGAGCTTTGATTCTGTGCCTACATCAGGATATTTATAACAGATTTGCTGAACATACTACCGCTAAGGCATTGTATGATGCGTTATGTGAGTTTTACGATGGGAATGAAGATCTAAAGAAAGACAAGAAAGCTCAAGCTCAGAAGGAATTTAACTCATTCGTGGGTTACAAGCATGAGACACTTACTGATATAACAAACCGCTTTCTATCAGTTTCGAGCAACCTAAAGAAGTATGATGAACAGCTTGGCAATCATGAGCAAGTGAGTAAACTGTTAGACTCTCTTCCTGCTCAGTGGAGTCTGCAAATCAAATTGCTCAAACAAGAAAGGAATTTTGCTGATTACAAGTTGATGGATGTAATCAACAAGTTAAAATCATTTGATCTTGATGTGAAGAGAAGAGAGTATAATCAAACCATGATGTCTCCCAATGTCCCTCCTCAAAACGCTGCATTGATTTCATCCGCTGCAAACTCTAACTATTATGGTGCAGCTTGTGGGAGTTCATCTGGTAATGGTGGCTTTGCTAACTCTGGGTATGGTAAAATTGTCAACTCAGGTGGTGGTTGTAAGGATGCTGGGTCAAGTTCAAATGCCTTAGTTTCTACTCAAATTCCACACGATACTATGGCACTGTTTGGGTTATTTGTGCACAGTTATGAGGCTTTGGTGGCTGGAGAATTGAAGGGACGTGGTATGACAGTGGAAGATATGTATCAGGTTGATCCTGATGACCTTGAAGAAACCGACATTCAGTGGCAAATGGCCATGCTTACTCTTCGTGCCAGGAGGTTCATGGAAAGAACTGGCAGGAAAAATTTTGGAAACCAGAGTCAGAACAATGCTCTAGGATATGACAAGTCTAAGCTCAGATGTTTCAATTGTAAGCAGCTTGGTCATTTCAAAGAGAGTGTCCTTCTCCCATTGTCACTGAACCTGTTAATTCTGGAAACTCAAGAACCATCCCAGTCATGGATAAAGTTGAAGAAGCTAAGCCCAAGAAAGAAACTGCTCTGTTGACCAACTTTGATTGGAGTGCAGAAATTGAGGAGTCAAAGGAGGAAATCAACCATGCCTTGATTGCTGAGATAGTGGAGGAACATGCTCTTGATGATGAGGACATTGACAGTTTTGATCCTTTCAAGGAGTTCTATAGTGAAGCTGATAATGAAGTTGATAGCAATGGTGAATCTATTGGGTCTGAAGCCATTCAAAAGGTTAAGGAGTGTGTAGGTGTGGTTCAGAAAGCTGTGGTTCAAGAAGAGATTGTTCAAACTGGTTTGGTGTGTGAAGCTGTTAAGGAAGAGGTTAAACTGGGTTGTGAATCTGCTGCAAAGGAAGCTGGTGAAAACGAGGAGCTGAAAATGAAGTCAATGATTGAAGAAGCCAAGAACGAAGCTGTGGAGGAATACAAGAGGAACACTCCTTATTGCCAATGTGATCGTGCTCTCGCAGCAGAAAAACTGGTAATGGGTCTTCCTTATGAAATTGTTGAAACATGTGTTCCTCTGCATGCAAAATCCGTTTGGTTGGTATATATAAAGCTAATAGGTTGCTTATAATGAATGAAAATGAATTAAAGAAAACCAATAAAGAGCTTAAACAAAATGAGTCAAAGTATTTTGTTAAATTAAGAGAAGCTTTGAAAGAAAATGAACATTTAAAAAGGACACTTTTAGAAAAGAACTGTGAGGTTAACTATTTAACTGAACAAGTCACACTTGCTGAATTTGAAGTCAGAAACTCAAAATAAATTAGAACAGTGGTCTCTTTCGAGCACGAAAAGGGAGGAATTATGCAAAAAACAAAGGGGGGGCAAGGATCAAGACCGGTTGGGTAATGAAAATGATGCATTGGTATATCCTCCACCCAGTACTTTCTGTTATTCTCCTATGCCCACTCCTCATCCATCAAATGAGTTGATACAAGAGATTATACAGAATGATACTAACAGCTCCGTTGCAGGTTTAGAAGGAGATAATTCTAAGGAGTTGCGAGAAGGATATGATTATGGTGGCAGTGTTGGTCTTGGGAGCTCTAGTAGTCATGATTTTAATTCCAAGAAGTCGTTTGTAGACTTTAGCTTAAGTAATCATTTTGTGTCTGGTGGAACTATTTTGGATTCAAACTCAGGGGCATGTAATAGTAACTTAGGATGTTCTGTTTCAAACACTCGTGATGACTTGAATGTTTTAAATTCCGCAATTGATGTTAATGTGTGTATGAATGATGCAGCTCAACTTTCAGGTCATGTCTCTGAAAGTGAAACAAAAACTAATTGCTTTAACAAATTCTTCTCTCATCCAATCCCATCTTTTACACCAATAAGGATTTCTAAACCAAAAGATAAAGAAATGTGTTCTTCCTCTGAAAATAACAAAGATAAATTGAACAAAAATCAGTTAAAGTAAAAGTTATTACAGGGAAGTCAAACGAGTCATATGACTCGAACAGTGATTCAGATTCAAGATTGTCTGAATGTGATGATGAAAAATCTATTGATAGAATTCCTTCATCAAATTGTTCCAAAACAAGGTTGAGATCCCATTGTTTTAGATGTGGAAAGGATGATCACTTGATAAAGCAATGTCCTAAATCAGGTGGTCTTAATATACAGAATAAATCTTTTGGAACTAGATTGACAGCTTTTGTGAATGGTTTCTTTTGCAGAAGATCTGTTCCTCCAAGACCTAAGTACACTAAGACTTGGGTCCCAATTTCAAAAGTCTAACCAATTTTTAATATGTCAGGAACATTCAGAGGCCGCTGTAAATAGTTATTGGCATGTAGATAGTGGATGTTCCCGCATATGACTGGGTTGAAGGACCTGCTGACAAATTTTAGAATAATTGATGGTGGCTATGTGGCTTTTGCTGGAGACAAGAAGGGTGGAAAGATGATTGGCCAAGGAGATGTTTCAAATGGTTTCCTTACTTTGGAGAAAGTGAACTATGTTCCAGAATTGGCATTCAATCTTCTCAGTGTATCACAAATCTGTGATAAAGATATTCCCGTGATGTTCCTCGCAAATGAATGTCTGTTCTTGAAACCAGAGTTCTCAATCCCTGAAGAGATGGTGATCATGCGAGCTCCAAGGAGGAATGATACCTATTTGTTAAATATGGGATCTAAAGAATCATCTTCCACTGTGACCTGTCTTTTATCAAAAGCTTCTTCCATGAATCTTTTCAGTGGCATAAAAGATTAGGGCATATCAATTTTAAATTGATAAATAAGTTAGTTAAGAACAATTTGGTCAGGGGACTACCACTGAAAGATTATTCTGTGGTAGAAAAATGTATGGCTTGTGCAAAAGGAAAACAACACAAAAAGCCACATAAACTTAAACTTCAAAACTCGATTAAGCATCCCCTCGAATTGTTACATATTGACTTATTTGGCCTATCAGTGTTAAATCAATTGCTAAGAAATCTTATTGTCTTGTTGTGACAGATGATTACTCCAGGTACTCTTGGGTGAGATTTCTGTCTAACAAAAGTGAGACCGCTGAGGAATTGATGAAGCTGATTCCACTGATTGAGGTTCTTGGAAAAAGAAAGATACAAGCCATCAGGAGCGACAATGGAACAGAATTCAGAAACCACATCTTCAATTCATTCTGTGAACAAAGGGGTATTCTCAGACAGTTCAGTGCTGCCAGAACACCTCAACAAAATGGTGTTGCTGAACGTAAGAACAGAACTCTAATTGAAGCAGCTAGAACGATGTTGATCGAGTCAAAGCTTCCGATTATCTTTTGGGCTGAGGCAGTTAATTGTGCAGCTATGTTCTTAACCGGGTATTGATTGTCAAGAGCAAGATGAAGACATCATACCAGTTGTTCCGAGGAATTAAGCCTCTCATTGATTTTCTGCGCTCTTTTGGTTGCTCTTGTACTCTGTTAAATACCCAAGACCAGAAAACGAAGTTTGGTGCTGTCTCTGATGAATGTTTCTTTGTTGGGTACTCAGAAACACAAAAGGCGTATCGTGTGTATAAT
Source organism: Flaveria linearis (assembly GCA_024085815.1). Classification (NCBI taxonomy): domain Eukaryota; kingdom Viridiplantae; phylum Streptophyta; class Magnoliopsida; order Asterales; family Asteraceae; genus Flaveria; species Flaveria linearis. The sequence goes on along the minus strand of CM044014.1, from coordinate 50,471,979 downwards.
AAACGATCGCGGATTGTGCAAGAGTCCTACTATGTCGACTGGCAAGAATCCAACTCAACAAGCATTGGAAGTGAGCCTGCATGGTTCTATGATTCTACCACTGTCTTCAAGTCATTCAATTTGCCAATTCCTGATGATGATGACGTTATTCCTCACTCGCCTGTGAATCTGATTCCACCACAACCGCAACCGTCTGCCACCACCTCATTACCTCCCACTTCATTTGATATCCCATCTTCACCACCTCCACCACCACCTCCATCATCTGATCCATCATCTCAACCATCTTCATCTAATCCTACAAGCTCATCTACCATTCCATCCACAGCTTCATCCATTCAAAATCCACCTATCGATCCAATTCCCACAAGTTCATCTCCTCCCGCACAACCATCCTCTTCCACATCGACACCTCAACATAACCCTTCATTGCTTAACACAAATTTTAAAACCTTAAAAGATCACCCTCATGACTACATCATTGGATCTATCACAGACGGAGTGAGGACTCGGAGTCAGAGTGGATTGATAAATGAGTTCCTTTATGCAGCTTTTCTATCTCAGATTGTTCCAAAGAATTACAAACAGGCACTTGAAGACCCAAGCTGGGTGGACTCTATGCAATCTGAGTTGCAGCAGTTCAGGAAGTTGAAAGTTTGGGAGTTAGTTGATCTTCCTCCAAACAAATGCCCCATTGGTACCAAGTGGGTTTTCAGGAACAAGCCAGATGATCGTGGTGTTGTTATCAGAAATAAAGCCAGATTGGTTGTTCAAGGATTTGCTCAGGAGGAGGGGATAGACTACACTGAAGTGTTTGCTCCAGTTGCTCGGATCGAAGCCATCAGAATTTTTCTTGCACATGCAGCTAACAAGAACTTTAAAGTTTTTCAAATGGATGTAAAGTGTGCATTTCTATATGGAAACATTGATGAGGAGATCTATGTGTGTCAGCCACCAGGTTTCGAGGATCCAGATTTTCCAGATAAAGTATACAAGCTAGACAAATCTTTGTATGGGTTGCATCAAGCTCCCCGAATCTGGTATGAGACCTTGACGCAGTATCTCCTCAGCAAGGGTTTCTCTCGCGGGACTATAGATATGACACTCTTCAAGAAGGAGGTTGATAGTGAGATGCTGATTGTTCAAGTGTATGTAGACGACATTATCTTTGGATCAACAAATGAAAAGCTGTGTAAAGATTTTGAAGAAGTGATGAAGGATCGCTTTGAAATGAGCATGATGGGGGAGATGTGCTTCTTCTTAGGATTGCAGGTAGAACAGAAACCGGAAGGTATTCTTATTCACCAGGAGAAGTACATCAAGGAAATCATCACAAAGTTTGGCATGGATGATTCAAAGCCAGAACTTACTCCCTTTACTGCTCAGACATGCTTGTCTCCTGATGATAATGGGAAGTCCGTGGATGCTCATCGATATCGTTCGATGATCGATCTCTCATGTATCTGACTGCAAGCCGTCCAGATATCACATTTGCCGTGTGCTACTGTGCTCGTTATCAAGCCAATCCCAAAGAATCACATGAGCTAGCTGTTAAACGCATTTTTTGTTATCTTAAGGGTTCCTCTCGTTTGGGACTTTGGTATCCAAAAGGTGGGAACTTTGATTTACATGCTTTTTCTGATAGTGATCATGGTGGTTGCAGGATTAACAGAAAGTCGGTCACCGGTGGATGTTAATATCTGGGTGACTGTCTTGTTTCGTGGCAAAGCAAAAAGCAAACAACAGTGTCCTTATCCACAGGAGAAGCTGAATATATTGCTGCATCAAGCTGCTGTTGCCAAGTGCTCTGGATTCAACACCAGATGATGGATTATGGCATCAACTTCCTTCACACTCCAATCTTCTGTGACAATGAAGTAGCTGTGGGAATTGCCAAGAATCCAATTCATCATACTCGAACCAAGCACATCGAAACAAGAATTCATGCAATCCGTGACGCTCAGGAAAAGGGTTCATTGATATCATTCCTATTGAAACAAGGAAGCAGAAAGCAGATCTTTTCACAAAAACTTTTGATAAACCTCGTTTTTATGAATTGATTTCTATGCTAGGATTAATATCATTCTGAAAACCTTTTTCTGAGAAAAACATTGTTTAAGATGTAAATATGTAAATATTCTCTTTTATTTTCTGCCCTTGAGAATCCTTCTGTCACACATTTCTTTACTCTTTTTTTCTTCTTCTTTTGCTTGTTGAAAATTTTCTATTAGATAAGCTATCAAATAGAAATTTTGGGGGAGTATAAGATTAGATTTCATCTTTTGCTCAGTATCAAAATTCTGCTACTTTTCAGGCTATCCGTGCAGAAAATGAGACTTTGAAGGAGGTCAGAAGTATTATGCTTGGGATGTGCAAGATAGGCTCAGCCTCAAAACGAAGTAAACAGTAATTTTGTGGCCAAACATAAAGCTCAAAGGATCACGGTGATAAGGATTATTTCCATGACATGTTGGCTTGCACAAAGATACAAGTCTCTGTCTAAACGGGTTGAGAGTTTACTATCTCTGTTGTAATCCTTTGTAAAATCCCAAATCACCCTTTGCCTAGCCCTGAATGACGCTTCTAGTTAATCTAGTTAGCTCTTCAGAATCCCTTTCGTGCTTATCTCCTCTGCTGTGCGGAAGCACTGACCTGGAGTGATGATCTCCTCTGTTATACGTAAGTATAGACCTGGAGCTCTCATCAGCACGCTCAGTGATCATCTCCTCTGTTATACATGAGTATAGACCTGGAGCGCTCATCATCTGCAACCCTAAATGCTCAAAAGAAAAAGAAGATCAAAGATCTGCATCAGATGATCATCTCCTCTGTTATACGTGAGTATAGACCTGGAGCGCTCATCATCTGCAACCCTAAATGCTCAAAAGAAAAAGAAGATCAAAGATCTACATCATACATCCTTCAAAATACATGGATTGTCAAAGCCTATCAAGCATCTAAAGCAATTATTCCTTCACAATGCTTCTCAAAATTGGGATCATTGTCTAAAGCCACTCCCTAATATGCCTTGATTGTTCACATTCACAATGGTTCTCAATTGATCATTGTCTATGTTCATTCAATTATAAGCCCTTGCATTCAATGTGTCAGAAATGATCATTGTGTATGCACACCCTAGGATATAGCACAGAGATAAATGATCACTCATGCTCAATAAGCCCTGATGACAGGATACGTTCTTTGCCAAATGTCTGTGGGAACTAAATTGCCAGAGATTCAAATCTACTAAAACATGATAAAAGAAGCTGCAGATTGCTTGTTGAAAAGAATTAGGCATGGGTTTAAGTGGACAATCATATCTGCAATCTCGCTAATAAATGACTCTCCGGATATCCTTTAATTTTGTCTTTCTTTATTCAATTTTATTTTATTTTAAGTTTTAATATTTTATCTTATTTTTGAGTTTAGGTATTGGGGATGTTTTGATATTCAAAAAGGGCAATTTCTTTTTTATGTCTAAGAATATAATAATAATAATAAAAAAAAATATAGGGTTTCAGCGAATCTGCTAGCGAACCTATAGGTTCGCCCGACACTGATCGTTGGTGATGTCAGTCTTTTGACTTTGTGTTGCCGGGCGAATCTATAGATTCGAGGCCAGCGAATCTAAGGCCTATATAAGCAGTTCATAGGTTCGTGCAGCTCTTCATTCGCTGCACTGTGAACTGCTTATACCAAAAACCCAAGATTCTTTTCTATCTTTCATTGCTTGTTTCGTTGTTTTCTTGCAAGTTCTGGTCTTATGTAAGTGCGTCGTATGTATTTAATCCTTGCATTTCATCGAAAATCGGTCTTTCTTTAGAATCAAACCCGGTCGTTCCTCGCTATTCTTAGATTCAAATAGAACATCTTTTAGACCGATTATGCATAAAATAAATGATAGGTTTTGGTCGCATTGTGTCCTATTAAGTCATGTTATGCTCCATTTGGTTTAAAATCAATGTTTGATTCTGATTTTCAAAACTAGGTTTTCAGCGAACCTAGTGTTCTGTCAGCGAATCTGAACGAAAGTTCTACATGATTGAGCGAATCTGTGCCGGCATGCTGCTCATGCGTGGCAAATAGATTCGCGCGAAGTTCCCAGCGAACCTATAAGTTCGCTTGGCACATCTTGCATGCTTACCTGTCTGCGAACCTATAGGTTCATGGTATAATCAGATTCGCTGTTAGCGAATCTAAATCTCTTCAACGAACCTATTCATTTTTTTTACATTTTCCATTTTTAAATATTTCATATCTTTTAGCTTTGAAATCAATCTAATCAACTTCCGTTTGTGTTTCAGATACCATGTCGACTCTTCAGTTCTTCGATAAGCACAACATGTGTGCTTTGCTGGATGAAACGCATGAGAAAGCAGCTGCTTATAAAGATTGCATCAAATGGCTGAAGTCATCTCACATTCACTATGCTATTTCTCACTCCCCTGAAGTCTATGATTCGCATGTTCGTGACTTTTGGAGAAACGCAGTAGTAGATGTTGGTGCGACTCCCTCAAGGATTGCCTCTAAAGTCCTAGATCAGGAAATTTCCTTTTCTTCTGATGATCTGGCTAGGATATTACATTTGACTGAGGATGTTGGTGATGAGGTTCCCTTGAATGCTAAACAAGTTTACAAGGAACTAAGGAAGACAGGATATGAAGGTCCAATGCCTGGTGAAAAGAAGATGGAGTTCATCAAGTCTTACTTAATCAGAGAATGGCGATACATTGCGCACATATTCATCATGTGTTTGGATCACAGGAAAGGAGGAACCGATGGGTTAAACTTGGAATGGGCAAGGGCAATGGTGCTATTCTGCCAAGGCAAGAAGGGAAATATTGCTAAGCTGATTTATGACTACATGGTGCAGAATTTTCATGCTCAAAGAAAGGACAAATGGCTGCTGTATCCCAGATTCGTCCAGATGATACTGAATGACTTAAAGCCAAACTTGCCCATTGTTGGTGATACTTTGAAGATATGGAGAATGAACATCAGGATTTTTGGTGACTGTAAGTCAGTAAGATACAATTGCGTGGGAAAGATTGCTTACTTATGGGAAAACATGTATCCGCCTGAAAGATGGAGCCATATTAGTAATTGATCGAGATTGAGAAGAAAACAAGGCACAGAATGTTGATCAGAGTGAGGTGAGACTGAAGAAGAGAAAGCCATATGCTCGTGACACAGACTACAGTGTAGATAAGGAGATTGATGAAGTACAGAAGGAGTTAGATGTTCAAAGGGAGAGAAGGACCAAGAAGAGAGCTGAGACTGGGTCTAGCTCTCAGCATGTAGAAGAAAGAAGAACAAAAGGAGGCACGAGGATCCTGTTAAACCTGCTGATACTCCTGCATCAAATGCAAATGATGAGTTAGCCAATCTGAAAGCTAAATATGCTGAGCTTGAAAGAAGGAATAAACAGAAGGGTGATGTTATTAAGGGTATGGCCCTGATGCTCAAGGATCATCAAAGTTTGCTAATTCGAGCCTTCACCGAACTGAATGAAATGAAGGTTAAAGCTGGGATGGACCTGCTATGTCTGAACACGAGTTGAGAGTGTTAAAGAAACTGCTAAAACTCTTTTGATGTATATAAAGGACTGACTGGTACTGCTGAAGGTGAATCTGAAGGAGATAAGGATAGTGGTTCAGAGGATCCTTTAAGGACAAAGGGTAAAGAAAAGATGGTTGCTGAGGATGCAGGATTTGATAAACAGATGGGGTTAGATATGGATACATTTACTGGACCTGAAATGGCTGGTGGAAAACAAGTAGATTTCAATTTGATAGATGAAGAAGGTGAAGTTGAGGAACAACTGGTGGATTACAGCTCAGAGCCTGAATTTTATGAGGTAGATGAACGTCCAGTGACTTATTTGGCAGAAACTGGGTCATCTAAAGGTGGAACTGTGGAGTTAAATCAATCTGACTGGTTTGTTAAGAGAAGGAGGCTGAAGAGATAACTCCACTGTTCCAGAACATAAAAAAACCAACAAGAAAGGAGAGTGATAAGAAGATTTTTAGCTGGAAATTCAACTCTGAGCTCAAGTTATTTATGATTAAGAGAAGAGGAGGAGGGATCTCATATTTTCACAAGCGAAAAGCTTTCAAAACTCTCCCAAGGTGGGATCTAAGGAGATTGGCTGAGATCCCGTTACTTGGAGCTGATCAGAGTGAACGGGCAAAGTTGCTGGAATTAGAGATCAAAAAGGGTTTAACTGATAACTTCACGGCCTTTGGCTTCATGAAAATGGATAGAAAGAGGTCAAAGAAAGACATTGATTGGGTGACTGGCAAAGGAAAGATTGTGCTAAAACTGAAGCCAGCAAAGACTGTAGATCGAATTAGGATACCTGATCCTCTTCCCCCGAGACTGCAAGCATTCGAAAAATGGTTCTATGATAACAACACGGGGGAAGCAGTGATTAGAGTGGAAGGTGTTCCTGAGATCAGATTGTTTGATCCAATGGAAGTATTTCTTTCTGTGATGAAGATCTGAAAGTATTGTGTGAGAATGTGATCCACCATGGAGCAGGAGAGGAAACAAAGGCTGAAGCAAATCTGTTTGTCATAGTTGCCAACAAAGCCCGGGGAATTAGAGCTGAGATAGAGGAGGTTGCGGAGAAGGTAAGGAAAGCTGATGATTTCAGGATGGACATGGATGATCTGGCTAGGCAGATGGATAGTACGATTGAGAAGAGGTTTGATCGAGAAGCCAGTGAGTCTAGAGTTAGACCTGAGGAGCATTCTGTTACAAATCAGGAGGAAGTTAATGTTATTGACATGCCTGATACAGAAATTTCAGAAGCCAAGTTTGTGGAAGAGGTTAATGAGGAAGAAGTGTTTGTTGAAGTGATTGCTCAGGATATTTTTCAGATTGTTCAGCAAGCTGCCGGAGCTGATCAAGAATGAGCGTCAAAGGCTGTAGCTATTTAAGAGACCCCTCCCTTTTTTTTGGTGAGGTCCAACCTAGGGGGAGTATTGATGACTAGTGTAGGTTGGACTCACCGGACTGTCGATGTTTTTGTCTTTAATTTGTATTTTGTTTTGTTTATGTTCTAGCGAACCTACGGTGAACCTACGGGTTCGCCTGGATCTTATGTGTAGATTTGTGTAGGTAGTCGCCGGGCGAACCTAGTTGGTGCCCGGCGAAGCTAGGCTTTTGATCTGATAGATTCGCTACCAGCGAATCTATCAGCGAATCTATGTTCTGCCTATATATTGTAATGTTTTCTCATTCTAATAGAGTTTTTTGCCATTTTGTTCAAAAAAAAAGAAATTGCCCTTTTTGAATATCAAAACATCCCACAATACCTAAACTCAAAAATAAGATAAAATATTAAACTTAAAATAAAATAAAATTGAATAAAGAAAGACAAAATTAAAGGATATCCGAGAGTCATTTATTAGCGAGATTGCAGATATGATTGTCCACTTAAACCCATGCCTAATTCTTTTCAACAAGCAATCTGTAGCTTCCTTTTATCATGTTTTAGTAGATTTGATGAATCTCTGGCAATTTAGTTCCCACAGACATTTGGCAAAGAACGTATCCTGTCATCAGGGCTTATTGAGCATGAGTGATCATTTATCTCTGTGCTATATCGTAGGGTGTGCATACACAATGATCATTTCTGACACATTGAATGCAAGGGCTTATAATTGAAATGAACATAGACAATGATCAATTGAGAACCATTGTGAATGTGAACAATCAAGGCATATTAGGGAGTGGCTTTAGACAATGATCCCAATTTTGAGAAGCATTGTGAAGGAATAATTGCTTTAGATGCTTGATAGGCTTTGACAATCCATGTATTTTGATGGATGTATGATGTAGATCTTTGATCTTCTTTTTCTTTTGAGCATTTAGGGTTGCAGATGATGAGCGCTCCAGGTCTATACTCACATATAACGGAGGAGATGATCATCTGATGCAGATCTTTGATCTTCTTTTTCTTTTGAGCATTTAGGGTTGTAGATGATGAGCGCTCCAGGTCCATACTCACGTATAACAGAGGAGATGATCACCTGAGCATGCTGATGAGAGCTCCAGGTCTATACTTACGTATAATAGAGGAGATCATCACTCCAGGTCAGTGCTTCCGCACAGCAGAGGAGATAAGCACGAAAAGGATTCTGAAGAGCTAACTAGATTAACTAGAAGCGTCATTCAGGGCTAGGCAAAGGGTGATTTGGGATTTTACAAAGGATTACAACAGAGATAGTAAACTCTCAACCCGTTTAGACAGAGACTTGTATCTTTGTGCAAGCGTCATACACAATGAGGTCCAACCTAGGGGGAGTATTGATGACTAGTGTAGGTTGGACTCACTGGATTGTTGATGTTTTTGTCTTTAATTTGTATTTTGTTTTGTTTTTGTTCTAGCGAACCTACGGGCGAACCTACAGGTTCGCCTGGATCTCATTGTATAGATTTGTGTAGGTAGTCGCCGGGCGAACCTAGTTGGTGCCCGGCGAAGCTAGGCTTTTGATCTGATAGATTCGCTACCCAGCGAATCTATCAGCGAATCTATGTTCTGCCTATATATTGTAATGTTTTCTCATTCTAATAGAGTTTTTTGCCATTTTGTTCAAACCCTAAAGTGTGTGTGTGACGGCTAGAGGTGCTAGGAGCTTATTTGCTCATCATTGTAGCTTTATATCCTCTATTCATCCTTGTTTGATCTTTACTTTGATTGTTTAGCAAGAATCTCTCATAGTTCAATAAATTCGGTGGGATATGTGTGTGTTTGTGATCATTTGCACTGTTGAATCGATCATGTTGGACCAACAATAACGATGTAAACACGTGCGTTATATTAATTATAGGGGAGTATTTAATATTGTTTGTATCTCAAATATGTTGTTATTAATGATGTTTATATTATATACATAATATAGTTAGTGATGTCGGTGGTGATACCCGTAAGCGTTTGGGCGATAAGGTTGCAAATAGTGGTATCACGACTGTAAAAGAAAACCAAACAAGTATGATGTCCTCACCAATAGTCTATGAGGTGAGGAATGAATGCTCTAGAATAGTTAGCGTAATTTCACGTTAATGACGGACCTGAGGTGACGGATGTCACAGTATCCCCCAGTTGAGAGAATTTCATCCCGAAATTCAACTGTTGCTAGGTCCAAGAGCGTCATCCTCGAATAGATGTGGATACTTGAGCTTCATCTGATCTTCTCGTTCCCATGTGAATTCTGGTCCTGTTTGGTGTTCCATCTCACGCGAACGATCGGTATCTTGCTGCGCCTTAAGCGTTTGACCTTCCGGTCCATGATCTCGATAGGTTCCTTGATAAAATGAAGCTTTTTGTCGATCTTGATTTCCTCAATTGGTAGGTGTAAGGACTCGTCTCCAAACACTTCTTGAGGTTTGACATGTGAAAAGTATCATGTACACCGCTGAGTTCTTGTGGCAACCTCAAGCGGTAAGCCACCGGACCGATTCTTTTTGTAATCTCGAATGGTCCTACGTATCGAGGGCTAACTTCCTCTTTCTTTCCAAATCGTACAATCCCTTTCCAGGAGAGACTTTGAGTAAAACGTGATCTCCAACATTGAATTCTAGAGGCTTCCGACGGTTGTCGGCATAGCTCTTTTGGTGATCTCTTGCAGCTTTTAGTCTGTCTTTGATTTGGAAAATCTTGTCAGTCGTTTCTTGAATGATCTCTGGGCCTTTAAGTTGGCTTTCACCAATCTCAGCCCAACAAATGGGGATCTACATTTCCTCCCTACAATGCTTCAAATGGTGCGCATCCAATGCTTGTATGATAGCTGTTGTTGTAGGAGAACTCAATCAATGGTAGATGAGTGTCCCAGCTACCACCAAAATCGATTACACAAGCTCTGAGCATGTCTTCCATGTTTGTATTGTTCGTTCACTTTGTCCATCTGTTTGTGGGTGATAGGCGGTACTCATATCTAATCGAGTGCCCATCGCTTTTTGTAATGTTTGCTAAAATCGTGAAGTAAATCGACTGTCACGGTCGGATATGATTGACACCGGCACACCGTGCCGCGTCACGACCTCTTTAATGTACAACCTCGCCAACCTTTCCATCTTGAAATCCTCCCGGATCGGTAAGAAATGAGCGGACTTCGTCATCCGATCCACTACGACCCATATCGAGTCGTGCCCGCTACTTGTTCTAGGGAGTTTGGTAATAAAATCCATGGCTATGTTCTCCTATTTCCACTCGGGAATTCAGGTTGCTGTAATAATCCCGACGGTTTTTGTTATGTTCAACCTTAACTTTCGAGCACGTCAAGCATCGGCTTACATACATAGCAATGTCTCTCTTCATGCATGGCCACCAGTATAGATCCTTAAGATCGTGATACATCTTGTCTGCACCAGGATGAACAGAATATCGTGTCTTGTGCGCTTCCTCCATGATCAGGGTACGAACGTCTCCCCATTTGGGTACCCATATGCGATCCATGAAGTACTGTATGCCAACATCCTTGCAAATCATCTGTTTGTCTAACCCTCAGAATTCTTCTCCCGCAAGGTTTTCTTCTTTCAATGCTTCCCTTTGTGCAAGTTGGATCTGAGCTTTCAAGTTTGTTTGAATAGTCAATCCCAAGGCTCGAGAACGTAGTGGTTTCATGCGCTCTTTACGACTTAGGGCGTCAGCCACCACATTTGCTTTCCCCATGATACCGGATTTCACAATCGTAGTCACTAAGTAGCTCTACCCAACGTCGTTGTCGCATGTTGAGTTCTTTCTAATCAGGATGTATTGAAGGCTCTTATGATCTGTGTAGATGATGCATTTGGTTCCATACAGATAGTGCCTCCATATCTTGAGTGCAAATACTACCGCGCCCAACTCCAGGTCATGAGTCGTATAATTCTTCTCATGCACCTTAAGTTGTCGTGAGGCATAGGAATCACCTTGTCTTTCTGCATTAGCACACAACCCAATCCTTGATGTGAAGCATCGCAGTACACCACAAAATCATCAGTTCCGTCACGAAGGGACAATATCGGTGCGTTGCATAACTTCTCTTTTAACGTTTGGAACGCTTGTTCTTGTGCTTTCCCCCAATCAAACTTCTTGTCCTTCTGAGTCAACAATGTTAACGGTTGGGCAATCTTTGAGAAATTTGCAATGAAGCACGATAGTTTCCGGCCAATCCTAAGAATTGCCGTATCTCTGAGGGTGTCTGGGGTGTATCCCATTTCTTCACTGCTTAATTTTGCCGGATCTACATGAATCCCGTTCTCGTTAACCACATGCCCCAAAAATTTCACTTCTCAAAGCCAAAACTCACACTTCGAGAGTTTAGCGAAAAGTTTCTCTTCTTGTAACAAACTCAGTATGGCCCGAAGATGTTCCTCGTGGTCTTCTTTTGACCGAGAGTAGATAAGTATATCGTCAATGAATATGATCACGAACTTATCCAAGTATGGTTTACACACCCGATTCATCAGATCCATGAATACAGCTGGTGCGTTAGTCAGTCCAAATGGCATGACTAAGAACTATGACCATAACGAGTTCTAAACTGTTTTTCGGTATGTCATCCTCGAAAACCCTCAATTGATGATATCCAGAACGAAGATCAATCTTGGAGAAATATGAGGCTCCTTGCAACTGATCAAACAATCATCAATTCGGGGAATGGATATCGATTCTTCACAGTCAACTTGTTCAACTCGCGATAATCGATGCACATGCGGAACGACCCGTCTTTCTTTTTGACAAACAAGACTGGTGCTCCCCACGGTGAATGACTCGGCCAAATAAACCCTTCTCCAGTAGCTCTTTCAGTTGGCCAGATAACTCTTGCATTTCGGATGGCGCTAACCGGTATGGTGCTTTTGCTATCGGCGTAGCTCCAGGAACCAACTCTATACGAAATTCCACCTGTCGTGGAGGAGGTAAACCCAACAGTCATCAGGGAATACTCCCGGAAAATCTCGTACTACAGGAATGTCTTCCAACTTGTCACCTTCTTCTTTCCTTTCTACTACATGGGCCAGAAATACGTAACACTGCTTCCGTAAACATCGGCGCGTCTTCATGCAAGTGATAGCTTCAGAGTTCTTCCCGGTCGTTCTCCTTGAATCGTAAGTACCTCCCCGTTTGGCATGGGGATTCGTACTACTTTCTCCCGACAAACAATTTCGGCTCCGTGTTTTGACAACCAATCCATTCCCACAATCACATCGAAGCTCCCCAACTCGAAAGGTATTAAGTCTATGTCGAAGGCATGGTTCTCCAATATCATGGAGAACTGTCTAATAATCTCATCTGCTTGTACAACTCTACCGTTGCACCTTGCTTTGACACCATATCCATCCCTTAATCGCCACCTAGCCAACTGCCACCTATCACTTCCATATGGGCACCTACCAATCCTATAATGGGTGATTCATACAAGCTATGAGGGAGCTTCATGATTATGTTGGAAAGAGGCGGTTGCCTAAGGGTTTAATACAACCCATCGACAACTTCAAACACACACAAACATACCACAACCGTAACCATCACCCTTGTTCTCTTTCTCTCAGGATTTCTTTGGAACCTCATCATTTTCACACCATAACCATCGAGCACCATCCTTGTCTCTCTCTCTCTCACTCTCGGTTCCCACCAAACTATAACCACATCACAACCATCGCACACATCACCCAATGCTCCTTCATCTCTTGGCTCTCACCTAAACAAACAACAACTATACCATACCACCATCACCCGTAACTATAACCATCACCCTTCACCATCCTCACGACCCTTCTCTCGGTTTTAAGGTAGCCAACAACTACTCAAAAGGTGTAGTCAATAGTTCTTTTTACTTTGTCACACATGTGTTATAAAACACATATATAGTTAGTTTTGGTATTAAAACACCAAAACCAACCTTGAAGTATTTTAAGTACCTTAATCACAAGTAATAAGTTACCAAAATTCAGGAAAGTTGTCATAAAGGAATATTTTGATTTATAGAGATTAAATCTCAAATTATTAGGAAAAATCTAGTAAAAATATAAACAAATGAATTGTGGAAATAAACATTGAAAGGTCTCTATTTATATACTGAAATATTGTTCTGGAAACTTTGACAAAATTTTGATAAATAAAACAGTTATACAAATTATTTTAAATAATGAAAAATAAAGAAAATATCAAAATAAATAAATTTGGTAAAATTCTAATAAATTCAAAGATTATCCTTTTTAATTATAGAAGTCTCTGGAATTATTTCAGAATTTATTTCCTTATTATAATTTAGATATGAATATTTATGTTTTTTTCAGTTAAAAATAAGAATAATATTTACATTAGTTAATAAAATCTGAGAAAATCATGGATGTAATATTAAATACTATTCTACAAAATGTATAATTTCATAATTTTTGGATTTATATAACTATTGTTTCTAAATATAAGATTATTGTGAAATTAACAGAATCTGATGTACTACTATTTAGACCTTAATATATTTATACCATGTTCTATTCCAAATAGTAAACTTGATGTAAAATTTTCAGAAATTATAGACTACAGAAGCTATTTTTAATAAATTTTGTGAATATTTTAAAAATTAAAGAAAACAGTCTGTTAGGAGTTAGATATTATAAATTTATGCGATGTTACTAACTGTTGAAATAGCATTCTGTAAATTTTTGGTGATTTTTTGATAACCATAGCTAATTTTGGTGATTTATGGAGACTTTGGACTAATTATAGGTATTATGTATAATAAAATAATTATTGAGAATTTTGTGGTAACATCATGTGACCATTTTCTTCAGCTGAACTTTCAAAATTAGTTAAATCTGAGGTTCTGAAAATTTTAAAGAAAATTATGTCTAATATTGTGAATTATTTTATAGGTTCCTTTTGAAGATACAGTGAGATTCATAACCCCATTTTTGACCGTTTTAGTATCTGTAAAGTTTTGGGGGAAAAAGCATACTGATTATGTTGATGTATTATTTGAAAATATTTTGAGACTTACTGTCATTTGTGATACAACCATTAGTTCGAATGAGGAACCGTCTGATACTATTAGTAGCGCTACTTAGGAGAATATTGCACTAACAGGATAAGTGTTGCTGCTATTTTCCTGCATCTAACCGAATAAGGGTTGAGATGTAATATTATCTGATTTTGTGAATTATTTCGTGACATATGATTATGTTGTGTACAGGTTTGGTTGTAATTGATACATCAACAAAAATTATTTTGTCTGGAAATAAACCTATGTTTCTCACCAACTTTTTGTTGACTATTTTGAGTATATTTTTTCAGGAAACAATGAGTAATTCCTTTGATTTTAGCTTCGAATTCATAATGGTTGGGGAGAATTATTGAAAGGGTTTGTGTTACACTAACAGTCAACATAGTTGACTATAGTGTGTATGTTGACGCACACTTCCACAGTATCTGAAGACATGCAGTACTTTAACCAAGTTGTGGAAGATTATATCTAATTTTGGAAACATATGTATAAGATGTAATCTCAAATATTATGAATAAATGCATGTCCTACTTTATTAATTTAAGTGTGTATGTTTATTATTTACTCCGCTATAATTAATACACTCTGATCAAACGAGTCACACCCGAATCGCATTTCACGCTTCCGCGGGATGTAACATATGTGTATATATATATATATATCGTTGGATCTAGATAGTATAGGTCTAGATCATTTGTATAGGCTTAGAACTTTAATCAAGTCTTGTAATTAATAATAGCAACTGTCAAGTATACATATATATATGTGCATTGGATCTATAGATTAACCCATAATATGTATGTTGCATTGTGATTGTTGACAGGCAAAATCAATATACTTGGTAGGATTCCTAAAATTGACCAAGTGTAAGAAACATCTACGGATGAACATTATTGTTAATCCGTAGATATGTTTCTTACAAGACCACATCACAAGTGAAGATTCCTGCGGATGATCAAGGTTTGCATGAAGTGAAGACTTCTACGGAAGACAGAGTTCCTATGGAAGAACAACACTTCTACGGAAGACCAAGACATCTACGGAAGAGCAAAACTCCTGCGGAAGACAAGGCTCCTGCGGAAGTTCAGAACACTTGTATGATTACAATATCAACAAGTCAAACAAGTCAACCAATCAGTGTTTCCTTAACTGACTCAAACTGTCTATAAATATAAGTCCTAGGTTTCACATCTCAAAAACACAATCAAGCAATATTACGGCTGTCAAGCATCACATAATTGTGCAACCCTAGCCGCCGTCACATCAACAACAACATTATTTCGATTCACAGAAATCATTGTTCATAGTTATTCATAATTATTCTTTTGTAACCATTACTCGATAATTAATGAAATACTTTTGAATAATTATTGCCTCCGTATTTACTGTGTTTTTGTGTTTGTGTTCTTCAATAATCATTAAAACAATTAAACGTCAATTAATGATAATTCCGCGATCATTGATTTGATTTTATTTTAATACTGATAATTCATGAATTGAGATCCTAGGATTCACAGGTGGTATCAGAGCTTGGTGCTCATTGATTTAGATCAATTGATCTATCAGTATTAAAATTGTTTAATTGTCTTTTAAATAATTAATTCTACGACTTATCATTCAGCAAACATTCTCTCATTGCTTGATTTATTTAGATCTATATTCAAATTAATTGAATATTAGATCTGAGTCTTTGATTGATTTGTCTAATTCGACATTCAAAGCTTGTTTCATAACTCACAATTAAATATGAGTACTTTTGGTGGATCGTATCAACCACCGAAGCTGGAAACAAAAGCTGATTTCAAGTCCTGGAAAATCAAGTTCAGGAATCATGTGAACTACACAGATTCTGACTTGTGGGAGTCCATCGCTGAAGGTCCTTATATTCCACCCACTCTTAATGACAAGAATCAGCATATCAGCACAAAAGACTTGTCACCTGATGATGTCAAGAAGGTTAAAGTCAATATTAAAGCATACAGTTTGCTTAGTATGGCTTTGCCAGAAGAGATATTAATCAGGTGTGAGAACTGTAAAATAGCAAACTCCTTGTGGAAGATACTCCACACTCTCTGTGAAGGGAGTGATGTCATCAGAAGCATCAGGAAAGACACCCTCAGATCACAATATGAAACCTTTCATCATATTAAGGGTGAATCAATTCCTCAACAATTCCATAGATTTATGCAACTCGTTACTGAGATGAACATCTTGGAGTTGAAGTATACTACTGAGGAACTCAACAAGAAAATTCTCCACTTTTGCCTAAAAGTTGGAAGCAGACTGTGTCCATGTTCAAGAACACCATAGCTCTGAAGACAGCTGGTCTAGATACTCTAGTTGCTAAAGTAGAAGCTCTTGAAATGGATGAACAATCAAGAAACAAGAGTGTGAGAACACATGTCTCACCTTATCACTTCAAAGAAACTAAAATGCTGGAAGTGCATTTATCTCAAATCATGATGGTGATACTCTTGTACTTTGAGTGATGATGAAGACGAAGTTAGTTTTTATGCCTCTAAACCCTCTAAGAAATCATCTCAAAGTAAGAACCAAAAGGAAAAAGGAAGATCTGCTGAGAAAAGAGATACAACTACAGCAACTGCAAAATCTTCTCAACAAAACAATCAATCAGAACCAATTACTGTGATATTGAATTCTGAAGAACAAAAAGCAACCTTTGCAGCTTTTAGTTCTAGCTTTCAAGCATATCTGGGAAGCTCACTAACATCAGCAAACATTTGCCAACAAGACTTGGAAGAACTACCTCCTGATGTAGTGGAAGAGATGGATCTACAATGGCAGATGGCAATGATTGCTTACAGAGCTAAGCAATATCTGAGGAGAAACAAGAATCTGGCTGCAGCTAGTAAAACGTCAACGATTGGTGTTGACAAGTCCAAAGTCAGATGTTTCAAGTGCAATCTCTATGGGCACTTCTCTAGAGAATGCAATCAATAATCATCTCAGCAGCAGAAGCATCAGCAGCAGCAGCAGCAGTCAACATCAGCAGCATCAGCAGTATCATCATCAGCAACCAACCTCTCAAAATCTTTGCTCACACAACCTCAGCTGAAAAATACATCCCCACCAGCCACAAATGAATCAGCAGGACCAAGTAATTCAAAGGAGTCTGGACTGATCATACTTCAAGATGGAACATGTAACTGGAGTATGTATGAGAAGGAAGTCTTGGAAGAGAATCAAGCATTGATGGCTCATATGGAAAACAAAGTTCCTCCAATGGCCAGAGAGGTAAGGGAAAGGTTATGTTCATCAACATGTGTTGAGGAAGTTGAACGTTATAGAGTCCATGCTCAACAGTTGGCTGACAAAGTAAAAGAAACAATGATTTTAAATGAATCCCATTTAAGAGAACATAAATTATATCAAATCAAAATTAGTTCTTTGCAAAAGGATTTAGAAAAATATGTTTCTGAAAATTACAACCTTAAAGCCCAAGTTGAGCATCTGACCACTTCCTTAACCAAATCCATGGCTGATCATGCATCTACTGAAGTGAAACTTCAGAAGTTTCAACTATCATCTCAGCAATATGAGAAGTTGTTAAACTCTCATATTGAATCAAAGAATAGGTATGGGTTGGGTTATAATACTGTTGCAGCACCTATTAATGATAATTACACAACTCTACCTGAAACAATGACAAACACTTTGTCAAATCATTTTGTGCCAAGCACCAAAATTGACATAAAAAAAGTCAAATAAATATCAACAATGAAGCTGAGATGAGTGAAACTGAATCTATCGAATCAGAATCACTAAAACATAATGACTCAGATTTTGATTATGATAAATGTGATGACTTGGATGATTCTGATGAACATGATACTGATCAACTGAACATTGGTAAGAATGTTCAAGTTCAAACTGGAATTCCAAAGTTCTTGAAGAATCAAAGCTGCACTATCCTCCAAAGCAACGCAACATGCTGAAGACAATCTGCAAAAGGATTGTTGAACTGAGTGAAGGAGTTCAAGAACTGAACCTTCACAAGTTGATCACTGCGGATCAAGTAAGGAGGTACCTTTATCACATTCAGATAAAGGTAAGAAGCAACAAACTTCAACCAAGCACAAGAAACATTCAAGTGTTGAAGATCTGCGGAAGGCAAAATCTGAAGAATCCGTAGAACATCTGCGGAAGGCAAAATCAGCCAAGTCCGTAGAACATCTGCGGAAGGGAAAACTACTGAATCCGTAGAGAAGCCACGAAGAGTAAAGCTGAATCTCCGGATGAGGTCAAAAGAACTGCCAACAACCAACAAAAAGCAGTCAAAACTAAACAAGTATCAGTTGATGATGCTCCTAGCAAAAGCAAGAAGAAATCAAGTGATCCATCAGGAAAGGAGTTAAAGCCCAACAAGCTGAACAAGAAAAAGAAGTCTGAATCTGAAGACACTTCGGAAGATAAATATTGCAAATGGTGTGATATGAAGAATCACAATATAGATGACTGCTACTTCAGCAGCTACTGTTCTATATGCAATATGAACAATCACATGACTTCTACTTGCTACTTCAACAAACACTATGCAAATTGTGACAAAAATAATCATTCCACCCAGGAATGTTATTTCAACAAGAAGAACAAGAAAAAGAACAAAAAGAAGTCACATGATGAATCATCTGAATCAGATTCTCAATCTTCAGAAAGTGACAAAGAATCAAAGATGTAGAAAGAACAACAAAAATCAAAGCAAAGATCCTCTGCTGCGGATAAGCATTTGAAGAACAAAGCACCAATTCAGTCTAAAACACCTCACAAAAAGGTGGATCTGTCAGATAAGAAGACTGAAGTAATTGATGGTTTCTTTGATAACTTTGAAAAATGAACTCCTGTGCCTCAATCAAAGTTGAAAGATGAAGTGACTTTAAAAATACAGGAGCATCCACAAAGTTAAAATATCAGCCAAAACAAGATAAGTTGAAGAAAGA